>CM039516.1:19203073-19683569 GCA_022432975.1 Begonia masoniana | reverse complement strand
TTAGAATTTTATGACAATTTAATTAATTACATGTGGGTTTTAAACTAGGTTGAGTGGCATTATGGTAATAATTGAAGTCTGGGACCGGTATTTAAAGAAATTGGAAACCTTAAACCTCATTAAACCCCACTATAGCCGACACCTTCTACTCTCGGCAATTTCTCCTTCCCCGAGCTCGCACCCTGCTTGCCATCAACCTCCCTCCGACGACCGGTTTCAAGCCTGCATATCCCTGCAAATCCGCACCCGAGGTATGAAATGGATAATGTAGTCATTTATTAGTGAATAGAGCTTTGCTTTCAACTCAGCATTTGAGTTTGGTTTTAACAGTGGCCGAGCAGTTTAAGACCTTTTAAAATCTGAGAGTAGTGATGTCATTCCGAATCAATTTTGAACATTCTAAGTAACCAACTCGGATTTAATCGATGGTAAGACCTGTCCGCCTAGTTTTCGGATTTCAGACTGCAGTGTATCAAATAGAGGAATCGGAATGACTTTAGCTATTAGAATCCTAGGACGATTTATGATTAGAACTATTAGGATTTTGTTTTAACTACTGTAATGAACATGTTTTAGGTGAAGAAGTTTAAAGAGAAGAAGCTCGGATTGCTAAGGGAACCAGGTAAGTGGATGTATTAAGATTTCCGGCCAATAGGGCCCTACACCGCAATGATACTAGGAAAAATTGTTGAAATGTTTGTCTGATGATTATGATTAATAGTTGCCATGATATGAAGTATTTGAGCAGGAAGATGTTAAGTTACATGATGTTTTACTCGTTCATACAGTACGATATATCTCTGTGAACTTCATGTCTATGCATTATGTACACGTTTATGATTGAGTTAAGAACATGAAGAACAAATGTAATCATGATTAAGTGCAGAACGGGGGAAATGACTATGATATGTTCACAAGGCTCATGAATGGCTCGCGAATTCTCCCATTGGTGGAGGCCGAGATGATGGTATGTATGGCTCGCGAATTCTCCCATTGGTGGAGGCTGAGTTGATGATTAGTATGGCTCGCGAATTCTCCCACTGGAGGAGGCCGAGTGGATGTTAAGTACGGTTCGCAAATTCTTCCGCCAGTGGAGACCGAATTGGCAGGAAAACTCGCGAATCCTCACCCTGGTGGAGGCCGAGTTAATACTGCATGATAGTTCGCGAATTCTCCCACCGGTGGAGGCCGAGCTAGTAATTACTATGATTGCCCGATTGGAAATTGATTATGTACCCCTGTCTTTCTCCCTCGTTTCCTGCCTTAATACATTCTATGTAAATAATGAAAATGAGCATGAATGAAGAAAGATTTACGGACTTATGTTTCTTATTTTGTACACTCATATATGTCTGCCAGCATGCATTCCTTACTAAGCATTAGGCTTATAGTTAAACCTTACGGTGTAGGTGAAGAAGGTTCAAGTGAGGACACTATGTTCAAAGAGGATGTTTAAAGCTGGTTGCTGGAGGATGCTCAGAATGACAGTGTAAGGCTGGATAGGCGATTAAGACCCCTAGTTATGCTCACAGTATGTCCATGAAGTTTATGTTGAACAGATGTCTAAGTAGAGTAGGTTTTCTCTTAACAATGAGGTTAGAATCTGACTGATCAAACTTCAGAGTCTGAAAATGATTTTAAGGATTATTATATGGTCTGTTTTGCTGAAGTCTTCCGCTATACACTCTGAGTGAGTTCTAATATTTTATCAGTAAAAGCTTTGTCAGTCATGTTGAATTATGTGGAAGTTTATATGAGTTCTGTAGGTAGAAGTTTTCTACCGGCTGACGTCACCGGTGGATTAAGTGTATTTCTTCACCGGATGATGTAAATGCTATTTTGTCATCTTGTGACCGGTGGATCAAGTGTATTCCTTCATCGGATGATGTAAATGCTATTTTGTCATCTTGTGACCGGTGGATCAAGTGTATTCCATCACCGGATGATGTAAATGCTATTTTGTCATCTTGTGACCGGTGGATCAAGTGTATTCCTTCACCGGAGATGTAAATGCTATTTGGTCGTTTAGTGACCGGGTGTGATTTTAAACAGTCACGTGTTTGGCTCGTGTTCACCGGTGGATGTCCAACACTGGGTGATGTTTTAATTGAACACGTAAAACCCACGTACCCACTGGAAGATATCTTCTATTAGGCGATGTTAAGCGAGTCACGCGCATTGCACGTGATGACCGGACGATGTAATTTCTGAGGGTTGATACATGCAAATCCGAATTGAATAACGTCAAGTGGTCTGGGGTATCTCTTCCTTGTCCGATTAAGTTACAGATTAATTGACTGAGCTTAGTCGCTCGACTCTGTGAATGTTTGAGCCGACGAGGTGTAGGAAGTCGAGTCACGAGAGGGTTCGTCTTCCTTGATGGTTCTGTGTCTCTGTTTTCAGTTTAGTAAAAAAAAGGGAGGATATGCGAATGTAAATGCTTGTCGAGAAATAGGAAAGATGAAATAATAGTAAAAGTTAAGTAAACGATTAATAAAAGATTATGATTTCGTGGCGATCCTTCTCGGGTTGTTACATAAACACCGAAAGGCGGCGACCGAATTCCAGCAACACCTCATGAGTTAGAAAAAAGAGTCAAGCAACGTGCGATCCGAAGATCAGGCCCCATTACCGGGTTATTGGTGAACAATGCTCATCTACGAAGTAACCCGTATGAATGATAATAAATAACAAATAATAATACTGTGATCATGTTTAGGGATTTGAAACCAAAGGAGCGTGTCATCACCGCACTATTACCCATTTCGTGACAACCATATAAGACAATCTTCGCACAACAGAAGATGTACTAGGATGTCCTTCTGATTTAACATGTGGAACCACCCTATTAGTGGCAACATTTTATTACATGAAATCTAAGAATAAATATCAAAATGGACCTTGAAGTATAGAGTATTTTTAACGAATATCTTAAACTTTTAATCTCGTCAATTGACACTAATATGAGGAATTATCAATTGACACCCTCACCTTCAATGTCCGTTAAACTTCGTCAATAAACTGGTAATTTGCACTTCACCCTTTCTACTTTATTCTGCTCTCTCCTCTACCCCTCCCTTCATGACTACTCCACCAAGAGGCTGGTCCTCATTGTAACGACCCTAACACTGTACCCTTATTTTCCCGTATTATTATTTCTAAAAATGACGTAAAATTTTAAACTTAATTATTACCCTCGCCCGTTCTCGCTTAAATCATTTCCATTTTTCTTTTATAGCATTTTTTCTTTTTTTTTTTATTGTTCATCATTGGTTTTGCTCGTTAGAGAACGGACTTGGGCGTTCAATCCATTTCTATCAACAATCAGGATCTAACTTTAAACGTACCCAAAATGACTCGTCTAAGGTTTCAATCCTTTAATCTCACTTGTTTAGAGACAATAAACCTCATTCGGCGGAAGACTACTGTGCGTGGAAGACTCGTTACAAGATAAAATTAACCAAAATCCCAAGATTAACACTATAAAAAGCACTCTGGTCGACCCCCAGAGCTTTCGGTCGACACTTCATAATAGTGGTTGACCCCTAAAAAGGTTCTGGTTTTTGTTTGTACTGAAACCGGTCGACACCTTGCAATAGCGGTCGACCCCTAGTCTAAGTGGTCGACACTTCAAAAACAGTTTTGCTCTCGGGTTGCACTCCTTTGCAAGTTCGGTCGACACCTTGCGATAGCGGTCGACCCTTAGTCTAAGTGGTTTGACACTTCAAAACAGTTTTGCTCTCGGGTTGCACTCCTTTGCAAGTTCGGTCGACACATTGCAATAGCGGTCGACCCCTTGCCTGACAAGGTGTCTACCCCTACAAGGCAATTTTTTCCACTTTTTGCATATTCAACACTTCCAATCACCTCCAAACTTAACCTACTTTACCTATTCAATATCAATTCCACCACCATCCATAAACCGAACATTTAACCTCTTCAAATCTCGACATGAAACTTCAATTTCACATCAAAACCATAAACCCACATTCAGAACATAAAAACTCATCTAAAATCTATTCTTATCAAAACCATCCATACATAGCGGAATCCATCAAAAATCCTCAAAACATTGATTTATAACCTATCCAGATACCAAACATCCTAATAAGAGTTTCTATACAATTCAATCCGTAATTTCACCCATCAGCCCGTTTAAATCCATAACCCTCAAAACACATACGTACATCCCCACGGGTCAGGTTAAGCATCGACTGCGCCAACACACCCCTGCGAGCCATCCTCCGCCAACTGCCTCACTCCTCGGGTTGAGGGATCTCGTCCTCACCTAAGTCACCATACAGACAATCTATGAGATAAAAATCTCAGCAAGTCTCATAAATGCTATGCATGCTGTGCGTATGAGTTCGTAAATCATGCAACATTTTCATATCTTTACATCGTGGGTGTCGCCGAGATCTCAACCCCCTAACTAGAGAGGACCCATCCAGCGGTCGGACTACCCTTTCCAGCTAGAGCAGGGGGGTACACGCTTACAACACGTACAGCCGTGCCTGAGCCCCATCTCGCATGACCATAACATACATGAGTTCATATTAGATGTGGTATTGTGAAAGACCCGTAGTCGATCCACACAATAGATCAATCGCCCCCCTCCGGGCCACATCGCCATTTTCTTTAAAACATCATGCGAAAATTCATTTTCTTATGCCTATTTGAAAACTGTGATGCATGAAAAATTCATATAACATACATAACGAGCATACCATCAAAACGCTACAATATACCATCAAAACCTTTACAACAATCAACCTATAAAAACAACTAAATCTAAACTACCCAACCAAAACAATTTAAACAAACATGTCACCAAACTCCTCGAGACGACATCGACGTACGGTGTAGGCCTATCGACCAGAGTGAGTCACGAGAACTTACCTCGCGTCCATTGCACTTCTAGCTCCGTCCACGAGCGTTGTTTACCTAAGGTAAATTCACAATAATCGCCGTTAAAAAGCGTTTGAGTCATTAAACGTCCAAACTAACGAAGCCCTTAACTAAAGAAATTTCCTAAAATTCTAGTTTAACTCATTGAGGCATTTTATCGCGCAATTTGCGCTCACAAACTCTAAGCCTCCATTAATGGAGTTTCCCAAGCTTTCCAAAACTGGTTTTTCAACTAAAACACCGAATACATCCATTCATTCGCCCAATAACGCTCGATAATCATAAATGCAACGCTAACTCACCATTACTAACAAAACCCAACTACTTTTACTAAAAGCCTACAAAACTCAAATCGTTAACCAACCTAGAAATCGAGAACAATGGCTCTAAAACTATAGATTCGTACCTAGGATGTTGTTCGGAGAATGAAACGTGAAGGAACATGTTGATCAGAGGGTCGATCGCCGGCGTTGAAGAGGAACGATGGAAGAGGAAGAAAACCGCCGTTGGAGGAGAAGGAAAAGATTTCTTGGAGTGTTGGAGAAGAAATGAAGTTTTTTGCCTATTTAATGTATTTGACATGCGATTTACCATTTCGCCCCTCTAGCTTAATATTCAACTATCTCATTATTTAGTTCTCCGATTTGTTTTCTCCGGCTTTTCTTATTTCACCAATAATTCCAATTTATTTCTAGGGCTCTAATAAAAATTTCCATTCGCCAACGGATTTAATTTACTATTTTTACGAATTAAACACCTATAGGGTTAAAAACGGAAACATGTGCGTTACACTTCGGTTTGAATTTCTCAAATTCTCATAATTCTCCTAAAATCCATATTAATTGTAAGGATTCTATAAAAACTCTCGATTCGCAAATCGGACCTATTTCAATTATTTACAAAAATACCATTGTGCGGGAAAATTCAAAAACCCGTAAAACTGGGTGTTACACTCGTGCTTTCAGAATCTTTGCCAATGGACAGAGAAATTCTATAGTAGCTTGAATCGAAGAACACAAACACTAAGATTTACACTCCTTTTAACGTCTTTTCTTGTCTTTGCTGGACTTCAATGGTGGCTCAGATTCTCTATCTGCCTTTCGCCTATGGTCTTCTCCAAATCCTCAAACTCTATGGAGTTCCTTATTGGATTTGTCGGGTTTTCCTCTATTTTTTCTCTTTTCTTACGAAATTAACTACATATTAATCAAACATTTCCAAGATTTTTGTAATGTGGCTGGACATCCACCTATTTGCATCACCATGATTATGATAAGAAGCTTTCTTGGTACCACAGGAAGTTTAAGAAATCCGCAACTTTATTTGATTACTTACGGTAAAAAGCAACATTATGTAAATTTAAAGTAGTAGGTTTTTTTTTTTTTTTTGGCAGAAATTGAGTTATCTTCGGGAGGACTAATTACGGTAGATCGTGATTATGGGATGTTCAACGGAATCCATCATGATGTACACTCACGTTATTCACCATATCTTCCCTCAAATTAAGGGTGGGAATGTTCGGGTAGGGTCGGATCGGTTTTTAGCGAAAATTGAACCAACTTGATAGGTTTGGTTTCAATAAAATCGTAACTAAACCAGGAAAATAGAATAGAAACCGATAAGAAATTTAGTTCGGGTTTGGTTAATGGGCTCGCTAGCTCGCTCGGCCGACTCAACACTATAGCAGGCTTGACTTGTTTAACTTTACCTTGCGAGCTGGTTCGGGTTTAAATTTTTTTTGGGCAACTTCGTTAGGCTCAACTCGTTAGGCTCGGTGAGCCTGACCTTTTAAGGGTTGACTTAGCTCAACTGGGTTGGCTCGTTTGTCACCCTTAGTTGCAAATGATGACAATTAGATAGGTGCCAACCTAGTTAATATTTGTATAATTTGTAATGATGTGACTGTAAAATATTTGTAATGATATTCATGTAATATTTTTTTATTAGATTATCTCAAATAATTTTATCATAAATATATATGTCATTTTATATATTAATAAAATAATTTTATTAACTAAACAACTAATTATTATATTTTGATATTATAATGATAAATAATAATTATAGTTTTAATAACTAATTTTTTTAAAAAATACATATGACATTTATATAAGTTGAAAATATTTACGTATGTTTTGTTCGTTAGGCTCGATTCGATAAGGCTCGTTAAACTCATTGAGCTGGCTCAGCTCGGCTCGACTCGTTTAACAATTGGCTCGTGAGCCAGCTCTGGTTGAAATTTTTTTTAGTTAGGTTCATTTGGATTGGCTAGTTAGGCTCACTAGGATCGTTAACCTCCTTTAACTTGTTAGGCTCGATGAGCCAGATTTTTTCATGCTTAATTGGCTCATTTGTCATCTCTAGTTTAGGCTCGGTTTTGGGTTTTGGTTTTGGGCATTCGCTGGTTTTCAAGCTAAAAAAACATGTTCAATCAACATACTAACATGTTACAACATTAATACAAACATAAAAAAAGATAAGCAATCCACATATCATTCAAAATAAATAAGAAAAAAGATAAAGAAATATAATAGAGTCAACAATCAACATACTACGTTATAAATCTCAAAAAAAAAAAAATCTCGATATCCAATCCAAGTACTAGAATAATAAGAAAAAGAAAAGAAATATAATAAGTCAACCTACTACAATATAAATTTGTTAAGCATATAAAGAAACAAAAAAATCCAGATATCCACTAAATATAAAGTGCAATTGCTTAATGAACGTAGTTTTGCCGTCTTGGTACCAGTGGCTTTGATGTCTAAGTCTAACATGTATTAACAAATAAAATAATTTAGTCATGTGAATAACTAAAATTAAAAGTAAACATAATTGATAACAACTTTTACTTCTGTATTGTGTTGGTCCGCTTGAAATGTCAATCTTCCTTTGATTTCTCTATCATATCAATCAAAGCTAAGCAACAAGTAAACATGATAAAATTAGAACAACTCAATAATGCACAGAAAGAATCTATTATTAAAAAGTAGAAAATGTTATACATGCTTCAAATTCTGAACTTCTTGTAATGATTCGCAAATATTGGCCGCCTATATGCATCATGAATCAAACTTTGAAGACAAATGATACTTTCTACCATCTTGAGAGCTAACGAACTCTAAAAGGAATCCAAAACTCACGCTGCACAGCTAAAAGCTGACTCTGAGGCAAATGTTGAAATAGGAATAACTAGAATATCTCTTATTATTCGACTCAAAGTAGGGTATTCTGAAGTGTGCATTCTCCACCAGTGCAATAATTCTTTCTCTACAGAAAAGTCTTCAAGTTTTGTAGACAAATAACTGTGTATTTTATTAGTAGTCCCAAAATTATTTCCGTTGTTCACTTTAACCTTAAATATAGATTGTACCTTAAAATCTTTAACTATAGTCATACAATCTTCTTCGACGTCATTATTTCTTGGTAATTGTATTTTATATTCACCATATAATATTGATGTGCCAAGAGGAGCAACCACTCGTTCACGAGCCAAAACTTTAACTAACTTGTGCACTCATTTTGTAGGTAGCATTTGAAGACCAATTGGAGTTAGAGTCTAGCACACAAGACAAGAAGAGACCATTTCATTTGTTGGCATGAGAGCAACCTCATGACCAAACCGAGCTTGAAGAAGGAATTAATATCTTCCTTGGAGCAAATTGATGTAACCATAAGTTCAGTTTATGTTCTCTAGTCTTTTATTAGTTCTTCTTACATGCATTGTGATGGCCGAAAATATGTGCATTAAAGGTCACTTGTGGCTGTGTTTTGTGGAAGAAGGAGAGGGAGAGTTTTGCCAAATTTTGCAAAACATGTTTGTACTCGGCTTGTACACTTAGGCGAATACCCCTTGTTTTATTACATTTTGTTGGCTGATCATTTAAACCATAATTTTGTAAATGGGAGTGGTATTTAAACCAACCTTATGGCTGCGAGAAGCAGCACATTTTGAATACAAAGCTGAAGTTCATCTTCCTTGAAGCTCCCAAGCATTAAGTAACCGCATCTCCTCGGTGAGTCATATTCGAACAGTGTGTGTATGAATGGGTTTCCATCTTTGTGAGTGTAGTGGAATCCATTGTATTGCTCCCTTTTCTACCTCTTCTCTGAAAGTAGAACATCCGGCAAGGGTGTATCAATCTCTCTTCACAGCAAGTTGGAGAGCTCTTCATCAAGGAGAGCCAAAGACCCGAGAAGGTGCCTCATTATCACTTTCCGGACCAACGTGCACACTCATCTATATCATTTCATTCCCATCGAGTTAACCTTTGATTTTTGTAAGGTAGTTCTAGCACATTAAGGGTAAGATCTTATTAAAATTTCAGCTTCATTGGATCTTCAGTGAAGGAGTTGTGCATTTTGGAAGATAACCCATTTTTGACCAAAAATTATTTGCAACCGAGAGTGTTTTTTTGTGCTTCCACCTTCTTTCTCATTTTTGAAGCACATCAAATAATCTAATTGTATCATCCAAAGCCATTAGTATCTCATTGGTCAGTTTCGGTGATTAGAGACAATAGTTTGAATAGTGGATCAACCTTTATAGTCACGTACATAAAATGATTCACTTTAGTGTATCTCCCTAGTTCTTTTCAAAATTCATTTGCATAATTCTATGAAGAATACATTGGCTGTAATGTGCAATGTTGAGGAGACTTTTAATGTAACTTCATAAAATACCTTTAATAATGTTATAAATCTGAGAACGAGACACCAATCTTCTTCACCGAGAGGGGCCGTTAAAGTGCCGTCTTAGATAAATTTGGCAATGTAGTAAATGTCACACTCACCCAATTTGATGTGACACAGATGTGTCGCTCTTCAAACATTCAATGAGATTTTTCTAACTAAATTTCAAGTTTATATTTTGTAGGAGGATCATATGATTAAATCATCAAAGACATGAAATCATGCGGACAATGCTTGGTGAACATTATTTTGTTGAAGCACATTTTGAATCAAAAACTGAAGTTCAACTTCTTCCAAATTTTGAAGCTTCCAAGCAACAAGTCGCCGCCTCTCCTAGTTGAGTTATATCCGAGTGTATGTGGGTGTTTCAGTTTCCATCTTTGTCAGTGTAGTGGAATCTTTTTTATTACATCCATTCTCTACCTCTTCCCTGAAGGTAGAACAATTAGCTAGGGTGTACAAAGCTCTCATCATAGCAAGTTGGAGTGCTCTACCTCAAGGAGAGCCAAAGACCTGAGAATGTGTCTTTTTATCACCTTCCGACCAACGAGCACCACTTCACTCATATCTTTTCATTCCCATCAATTCAACCCCTCATTGTTTGCCACAATCACCCTCACACATACAGATTTAACCTGCCACAAGAATCACATCTATTCGGTTTCACACGAAAGAGTTATGCCTCTCTGAAGTTGATGCATTGTTCTCGGCTAGAGCAGTAATCCCAGCTCAGACGGCCTCAAACATTTTAATCATAACTTTTGTTCAACATTGATTTAGGTCATGATATTTTGTGGGCACATTTCCAACCTCTAGGGCTAAAAGCTATCAAAATTCCAGCCTTAAAATCAAAGTACAATTTGAGTTGTTGCTGTTCAAAGTTACTATCGTTTCCAACAAAACAACAAGTGCTTTGAGTTTTACCAATTTTTGAGGCACATTATTTGGTATCAGAGAACCCTTCTTTCCTGTTGATTTTTTTGCTTTATGTTGAGTGTTTTTGTTGCTGAAAAAAGTTGAGAAAAAGTTGTCCAAAATTATATCAAAATCATTGTGATTTTGTTGATCAATAGGACCATGTTTTTATGGAAAATTCCGCACCAATTTTTCAAGAACGAGATGATAAAATTTTTGCACTTTTTCTTGATATTGGTCATGGTCTTGAAAGGTTGTCCAAATTGATTAGTGAGTCTACTAATTATGAGGTAAAACAAGTGGAAGAAAATATTAAAGATGATAGAGAAGAAACCAAGTTGGAGGAAGTTAGCGTCGGTTTTCAAGAGTTACCTTGCCCTTGTAATTCTAACGACTCTATGATTGTTCCTTTGCTTGACTCAACTTGTTTGGATGATCTCTCTCATAGTGTGGTGCTATCCATCCCAAAGGTGGAAGAAGAAGCTTTTCCTCAAGATGACAAGCTCTCGGCCAGAGAGAAACACACTTCATGGAGGATGAAGATGAGTCATTTGCAGCAACCTTTGTTGGAGGTAACAAAGTTAAAGAAGCACCTTTCCTAATAGAGACTAGAGTCCCTCCCAATTCCCTAACCCGATAAAAGGAATTTATTAGGGTGCAAGATTTTCATGATCCATGTTTACGCAATGATGAGGTGTACTCCTTGTTTGTTGAAGGAGAAATTATTGCCTTGAAAGTATCCAAGTAGTCCAAGACTATTCAAAGAGATATGCGCTACATCCTAAATTGAATGATTTACTTCATGGAATTGTTTGGATTAAGGACCCTTTTGATGTTGGTATTGATTTGGTTCCTTAGAAAAATATTTTTGACAAATCCGTGTATGATTTTGCTATATTTGATGGAAATAATGTCAAGAGCTATTTGCCAAGTTGTGGATTTGAATTGGCATATTCTTTGGATGTTTTATCTATTGATTAAATTTCTACTCATTGGCATACACATTATGAAAGGGATAATTTTATCATTCATGAGCTTTGATTATCAAATGTTGTTGCCCGAACCTTATTGATTTGATTAATCCCTCATAAAGGATATGACAGTTATTTCGTGATGAAGAAATTGTTTTTGGGTGAGAAGATTAGCTTGAGGACCTTGATGCATCCTAATCCTCTCAAGTTGAACTACAAGAATGGAGTGACAAAGAAGGTATTTGACGTTGTATCAACAAGGTATATAATAACTCATATATGGAATGATTTTTTGCACAATTATTTGGGTTGAAGATCCTTTTGATGTTGGAATGGAATTGGTTACTTGGGAAAACAAATTGAGTGAAGAGACTACTTTTATAAGGTTGGTTTTTGAAGATGATTATCACTATCTACGATTTAAAAAGAGTGAAGAATGTTCGGTTTTATCTCATTTCACTTTTACTTTCCTTAGCATTAGTATGATACTTGTGCACTATGATGTGGAAGAATATGTTAAATGAATTATGATTGTTGATTCTAATGTCATATGTTGGTTGCATGCACGTCACATGTTCTTTGTCATCCGCTTTGGGAGATACTTTTTACCTTTTAAGATTATTTTTGACTTGTGTGACTTAGCAAGGAATTTGGCTATCATGGACATTGCTCATTGGCTTGAACATGTTGAATTCAAAGTTGAGAATGATATTTCCTTTCATGATCCTTTTTGCCATTACCATGGATTTTTGTTTGCAAAATGATGGCATCAAACCAACCCAGTTTGTGAGTTTTTATCAAGAGCATTGTTGGTGGATAATAGGGTAACAACTATATGCCTTGTTGAATGGATATTGTTTTGCCCTAAAGATAATTAATACTTTGTCATTCGAGATGAGGACCTCGAGACTATTTTGGAAGAAGGCACCAAGAGTAAATGGAGCATGAACCAATTGCCTATCATTGTTTTGTTGATGCCTAATTGTTACTCGAATTTTTTGGTGGATAAGTCAAACTTAGAGCTCCTTTGGATTTTTCCTCACTAATTTGAAAAGAGTCTTCTTTGGTAAGGGTAGATCAAATTGAATGAGTGGAAGGTAGAAGTCCAAGTGGAGAAGGCCATGGATTTGAGGTCAAATCTTTTCCAACCCTAGGAGGATGATGTGCCACGGATCCGTCACTGCTTAAACATTCGATGAGATTTTCCTAACTAATTTTCAAGTTTATATTTGTAGGAGGATCATATGATGAAGCCAGCAAAGAAGACTAAATTGAAAAACCCTAATAGTTCGGGGGCTGAATTATAAAAAAAATAAATTAAAAGTTGTTGAAATAAGAAAGAGACTATCTGCTTATTAATCGAAATAAATCGATTAGGGTAACAATTATTAGGACTATCTACTTCAAGATCGTCTCTTTCTTCGGCGTGTCGAAAAAAATAGTTCGGTGACTAAATAATTCCATGACTAAATTGAAAAACTCTAACAGTTTGGGGGTCGAATTATCGAAAAAAATAGTTTGGGGATTGAATTGAAAAACCCTAAAAGTTCAGGGGCCGAATTGTCGAAAAAAATAGTTCGGGGACTGAATTGAAAAACCCTAATAGTTCGGGGGGCCGAATTGTCGAAAAAAATAGTTCAGTGACTGAATTGAAAAACCCTAATAGTTCAGGGGTCGAATTGTCGAAAAAAATAGTTCAGGGACTGAATTGAAAAATCCTAAAAGTTTGGGGGCCAAATTGTCGAAAAAAATAGTTCAGGGGCCAAATTGTCGAAACAAATAGTTCGGGGACTGAATTGAAAAACCATAAAAGTTCGGGTGCCAAATTGTCGAAAAAAATAGTTCGGAGATTGAATTGAAAAATCCTAATAGTTCGGGAGCCAAATTGTCGAAAAAAATAGTTTGGAGACTGAATTAAAAAATTCTAAAAGTTCGGGTGCCGAATTGTCCAAAAAAATAGTTCGGGAACTGAATTGAAAATTCCTAATAGTTCGGGGGCGAATTGTCGAAAAAAATAGGTTAGGGACTAAATTGAAAAACCCAAATAGTTCGGGAGCCGAATTGTCGAAAAAAAATAGTTCGGTGACTGAATTGAAAAACTGTAAAAGTTTGGGGGTCGAATTGTCGAAACAAATAGTTCGAGGACTGAATTGAAAAATGCTAAAAGATCGGGGGCCGAATTGTCGAAAAAAATAGTTTGGGGACTGAATTAAAAAACTCTAATTGTTTGGGGGCCGAATTTTTGAAAAAAGTAGTTCGAGTACTGAATTGAAAAATCCTAATAGTTCAGGGGCCGAATTGTCGAAAAAAATAGTTCGGGACTGAATTGAAAAATCCTAATAGTTCAGGGGCCGAATTGTCGAAAAAAATAGTTCGGGACTGAATTAAAAAACTCTAATTGTTTGGGGGCCGAATTTTTGAAAAAAGTAGTTCGAGTACTGAATTGAAAAATCCTAATAGTTCAGGGGCCGAATTGTCGAAAAAATTAGTTCGAGTACTGAATTGAAAAATCCTAATAGTTCAGGGGCCGAATTGTCGAAAAAAATAGTTCGGGACTGAATTGAAAAATCCTAATAGTTCAGGGGCCGAATTTTTGAAAAAAGTAGTTCGAGTACTGAATTGAAAAATCCTAATAGTTCAGGGGCCGAATTGTCGAAAAAATTAGTTCGAGTACTGAATTGAAAAATCCTAATAGTTCAGGGGCCGAATTATCGAAAAAAATATTTTTACACTGAATTGAAAAATCTTAATAGTTGACATTTGGTTTCAGTGCATTAAAAACGAACCGAACTGATCCAAGTGGTCAGTTCGAACCAAACCGAGTTCCACCCCTACCTCAAATCCCTCATTATTTATCACTTAGAGCATCTCCAATGGGATGATGCATTTTCTCAAATTTGAGAAAATGCATCATCCAAGCTCCAATGGGATGCCAAAATAAATGGCATAATGCCATTTTGATCCAAACATGAATAGTGATGATGCAAATTTGCATCACCACTATTCATCCATGCTATTTTGGCATCCCATTGGAGTTTGGATGATGCAAAATGCTATTTTGATATAGAATAATAGCATTTTGGCATTGGTTGGTTGGAGATGGTCTTAGTGGAAGCGGTTTGACCTTACTTGTTTTCTTCTTCTTTCCGATTTCATTTTCAAGTTGTCGATTGTTTGGAATTTACTCTTAAAGATGACAACGAAAGGAGAAAGAGATGCAAGAGTAGAGGAAAGTAGACAAGGAGAAGTGAGAGGTATCAATTGGCGAAATTAAAAGTTTTAAGGTATTCGTTAAAAATATTCTCATACTTCATAGTACATTTTGATATTTATCCTATAATATTTGACGTAAAATAATTAATTAAAATGTAAAGTATTTTTAATATATCTAAAATTGCTGAGTGGTTCCTAAGATTTTTTTTACTTCTCCAAAAAGCCATGCATTGGAGAAATGATCTGTTAAAGATCGTGTCGTCATTATTTTTTTAATTTCATTTTGTTGGATTTCCCATATATATTTTTTACATGAAATAGACTTTGACTTATCATAAATTTTGAGTTTTCACGTAAAAATCTAACACATGAATAAATATTCTTTTTTTTTCGTAATGTTGTAACATTTATTTTGTCAGTGACCTGAATATTTATCAAGAAAATAAGCCGCTGTTAATTAAGTGAAACATTCTGTACAGTAAATGCATGAATTGTCTTATAATTATTTATCAATTTTTGCGGTAAGTTTCTTCAAATGTAATTATTAAAATAATGTTACAAAATAAGAAACGTAGAAGTGAGTTATTAAATAGAAATTAAAAGAAACTCTTCTTGTTTTTTTAAACTCATAATGCAACCATGTTACATCATTTCTCATCTGAACATCTAAATATTAATTAAAAATAGAAAGAAATAAGAAGAGCGCAATTCTATGGTAACGATGCAGAAGAATCTTCTTTACCAATCTTTGATCACAACGGGCTTAATCTCGGCCATCATAGCCGGCATGTTGTCACCGGGACTTGAGATGATTTCGGTTTGTGCATATGCCCCACAAGAGTCAAATGTCAACCCGGAAGCATATATGGAAGAATGCATTATGAAATTGACTCCAAATTGCTCAACGCAACTTTTCATCAGTATTTTCGAAGACCATGAAGCAGTGATCATCTCCGAGTACTGTTGTGAAAAGCTCATTGCATTGGGCATAGATTGCAGCGAAGCGTTGATGAGTAACGCTATAGAAACCCTCACCCAATATGGGTTCAACCACACTGGTATTCGGGATAGAAGTGTCCGAACATGGAATAGTTGCATCTTTGTCGTGGATAAGGATATCTCGGGTTCCCTGCCCCTTCAACATAAATAATTTCTTTTATTTTTTTTTTTTTCCTTCCAAATCACGTCTCCCTCAATAGTGGTTCAAGCTTGAAAATGATTTTTGGTTAGCATGTTTGTAATTTTTCAATTTTATTATTTTCTTTCGTTTTTTTGAAAATTGAGCTCTTAATGGCTTGCACGGGTTAATTCTCAATACAATTATAATTAGCAGGTATAATTGTCGTGTGATTCTAGTCTTGTTTGCTAGCATCAATAATCAACATTACAAGGTCGAATTTAACATGTGGGTCTAATATGATAGAGTTGACACGTCATTTGACATATTTTTTGGCTTGACAAAAGACGCATCAATGCAAAATTATAGGTGGATTTTATCAAAATGTAACCACCTAATACAACATACGTGTCCCAACTAATTTCTTTTCTTTCATAGACACACGGAATCGGGGATCAAATTTGCTGAATCTTATAATTAAAGTAGGGTTATGCCCATTTTTAGCTAAGGTTGGGCACAAATTTCAAATTGAAGCTTCTAGTTTAGTCCTAACTTCATAAATATTTATTTATTGGTAAATAAAATATTAAAGATATATCGTGATTTTTATCAGATTATCATATACGTTATTAACAAAAAAATGCTCGATATATTTATATTAAAATTAAATGCAGGAGAAATAAATCTAACTGAACATACTAGAAATATAATTTCGTAGTTATGATGATTACTAGCTTGACTCTCCGTGTTCTAATAGAGGTTGGAGAATGACAGACCATTAAAGGTCATGCTTAACTCCACCAATCACATAAAATATTTGAAAGACAACAAATAATCCTAGTTATACATAATCATAAACACATATAATATAAACATAGGTATAAGTTGATTCATTGTTTATCATTTTAAGAAATAATTGAAGCACTAACAATCGTCATACACTTCTCAATCTTTTAATTTTTTTCATACTAATAAACTAATAGCGTATAATTTTTTTAAGTACAACCTAATCATCATTAGATCAACTCCATGATTAAAGTCATCATACACTATTAGCGCTGTAGCAGCCCGTACTGTGAAGGTAAGAACGTCTCAAGATTTTGTTGATTGTTAGAACCCAACTCATATTAGTGGGAGTGTACAATCTCATATCGTTTGAGAGAGTAGAAATTGAGTGTTTTACAAGTATAGTTCTCCTTCTTACATAGTACAATGCGTTTTGAGCTAATTTCAAGAACAAATTTATGTGTGTTTTTGACCCAAAACTGACAATATTATACTATGAGTACCAGAGGTCTAAAAAAATACTATCATAGTCAATTCCCAACTGCAAGTGTGGTCGACCGGGATCTTAGGCCTCCAAGGAGGGATGATTGTGAGAGTCCGCCCTGTGAAGCCAAGGACATTGCAAGATTCTATTGATTGTGAGAGGTCATACTAATAGGGATGCACAATTTCACATCGTTTGAAAAAATAAAAATTAAGTGTTTTATAAATAAAGTTACTCTTCTTAACTAGTATAACACGTTTTGTGCTAACTCTAAAAATAAATTTGTGCGGTCTCCGACCCAGAGTAGACAATATTATAATGGGAGAATCACAGGACTACACAAGTGCAGTAGAAAATTGTTTCATAATTGAAACACAAAAAAATACAAGAGCAAACAGTCTAAGGAACTAAAGAAATTTAATATTAAAATCTAAAAAGTTAAATCAAATACTAAAATAATATATAAGATAGGTTATAAAAAGAAGATGAGATTATGAGATTGTGCCACACTCGTGTATTACATCAACTAGCTCTGCTTCTATTAAGAACTTCTCAATGCAAAGAAAAATATTATTAATATAGTTAATTAAGACTAAGGAATTGGAAAGTAAAGTCATAACATTGAGTATAAAACTCTACTAATTTTGTTGCTTCGTTCTCTATCATAAATTTTTTCCAACAAACTTATCAATAATAGCATTAACTCTTCGGGCAGTGTACAACTAGTTATGTGTATGATTCAGAATGTAAAAAAGACAAAAAACCCAGGAAAAAAAAAGGTTGAGTAAATATTAAGAAGACATTTACCTATTTAAAAGCATCTTTACTTACACTACCCTTTATATGTTAGCCATAGGATTGAAAGGAATTAAGTGTATTTCCAAAAAACCACTACATCCCTGAAATTAGATCAAAAAAGGAAAAGAAAAGTAGGTGAATAATGTGACTAAATAGAGAATTAAATAATTTAGATATGAGTTATTAACCTTTTTGGATAAATAAGCATCCTATTATGAATATATTAGATTTTCATTGCCACTTGGTTTGTATGACTATCTGCTTCAAGATCTTGAAATAACCTTTTTGAAATTTTATTTGCGCTGTTACGTGAATTTGGTATGATCTAGTAAGTAAGAATAATGTTTATATTAATTCTTTTATTATACTTTCTTAAAATATTTGTTGACGTGTAAACAATGATTTATGTAACTAATATAATAAATTAATTATTTATAATTTATTATATTAATTGCGCCAATCATTAGACACATTAATGAATATTTTAATGTAATAAAATAATAAAATAAATTTAGCAATGATGCCAGTTCTTTGTTGACAATTGTGTGCTTCCCCCATCTCTTCTCACCAATTCGTTACAGTATCCTCTGACATATGTTAGTCATGTCATACCGTGCCCCTTTCTTGCATCCGTGTAAATCTTGTGCATTGCTTCCTTTTCCTCTTCCAATTGTTTCTGTTTCCTCCAGTAGACTTTTAGTATATCATAATCCTTGCTGGTTGATTATTTGATGAAGAAAGTGTTGGGTTTTTTCCTCCTAGTTGGAAGGGCCCAACTTGATGTGGCCTTGATTTTAGGCCCATGTCTTAAATGACATGTTTAGAACCTCTAGCGATATATAGGGTTTATGGGTGGATTAATTCCAATTACAAGAGTGAAGATAGAAGAGAGAAAACCAAATCCATTTCGGATTTTACTATAGCAGCTGGAGAAGAATCGCGTTTGCTAGAGTTTGCACCGTTAGATCGGCTTGAAATTTTGCCAGCTTGTTCGTGATATCTAGGGCTACATTCTAAACGGTGGAGATCGGTTTTTGAGGCTTCTAAGTCTATCCGATAGAGGAAAAACAGAACAGCGGTTTTTGGGTAACCCTTTTCAATTTCTCTTGTTTGATGCTCATGTGCCTTGTTGATTGCCAAGATTGTTGCTTTATCTTGATGAAAATGTTGTATGCCTCTAGTTTGATGATCTAGAGAGAACATTGATTGTATCCATATTGATTATAGTTGATTGTTAAGCGGCCTACACGAGTCCCGTGGTTTTTACTCTCGTTTTGAGAGGTTTTCCATACTAAAATGTGTCTTGCATTGTGGATGTGATCTTATTGTTAGTTGTTCAATTACTCTTATACTTGGTTAATTGGGAAAGATTTTTGATACAAACTTCCGTTGCGACGAACACTTTCCCATCAAAGTGGTATCAGAGCAAGGTTTTGATTTGGCTATAAGGATGGAGACTAACACATCTAGAATGGTGAGTTTGAATGGATCTAATTACAATATTTGGAAGGCTAAAATGGAGGACTTGCTCTATGTTAAAGGTTTTCACTTGCCGGTGTTTTCTATGGATAAACCCGAGGACAAAAGCGATGATGAGTGGAATTTGTTGCATAGACAAGTATGTGGTTACATTCGTCAATGGGTTGATGACAATGCTTTGAATCATGTGATATCGATTTCTCATGCTCGTACTCTTTGGTCTAAACTTGAAGAATTGTATGAGAGGAAGACTGGAAATAATAAGTTATTTTTGATCAAGCAAATGATGTCCTTAAGGTATCAAGGTGGTTCTCCGATTACCGACCACTTGAATACTTTTCAAGGAATCATTAATCAATTGGCCGCAAT
The DNA here is from genome assembly GCA_022432975.1 of Begonia masoniana. NCBI lineage: Eukaryota > Viridiplantae > Streptophyta > Magnoliopsida > Cucurbitales > Begoniaceae > Begonia > Begonia masoniana. Next base: position 19,663,837 of record CM039516.1, on the reverse strand, counting down.
GAAACTTACATTTGATGACGAGATACAAGGTTTATGGCTCCTTGGTACTTTGCCTAACTCATGGGAGACTTTTTAGAACGACGTTGTCGAATTCAGCTCCTAATGGTGTTATCTCGATGGATTTAGTCAAGAGCAGTGTGTTGAATGAAGAGAAGAGACGAAAGGCACAAGGTTCTTCTTCGCAATCCGAAGTGTTGGTTACAGAATCGAGGGGGAGGAGTCAATGTCGTGATTCGAGTGATCGTAGCACATCACGTGGATCTTCCAATAGGTGGGCAAACATTGAGTGTCATCATTGTGGTTTGAAGGGTCATATAAAGAAACATTGTCGAAAGTTGAAAAAGGAGAACAAAAAGAAAAACAACAATACTGCCACCACCGCCAATAACAAAGAAGGTAAAAATCATGATAATGTTGCTATTGTAGATGATTTTCTTATTGTTTGTGATAATGATGTTGAGAATGTTAATGTATCTTATGATGAGATGGATTGGATCGTGGATAGTGGTGCTTCTACTCATGCTACCTCACGACGAGATCTTTTCTCAACATATGAGGTTGGTGATTTTGGTATTGTTCGTATGGGCAATAGTGGTCAAGCTAAAGTAGTCGGAATAGGTGACGTTTGTGTTGAGACAACTAATGGCACTACACTTGTTCTCAAAGGTGTTAAGCATATTCCAGATATTCGCTTCAATCTTTTGTCAGTTGGAAGGTTGGATGATGAAGGCTTTTGCAATTCTTTTTCGAGTGATGAATGGAAGCTTAAAAAGGGATTGATGGTTGTTGCAAAAGGCAAGCGGCGTTCGAATTTATACGTTGTCCGGTTTGGGATATCCAAGTGTTGCATTAACACTTGTGAAAATGATACTTCTTCTGAATTGTGGCACAAGCGCTTGGCTCATATAAGTGAGAAAGGATTGGCTATGTTGGCTAAGAAGAATGTGTTATGTGGGGTTTCAAATGTGCACTTAAAAAGGTGTTCACATTGTTTGGCCGGAAAACAAAGACGGATGTCGTTTAAATCATCCGAATCGAAAAGAAAGTCGGAGTTACTAGACTTGGTATATTCCGATGTGTGTGGGCCGATGAAGTCAAGATCACTTGGTGGTGCGTACTACTTTGTAACATTTATCGATGATCATTCTCGAAAAGTTTGGGCCTATACATTAAAGACGAAAGATCAAGTGCTAGATACATTTAAAGTGTTTCAAGCTTCGGTCGAGAGGGAAATCGGGAAAAAGTTGAAGTGTATTCAAACGGATAATCGGGATGAGTACATTGGACCTTTTGATGAGTATTGTCAAGAACAAGGTATTCGTCATCAAAAGTCGCCTCCGACAACACCACAATTGAATGGGTTGGCCGAAAGAATGAATAGGACATTGGTGGAAAGGGTGAGGTGTTCGCTTTCACAAGCAAAATTGCCGAGATATTTTTGGGGTGAAGCATTGAGTACGGTTGTACATGTGTTAAACCTCACACCATGTGTTCCCTTGAATTTTGATGTGCTGAACCGTGTTTGGAGTGGTAAAGATGTCTCTTATGATCATCTACAGGTATTTGGGTGTATGGCTTACGTGCATGTTCCCAAAGATGAGAGGTCAAAGTTGGATGACAAGACCAAGACGTGTGCGTTTGTTGGCTATGGTCTTGATGAGTTTGGATATCGATTCTTTGATCCGATTAATAGGAAGTTTGTTCGTAGTCGAGATGTTGTATTCATGGAGGATTATACCATTGAAGATATCGACAAGGTGGACAAGGTTGATTCTACTCAAGCAAATGAAGAGATGGTTGACATGGATCCAATTCCAATTGCTCCTACCCCGATAATCACCGACTATGTCCCAATTGAGAATCAAGGTATGGATTTACATATGAGTAATCCTTTAAATACTAATGATTTTGTTGATGTTGATGTTGATTCTAGCGTTCAAGCTAATGTTGAAAATGCCAATGAGCAAGAAAATGAAAATGTTGAGGAATTCATTTCTTCTAATGAACCAAGGCGGTCTACTCGTGAGAGACGTCCTTCGGTTAGGTACCCGTCACATGAGTATGTATTTCTCACCGATGGAGGAGAACCCAAGAGCTTTCAAGAAGCATTGGAAGATGAAAACAAAAAAGAATGGATGGATGCCATGGAGGATGAGATGCAATCCCTTCGTGAGAATAACACTTTCGAGCTAATAAAGTTGCCTAAAGGCAAGAAGGCTTTGAAAAATAGATGGGTGTATCGATTGAAGCAAGATGAACATACTTCACAACCTCGATACAAAGCTCGGTTGGTAGTTAGAGGCTTCTCGCAAAGAAAAGGTATTGATTTTGGCGAGATTTTTGCTCCCGTAGTCAAAATGCAATCCATTCATGTTGTTCTTGGTTTAGCCGCTAGTCTTAACCTAGAGGTTGAACAAATGGATGTGAAGACAGCTTTTCTTCACGGGGACTTACAAGAAGAGATATACATGGAGCAATTGGAGGGTTTCCAAGAAAAGATGAAAGAAGGCTATGTTTGCAAATTAGTAAAGAGCCTTTACGGTTTGAAACAAGCACCACGACAATGGTATCGCAAGTTTAGTTCGGTAATGCTTGAACATGGGTACAAGATGAACAAAACCGATCATTGTGTTTTTGTGCGAAAATTCTCTGATGGTGATTTTATTATTCTTTTGCTCTATGTCGATGATATGTTGATTGTTAGAAGGAACATTTCAAGAATCAATGAGCTAAAAGGGACTTTGAGTGAGTCGTTTGCTATGAAAGATTTGGGGCCGGCGCGTCAAATCCTTGGGTTTCAAGTCATTCGTGATCGAGATGCCAAGAAATTGCATTTGTCGCAAGAAAAGTACATTGAGAAAGTTCTTCGACGCTTCAACATGGATAAAGCTAAAGCAGTGAGTGTTCCTCTTGCTTCCTACTTTAAGCTTAGTCATAATCATTGTCCTTCTATCGATGATGAGAAGTTGTCTATGAAGAACGTTCCGTATTCTTCGGCGGTTGGTAGTTTGATGTACGCTATGGTTTGCACAAGACCCGATATAGCGCACTCCGTTGGCATGGTGAGTAGATATCTTTCAAATCCGGGAAGACATCATTGGGAGGCCGTGAAGTGGATATGAGATATCTTCGGGGAACGACGAATCTTAGATTAACTTTAGGATGTGAGAAGCCTATGTTGGTTGGGTTTATAGATTCAGATTTAGCCGGAAGCTTGGATGATCGAAAATCTACTTCGGGGCATATGGTGACTTATGTCGGGGGAGCCGTAGCATGGAAATCTAAATTACAAAAGTGTATTGCACTTTCTACTACCGAAGCCGAGTTTATAGCCGCCGTGGAGGCAACAAAAGAATTGTTGTGGTTGAAAAAGTTCACGATGGAACTTGAGTTGAAGCAACCAAGGTATGTCTTATTTTGTGATAATCAAAGTGCAATTCATCTTGCGAAAAATTCTTCATTTCACTCGAAGTCAAAGCACATTGAAATTCGTTATCATTGGATTCGTGACGTTTTGAACGATAAGATGTTGGAACTTGAAAAGATTCATACAGATGATAATGGTTCAGATATGTTGACAAAGGTATTGTCCCGGAATAAGTTTGAGTTTTGCCGCTCGGTTGCCGGGTTGACAACGCCCTCCAACTAGTCGGTCGGGGGAGTTTGTTGGGTTTTTTCCTCCTAGTTGGAAGGGCCCAACTTGATGTGGCCTTGATTTTAGGCCCATGTCTTAAATGACATGTTTAGAACTTCTAGTGAAATCTAGGGTTTATGGGTGGATTAATTCAAATTACAAGAGTGAAGATAGAAGAGAGAAAACCAAATCCATTTTCGGATTTTACTGTAGCAGCTGGAGAAGAATCACGTTTGCTAGAGTTTGCACCGTTAAATCGGCTTGAAATTTTGACAGCTAGTTCGTGATATCTGGGGCTACATTCTGAACGGTGGAGATCGGTTTTTAAGGCTTCTAAGTCTGTCCGATAGAGGAAAAACAGAACAGCGGTTTTTGGGTAACCCTTTTCAATTTCTCTTGTTTGATGCTCTTGTGCCTTGTTGATTGCCAAGATTGTTGCTTTATCTTGATGAAAATGTTGTATGCCTCTAGTTTGATGATCTAGAGAGAACCTTGATTGTAACCATATTGATTATAGTGGATTGTTAAGCGGCCTACACGAGTCCCGTGGTTTTTACTCTCGTTTTGAGAGGTTTTTCACGCTAAAATGTGTCTTGCATTGTGGATGTGATCTTATTGTTAGTTGTTCAATTACTCTTATACTTGAGTAATTGGGAAAGATTTTTGATACAAACTTCCATTGCGACGAACACTTTCCCATCAGAAAGCTTAGGAGTGAATAACATATTTGATAAAAAAAATATCCAAATTTAACCGAAAACTCCTTGAGACAAAGCATAGTTTTAATTCAAAAATCTTGAACTATGCTTTTAAAAAGTTTTGTTAAAAAAAAAAACTAACATCTGTTGAAACAATCTTACAATGAGAGGACGACCATAAATACAACCTTTGTCATCCGAAAATCATGAAATTTGGTAAAATCAAGAAACACTCATTTGTTAGTAACCTTTACACTTAGCGTCATTTGATTTTAGTGCATCAAATTCAAAAAATAACAATGCTGGTGATGAAAATATCCATATCATAAACTCAAAAAGAATAGGTATCTACCTCTAAAGCGAGCTGCTTGTGTAAAGGTGTCGCACTCGTTCCTAGTAATTTGTCACATCCACAACTCCCTTCAAACCTTATTTCTGAAAATCTCCAAAGATAACTTTAAGGAACCATTTTTTTTTTCCAGCAAAGGATATGCAACAGGAGAAGGAATAGAACAGACAGTACCATGAAAATATGAGAAGAGACACAGTAATCAAGCAGACCTAATAAGTTGGTTGGTTTGTCATGAGACTAAAAATGACGATGTATGAGATAGACGCATCGTGTCACAAAGCGACAAAAACCAAAGTTGTTACCTTGTGAGCTAAACATGTCTAATTTTTTAAAGATGCAACGTATCTTCGAACAGGAACTTGGGAGTGCAATATGAAGGTAAATAAGCTGCTTATGTGAGAATTGTTAGGTAGCGGTTGCTACAATGGATGATGAACTGATTGAGAACCTGAATATATTAAAGTAGAGCAAAGAAAAGTTAAAAAATAGCATTTATTACCAAAAAGCCACAATCGCATTGATCATGAATACAAGAAAAAAAAAAGTTACCTATCATGACATTGTTGAAGAATGTGCTTCAAATATGTTGGGAAATAAAACCAAATTTACTTCTTAATAAATTCTATAGTTATGTTTTAGAACGTTAAAAACCAACTATTTTAGAATATAAATGAGTAACGATAGAAAAATATAAATGACCATGAATGTAAATGGTCTTAAATGCTTTGATAAATAAATAGTCATTAGATTTATGAAAATAAATAGCCATGAAGACTTATCAAATGATATACGTTTTATTATGTTCATGTAGTATTGTTTTGAATGTATGAAGAAACTACTTTTGTGAAAAAACTATTTCCTCCTTGTTATTATTATTTCTTTCTTACTCTTCCATCTTCTACCTTGTGGTATCAGAGCCGCTAAATTTTTTGGCATACAATGGCCGATGCGAGTAGTTCCAGCATGGTTTCTGTCATCCTCGCTTTATTGGTGATAATTATGTTTTTTGGAGCAACAATGTCAAAGTGTTTCTGAAATCTATGGAGTTGTGGAATATCATTGATCAAAGATTCCATATTCCAAAAGATGAAGATACCATAAATGACATATAAAAGATTATGTTAAAGGAGAATCACAAGAATGACAACAAGACACTTTTTCACATATATCTAACAATCGACATGAATGTGTACGAGAAAATTGCCAAATTGAAACCTCCAAAGATTCATATAGCCTACAAAGGCAAACCAAAAGTTAAGATGGTTCGACTTAAGACTCTACAATCTGAATTTGAAAAATTGGAAATCAAGGAGAACGAGAGCATTAAAGATTATTTTACAAAAGTCACTTCCATTGTTAATTAAATGAAATCCAATGGAGAGAAGTTGGAGGATACAAGATTTGTTAAAAAAATCCTACGTAGTCTTCATCCAAAATTTGATTATGTAGAAGCTGCAAGTGAAGAATCCACTTAAATTTACGATCTTACCTTGATTGATTTACAAGGAGGGTTGGAACCACATGAATTCAAAATTAACAGGAACAATCCACATCCTTCCCAACCAGAAAAAGCTATAAAATCTCAAGTTATTTTTATCAAAAAGAGTCACAATTAAAATCGGGGTTCAACTCAAAATTGGCATGGTAAAGGCGGAATAGGCAAAGGAAAGGGTAAAGGTTTCCAATTGCGAAGGACAAAAAACTCAAATTTTCAAGAGAGTGGACAAGGTAATGTAAGAAATGCAAATGAAAATGACATAAATTCCAATAGAGGAAGATGTCATGACTAGAGGTAGAGGACGTGGTTACTTCGAATGTTATTATTTCAACAAGCTCGGACACACGCAAAGTGAGTGCTAGTTCAAGTAAGAAGATGACAAGAAGAACAACGCCGGTCTTATGCATGAGACAAATATTGACAATGATGATTCAAAGGAAACTTTGTTGGCAGCGTCATTTCAAAACACAAAAACATAAGAAAAGTGGTACCTGAATAATGAAGCGAGCAGGTAACAAACCTCTTTCTCGACTCTCTTTAAAGTAGATCATGGTGAAATAACGATTAGTGACGATAAATCATACAAGATTGAAAGGATTGGAGAAATCTCATTCACAACAAAGTCAAGCCATATTTAAAAGATTTCTAAGGTATATTATGTTCCTACTTAAAATATAATTTATTGAGTGTGGATTATCTTTTGAGAAAAGGATATGATATACATATACGTGACGATGCATGCTATTTATCTTGGAAAAATCAACTCATCGCCAAGATTAACATTGCTAAAAATAATTTGTTTTCTACATACCTCCACACAACAAATTTGTCTTGTTTTGTTGGCAAAGAAACAGGAGTTTCCAAGTTATGGCATTATCGGTCACTTCAATTACAACAGTTTGGAGTTGATGTCGGCAAAAAGTATGGTTGAAGGGCTGCCATCTATTGAACATGTTGAAGATGTTATTAAGAATGTCAGCTAGAGAAGCAACGTAGAATTCCAGTTGCATCTTATTCCTCACAGCGAGCAAAACATCCATTGGAGCTTGTTCATTATGACATTTGTGGTCCAATGCCCATTGCACTTGGAGGTAGTCTATATTTCATTACATTTATCTATGATTTTTCGAGAAAGGTTTGAGTTTTTTTTCTCAAAGACAAATCAGAACATTTCGCCTATAAAAATTTTAAGATTGAGGTTGAAAAGTTTATGGGTCTTTCAGTTAAAACGTTGAGGACTAATCGTGGAGGAGAATATCTCTCCAATGAGTTTTAAAACTTTTGGAGGAATTTTGGAATAAAACCTCAATTAATAACTCAATATTGTGGAGTCCCTCGTTGTGACACCACAAAACCCGATCGGGGTCCGAGAGCCATCACACCGGACATTTTATAAAAACGTGGACTATATTTTTCTTTTTGAACTTTACTTTTAAAACTTTAACAGAAAACATAATCGAAGACAGCAAACCTATTAATACTTTGGTGATTAAAACTTTACGGAGAGAGAAAACTTTCTCTGGAAATGAAACTGGAAAACATATTAGAAGTCGGACTTCAGAAATAAATGGCAGGAATAAAACAGAAAACAGGAGGAAGGGAGAATTGGAAACGGTAAACAGAAATAATTTGGACGTTTTAAAAAAGAATTCAGAATGGACGATAGACATGCAGGAGAAGACCTAAAAAATAAGAGAACAGAAATCTGTCGACTAACAGGGGGCCGTGGACATTTAAATTTAAAGGCAGAAACAGTAGACAAACCGAAGCTGTGGACATTTAAAAGTCGATGACTGGAAACATAAAACGTGTAACGCCCCGAACCCACCCCGGGCCCGGTGCGTTACGTTGAAAACAAATCTCGTGTTTAAACGACGTTTAAAATAATTTTCGTAAATTTTTCGACTCGGTTTTCGGGTTTTTCGAACCCTCGAAATTTCTTGGAAATCGGGCCCAAAATACGTTTAAAATACGTTGGAAAATGTCGGGTCAAAACATGGTAGAAATAGGGAGAAAATAAAAAAAAATAAAAAAAATGTTTTTGGACACGCGGGTACTGTTCACCCGCGCGCGCGCTGAGCGCCTGCTGCGCGCGCGCGGGGAGCGATTGAAGGCCACGCGCGCAGCAATCAGCGCGCGCCGCGCGCGCCCAGCGATGTGCTCCATCGCCTATGATCGCCTTTGGCGATCACTCGCCTCCCAGTGGCGACTACTCGCCACCCGTTCTGGATTTCTCGCCCAAAACACATCCTAGTGGCGATTACTCGCCTCCCGGTGGCGACTAATCGCCACCTCCTCTGTTTTTCGACCCAAAACTGCCCAAAACTAACCCAACCCGACTTTTTCGACTTTCCTTCACTTTCCTTCACTCTTCTATGAGCAAAACACTTCAAAAAATTCCAAAAATTTAACCATAACTTCCCGTCACCTAAATCTTCTATTCCCGTAAAAATTTTGGAAAACCGACTTAAAACGAAGAAATACAAAAATAGCAAAGTCAACCCGACGTTAATGATTTTAAAACCGAAACGGGCGGCGTAACGCCTAAATTTCTTTAAACCAAAACCTGAAAGTTTAAAACCAAAATATATAGTTTCAAACCACAACCATGTAGAACTATTATCCATCAACTCAACCAACTCTCGGACATCCCAAAACAATTACGCAACATTTATGACTACAACATACCCAACCTCCAAATTCTTCCAACTTTTCTCAAAATAACATTCACACTTCAAACAACTTAACCCATCAAAACAGCTTAAAAAAAAAACACCCATCAACTATCAACATACCAAAAGAAACAACCTCCCACAAACTCGATGAAGACAGTAGCCGAGACGCCCCGACAATAACCTGCACCGGCGTACCCCGTACTCCCCCAACTGCAGCCTAATACTCGGCGGTCTCGTCTACCTCACCTGCATAGAACTCGTCACCTACACCATAGAACACAAAACATAAGCCTAATGCTTAGCAAGTAGGTAAATGCACAATAACATATTAAATGCTCGACTCAACCCTAACATGCATTTTCTACACACTCTGTTGTTTTCTTTTCGTTTCGATTGCATTTATCTTTCACTTCCGGGTGAATCAAGTTAGCACACGCCCCCACACAGTCCAGGACGGCCACGCCTTGATCCACGGAGCTAGACCGGAGGCACACGTCCCAACACAGTCCAGGACAGCCAACACGAATCTCCCCCAATCGATCGTAGAATCCTCATTGTGCACTTCAAGCACAAACAGGTCGAGGTATTCATACTCACGACACATTACGTACATTAGCAGGGCATCTCGAATAAAATCCCTCGTGGGGTGCTCAACGAGCCACTTGCCCAAGGAAGCTATTTTACTCGAGACCAAGTTGCATATTACTTCTTATCTTTCATCCACATCATCCTCACTACTCAAGCATGCAAAACTCGTGATTTCGTAGTTTAGAAAACAATGATGCATGACACCCGATGCGTAACAAAAGCAAAACATAACAAATAAACAAACAATCCCTACCGTTCTATGGTGTAGGCCCGAAGGCAACAAACACTCATCCACTACTTACCTGGCTGCTCCAAAAACGGGCTGTTACTTCGTCCAACCAAAGTACACGCTCGATAACCTAAAATCACGAAAACTCAACTTAGTATTTACTTCCAAATTCTAAGGAACTTCTTAACCTAAACTAACTAAAACTACAACAAAATTCTTTCCCAAAACACTAAACTCGGTTTTTACCCCAAAATTGACCGTCTAACTTCAAACGGTCGTAACTCTCTCGTTTTTCAACGGATTTCAATGTGCCACCCCAATTCGGAAACCTCTACACGTCTACTACCCATTGAAATGCTTAAATTAACCAAACAATCAACTTAGCCAGTTCGAAAATCATGAAACAGAATCGGGTACCCTTTGCATTAAAACCGGTTTTGTGTAATTTACTTCCAATCCATAATCTAATCACTCTAACCACCTAACCTAATCCATCTAACAATTAAATGATCAAAATAGGAAAGAAAACCAACATTGAGACTCAAATTTCGGACTCCATGGATTAGGGTTTCCAAACCCTAATCAATACCTCCTAAAACACTTCAAAAACACACACAAACTCCACCTAATAACATACAAACCAAAACCCATGTGAGTTTACCTTAAAATCTCCTTGAGAAATTGAAGCAAAGGAGAGAGAAGAGGCGGCTATGGAGGATGAAGGAGAAGATCGACGAAGGTTGAAGAAGAAAAAGGAAAAACATCACTTTAAACCAAACTTTCTTTCCACTTTTGATTTTCCTCCTCCAAGCTTTCTAAAATTGTAAAACCACCCATTCTTTTCCCCTCTTTCTTTCTTCCAGCGTGAATCCTCTTTTCACCCTCACTTTTCATTCAATTAATGCATGTAAAATCCTATTGGTTGTTTGACTTTTCAAACCCTTTGGTTTGAATTGTCAAACCACTTTTCTCTTTTCCATTCTATTTCAATGCACAACATACCACTTAAATGAGTAACCCTCCTAACACTTCTAACCGAAGCTACGCACGCTACAGGAAATTCCCGGGTGTTACAAAATGACAAAAGTTCGTGGACGTTTGAAGTCAGAGGTAAAATGGACGCAGGAGACCGTGGACGTTTGCACTAAAAGACAGAAGCAGTGGACACAGAAGTCCGTGGACATTTGTACTAAAAGACAGAAGCAGTGGACACAGAAGTCCGTGGACATTTGCACTAAAAGACAAACACAGTGGATACAAGAGTCCGTGGACGTTTACGCTAAAAGACAAAAAGCAGTAGACTTTTAGACTTAGCCGAATATGTGCAAACCCGAAGGACAGAAACTGAAAAGCAGAGTGGACGTTGAAAGGTAAAAGGCATAATGGACGACTGTTTTGAAGAAGGCGTGGACGACTATCTTCAAAGGCAGCTTGCACTTTTAAGAAAAGCAGAAGGCAGGATGGACGATAAAACAGAAGGTAGGATGGACGACTATTTTAATAGAGGGCGTGGACGACTGAGCCCAAAGGCAAAATGGACCATTATTTTGAAGGCATAATGGACGTGGACGACTGTTTTACAGAAGAGAATGACAACTGTTTTACTGAAGGCAGAAGTGACTGTGGACAACTAACACTTAGCCAAAATAAAAGACAGAAACCGAAGGCAAAATAGACAACAGAAACTGGAGGCAGTATGGACGACAGAATTGAAAGACAACATTTAACAGAAGAACTTATAAACAAAAGGCACAAAGACAGAAGGCATAAAACTCAACACAGAGTCTGTACACGGTTATTAAATCTCAGAAACTGTACAGAACTTGACATAAACTTCAAAATATACAACTGTTATAACAGAGGTTTTAAAAACATTTACACAGATCTTAAACATCCCAAAAGCTGCACAGATATGACATAAACTTTTAAAACACACCCAAAGATCCAAACGCGTCTGACTGCCACAACCACCCTACGAGAGCTCGAACCACCAACCACCTATTCGTCGGTCTGAGGCACAAAATCCTTATCCACGGGTTCAGTACCTACATCAGAGAGTTCAACTATGAGCCTAGAGCTCAGTAAGAACATATCAGAAATAAATGCAGTAATGCATATGCTATGCATGAACTTTTCAGAAATACAGTGACAGTACAGAACATTTATCTTCCAGTGACAGTGAGGTATAAGTGGAGCTTATAGGGGAACTGGCGATACAGAGAGTGCACTATCAGGCATGGTGCACTATCAGGCACATAACAGTAAACAGTACAGAATCAGAACAGAACAGAGTGCCAGTCCCCGTCCCACACTTAACCGATATATTTCAGACAGTCAGATTTTATCTTTCTTAACTTCAAAACTGTGTACAGAAAACATTTGCATGTCTTTTAGAGAAAACGTGTATGCATGAACTGTGCCTGAACTTAAACTGGTAGATAACATAAATAAGACAACAGACAACAGAAAATACAGACATCTCAGGACATAACCCTAACTTTTCTACCCAAAACAACCCCGACAGAAGTGAAAACCTAGTACCTCCGTGATGTAGGGCCTTAAGGGCCAAATCTATGCATATGAACTTACCTGTTTTGCTAGAATGTAGCAAGCGTGAACACACAAGCACAGTGGTTCACGAACCTACAACAAGTAAAGTTGGTCATAAACCCTAAACTTCTCAAAATCAGTAAATAGTGTAGTTAAACTTGTTAACTACCGACGGAAATTACATTCACTGAAGAAAACAGAAGAATGCAGGAGAAACAAAGTGTGGAACTTTGTTTAAGTCGCCTGGAAGAGAGAAAACAGATAGGAGCTTCACGTAAGAGTGAAGAGAAGAGAGGAAGAGGAGGAAGAAGACATAGCTTCTTCAACAAGCTGCCACTTGGCATTCATCCATTGGCTTCCTCCCACCAACCTTAATTCCATCCCAATTTACCCCTTCATCCATTTCTAACTAATGGTTTTGTTTACTTATTTATTAGTTTGGTTTTTAACTAAATGGATGTTTTTGTTACACCTTGGTTTAGTTTTCCACTAAACATTCCAACAATTTCACCAAAACATACATTATATCAACATAAACCTTATCCCGTTCGACAATTTGAGGGATAATTTCCCGGCCGAAAATACCAGGTGTTACATTCCACCCACCTTAAATGGAATTTTGTCCTCAAAATTCGCTTAGACATAAGGGTCCCTCAGTCCCTTTTACCTTCAATCTAAGGTTCTCTATTCTATAACTTCCACATTAGGATCGTACCTGTGATCGTTGTGTGCTGAGCATCATCATCCTCCTCTGTTAATGCAAAAACCCTTGGCATGGCATGACTCAATTTCGTGTTGGGCATTGGACAATCTCGGACGTGATGACCCTCTTTGCCACATCGGAAGCACTGGCCAGTAATGAGTCGACATTCCCCCCTGTGGTATTGATGGCAACGCGGGCATGCAGGTTGTTGTAGAGCTCCCATTGGTCTTTTCCCCTTATCCTGAGCTGGTTCATTAGGCCTCTTCACGCCCCGGTTCGGTTGCTGCTGTGGTTGCCAATCACGACCTTGCTGTTGTTGCTGGGGAACATCCCAAACAATTCCCCTTGATGAATCTCTCTACCTCTGGAACTTTGTCTCTAAGATCTCCAACTGATAAGCCTTGGCCACCACCTTTGTATACGGTGCCTCGTTGAACCCCCCGGTTGTGATCCCTCGCAGAAGGCCCATCTTTAATCCTTGAACGAACTGGTGAACTTTGTTCTCATCCGTGGCCACCAGGTGCGTTGCATATCGGGATAATGACTCAAATTCTTGAGCATATTCAGCTAATGACCCATATTGTCGCAGCCGAGAGAATTCAAGCAACTTTTCCTTCCTCACTTCTCGGTCAAAGTACTTCTTGTAGAAGATTTTCGTGAATCCTTCCCAGCTTAATGCCACTGTAGTCGACTACACTGTGTCCCACCAAAATCCAGCACTTTCGGTGAGATAGAACATGGCGCAAATAACCTTCTTGCTGTCTTCTACTTCTGCATATCTGAACATTTTCTCCATTGTGCGAATCCACGTTTCTGCGCGGGTCGGGTCTGTAGACAGTCCATCAAATGAAGGCGGCAGGAGTCGCCAGAATCTATCCCCACTGTTGTCACGTGAAGCATTTCCATGGTTATTATTATTATTGTTTCCGCTGTCTTCTCTTGCCATCATACGTTCCACCATGCGGGACTGTACACCCACTAGCTCAGTTAAGCGATCTATTGCACGAGAACTGTCGCTTGCTTCTTCCTATTATCCTCTCACCATTTCTAAGAAACCCTACAAACAGAATAACCTAACTTAATAAACAGAACTTTTACGGAAATTTTAAACACTTACAGTTGGTGGAGCGATCTTACGTGGCGGGTTGCGCAACCAGACATTTACAAAATCGATTTTAAAACCTTGTCTCTTTGATACCATTCTGTGACACCCCAAAACCCGATCGAGGTCCGAGAGCCATCACACCGGACATTTTATAAAAACGTGGACTATATTTTTCTTTTTGAACTTTACTTTTAAAACTTTAACTGAAAACAGAATCGAAGACAGCAAACCTATTAATACTTCGGCTCTTAAAAACTTTACGGAGAGAGAAAACTTTCTCTGGAAATGAAATTGGAAAACATATTAGAAGTCGGACTTCAGAAATAAATGGCAGGAATAAAACAGAAAACAGGAGGCAGGGAGAATTGGAAACGGTAAACAGAAATAATTTGGACGTTTTAGAAAAGAATTTAGAATGGACGATAGACATGCAGGAGAAGACCAAAAAAAAAGAGAACAGAAATCTGTCGACTAACAGGGGGCTGTGGACGTTTAAATTTAAAGGCAGAAAAAGTAGACAAATCGAAGCTGTGGACATTTAAAAGTCGATGACTGGAAACAGAAAACGAGAAAAGTTCGTGGACTTTTGAAGTCAAAGTTAAAATGGACGCAGGAGTCAGTGGACGTTTTCACTAAAAGACAGAAGCAGTGGACACAGAAGTCCGTGGACATTTGCACTAAAAGACAGAAGCAGTGGACACAGAAGTCCGTGGACATTTGCACTAAAAGACAAACACAGTGGACACAGGAGTCCGTGGACATTTACGATAAAAGACAAAAGGCAGTAGACTTTTAGACTTAGCCGAATATGTTCAAACCCAAAGGACAGAAACTGAAAAGCAGAGTGGACGTTGAAAGGTAGAAGCAGAATGGACGACTGTTTTGAAGAAGGCGTGGACGACAAAAAAAAAAAAAAAAAAAAACAAAAAAAAAAAAAAAACAAAAAAAAAAAAAAACAAAAAAAAAAAAAACAAAAAAAAAAAAAACAAAAAAAAAAAAACAAAAAAAAAAAAACAAAAAAAAAAAAACAAAAAAAAAAAAAAAACAAAAAAAAAAAAACAAAAAAAAAAAAACAAAAAAAAAAAAAACAAAAAAAAAAAAACAAAAAAAAAAAAACAAAAAAAAAAAAAACAAAAAAAAAAAAACAAAAAAAAAAAAAACAAAAAAAAAAAAACAAAAAAAAAAAAACAAAAAAAAAAAAAAACAAAAAAAAAAAAAAACAAAAAAAAAAAAACAAAAAAAAAAAAAACAAAAAAAAAAAAACAAAAAAAAAAAAAAAAACAAAAAAAAAAAAAAAAAACAAAAAAAAAAAAAACAAAAAAAAAAAAAACAAAAAAAAAAAAAAAAAAAACAAAAAAAAAAAAAACAAAAAAAAAAAAAACAAAAAAAAAAAAAAACAAAAAAAAAAAAAACAAAAAAAAAAAAAAAAAAAACAAAAAAAAAAAAAAAAACAAAAAAAAAAAAAACAAAAAAAAAAAAACAAAAAAAAAAAAAAAAAAACAAAAAAAAAAAAAACAAAAAAAAAAAAAAAACAAAAAAAAAAAAAAAAAAAAAACAAAAAAAAAAAAAAACAAAAAAAAAAAAAACAAAAAAAAAAAAACAAAAAAAAAAAAACAAAAAAAAAAAAACAAAAAAAAAAAAACAAAAAAAAAAAAAACAAAAAAAAAAAAAACAAAAAAAAAAAAAAAAAACAAAAAAAAAAAAAAAACAAAAAAAAAAAAAAAACAAAAAAAAAAAAACAAAAAAAAAAAAACAAAAAAAAAAAAAACAAAAAAAAAAAAAACAAAAAAAAAAAAAACAAAAAAAAAAAAAAACAAAAAAAAAAAAAAAACAAAAAAAAAAAAAAACAAAAAAAAAAAAACAAAAAAAAAAAAAACAAAAAAAAAAAAAACAAAAAAAAAAAAAAAAAACAAAAAAAAAAAAAACAAAAAAAAAAAAAAAACAAAAAAAAAAAAAACAAAAAAAAAAAAACAAAAAAAAAAAAACAAAAAAAAAAAAAAAAACAAAAAAAAAAAAAAACAAAAAAAAAAAAAACAAAAAAAAAAAAACAAAAAAAAAAAAACAAAAAAAAAAAAAACAAAAAAAAAAAAAAACAAAAAAAAAAAAAAACAAAAAAAAAAAAAAACAAAAAAAAAAAAACAAAAAAAAAAAAAACAAAAAAAAAAAAAAACAAAAAAAAAAAAAACAAAAAAAAAAAAACAAAAAAAAAAAAAAAAAACAAAAAAAAAAAAAAAACAAAAAAAAAAAAAAAAAAACAAAAAAAAAAAAAACAAAAAAAAAAAAAAAAACAAAAAAAAAAAAACAAAAAAAAAAAAAAAAACAAAAAAAAAAAAAACAAAAAAAAAAAAACAAAAAAAAAAAAAAAAAAACAAAAAAAAAAAAACAAAAAAAAAAAAAAAACTAAATCTCAAAAGCTGTACAGAACTTGACATAAACTTCAAAATATACAACTGTTATAACAGATGTTTTAAAAACATGTACACAGATCTTAAACATCCCAAAAGCTGCACAGATATGACATACACTTTTAAAACACACCCCCAGGTCCAAACGCGTCTGACTGCCACAACATTTCCGCGAGAGCTCGAACCACCAACCACCTATTCGTCGGTCTGAGGCACAAAATCCTCATCCACGGGTTCAGTACCTACATCAAAGAGTTCAACTATGAGCCTAGAGCTCAGTAGGAACATATCAGAAATAAATGCAGTGATGCATATGCTATGCATGAACTTTTCAGAAATACAGTGACAGTACAGAACATTTATCTTCCAGTGACAGTGAGGTATAAGTGGAGCTTATAGGAGAACTGGCGATATAGAGAGTGCACTATCAGGCACGGTGCACTATCAGGCACGGTGCACTATCAGGCACATAACAGTAAACAGTACAGAATCAGAATAGAACAGAGTGCCAGTCCCCGTCCCACACTTAACCGATATATTTCAGACAGTCAGATTTTATCTTTCTTAACTTCAAAACTGTGTACAGAAAACATTTGCATGTCTTTCAGAGAAAACGTGTATGCATGAACGATGCCTGAACTTAAACTGGCAGATAACATAAATAAGACAACAGACAACAGAAAATACAGACATCTCAGGACATAACCCTAACTTTTCTACCCAAAACAACCCCGACAGAAGTGAAAACCTAGTATCTCTGTGATGTAGGGCCTTAAGGGCCGAATCTATGCATATGAACTTACCTGTTTTGCTGGAATGTAGCAAGCGTGAACACACAAGCACAGTGGTTCACAAACCTACAGCAAGTAAAATCGGTTATAACCCCAAACTTCTCAAAATCAGTAAATAGTGTAGTTAAACTTGTTAACTACTGACGGGAATTACCTTCACTGAAGAAAGCAGAAGAATGCAGGACAAACAAAGTGTGGAACTTTGTTTCAATCGCCTGGAAGAGAGAAACCAGAGAGGAGCTTCACGTAAGAGTGAAGAGAAGAGAGGAAGAGAAGGAAGAAGACATAGCTTCTTCAACAAGCTGCCAATTGGCATTCATCCATTTGCTTCCTCCCACCAACCTTAATTCCATCCCAATTTACCCCTTCATCCATTTCTAACTAATGGTTTTGTTTACTTATTCATTAGTTTTGTTTTTAACTAAATGGATGTTTTGGTTACACCTTGGTTTAGTTTTCCACTAAACATTCCAACAATTTTACTAAAACATACATTATATCAACATAAACCTAATCCCGTTCGACAATTTGATGGATAATTTCCCGGCCGAAAATGTCGGGTGTTACACTCGTGCTCTCAATACAATATTGTTCGCTTGGGCTATGCTCAAAACACGTTATATTAGGTAGGGAGGGGAAATCAACTTATAAGCCCTCACCAATCTCCACTCTCAAGCGATGTGGGATTTGGCACCCCCACTGGTTTAACAGAAAGGGTCACAACAATCCTCCCCCCTTAAGTGGCCCCGACGTCTCCGTCGGCCAAACTTCCGATCAGGAGATGACTCTGATATAATTTGTAGAGTCATTCAGTGCTCCCAGTACAATATTGTCTACTTTGGGGTGGAGCCCGCATGATTTTGTTCTTCGACTATGCCCAAAATGCCTTGTACTGGGTGGGGAGGGGAACTTGAATTATAAGCCCTCATCAATCTCCACTCACAAGTGAAGTGGGATTTGTCACCCACATTGGTTTCACAAGGCAGGTCGCCACATATATAGTCTGCAACAAAATGATGTTTGTGAAAGGAAGAATCAAACAATCATGAGGATGACAAGATGTATGCTCAAAAAGAAAAAATTACAACAAAAACTTTAGGCGGAAGTTTTTGCATGTGCAATATATTTAATCAATAGATCGCCAACAAAGAACTTGAAGGATTGCACACCCCATGAGGGTTGGTATGAAGTAATACCCAATGTACAACACTTAAAGTTTTCACCAGTGTTGGTTATTCCCATGTCCCGAAAAAGTTGAGAACCAAGCTTGATGATAAGGCGGAGAAATGTATCTTCATCAAATATAGTGAACGGAGTAAGACTTACAAATTGTACAATCCCACGACCAAGAAGTTTCTAATAAGTTGTGATATTCAGTTTGATGAGATTTCTTTATTTGATGAAGAAAAATATGATATGTTTATGCTTCCTATTGTGCAAGATGAAACTTCAAATTCTCAATTAGAAGTTTCTCTAGATTCTTTAAGAGATATATCTAGCACGATGATTTACCTCCAAGAAAGTTAAAAAATATACAAGATCTCTATCAGGCCACAAATCGAGTAAGTTTGGAAGATCCAATTTCTTTTGATGAAGCATATGAGGGAGAAATTTGAAGCAAACAATGAATGAAAAAATAGATACAATTGAAAAGAATGAAACATGAGAGTTTACAAATTTAACCGCACACAACAGTTCCACTGGAGTAAAATGGGTGTAAAAAACAAAAGGAAATCCAGATGAATCTATCAATAAGCATAAGGCGAGACTTGTTGCGAAAGAATGCAAGCAAAATAAAGGAGAAGACTATAGTGCAGTTTTCACTCTCGTTTCTAGATTGGATACTATTCGTTTGATTATATCTCTTGTAATACAAAACAATTGAAAACTTTTCCAAATGGATGTCAAGTCTGCTTTTTTAAATGATATTGTTCAAGAAGAGGTATATTTAAAACAATTGCAAGGGTACACAAAGAAGGGAGAAGAAAAGAAAGTTAACAAACTCAAAAAGAGGTTATATGGACTAAAACAATCGCCTCGTGCATGGTACAACCGGATTAATTCATATTTTGAGATGCATGGCTTTAACAACTGTCTTTACAAGCATACTCTCTATATTAAAATCAATCCTCAATGTGACTTCATGGTTGTAAGTCTTTGTGTTGATGATCTCATTTTATTTGAAAGAGTTTGAGATGACAGACTTGGCAGAGTTATATCATTTTATTGGGATTGAAGTACATCAATCCAAGAAGGGCATTTTTATTTCTCAAGAAAGCTATGCAAAAGAAGTATTAAAAAAGTTCAAGATGGAGAACTCAAATCCAGTAGTGACACCATGCTTACAAGGCCTTAAGCTTCACAAAGAAGGTGAAGGAAGACTTGTCAATTCTACCATGTTTCGAAGTTTGATAGAAAATTTGATGTACTTGACGGCTACGAGACCGGACATTATCTATGTAGTAAGCTTATTAAGTAGATTAATGGATAAACCATTTTCTAGTCATTGGCAGACTGCGAAAACAATTTTGCGGTATATTAAAGAAATCATTGACTATGGTCTTTTTTATGAAGCAGATGTCCCGATAAATCTTATCGACTATATTGATACGACTTAGCTAGAAGTATCGTTGATAGCAAAAACACTTCTGGTTCTGTTTTATGCCTTGGAAGTGCATGGAGTTCAAAATGTAGCTGCTGCTTTTGTTGGATGTAAAATTATATGGCTACAAGGAATTTTGCAAAGTCTAAATCATGAGCAAAAGAATCCAACAATTTTATTTTGTGACAATAGCTCTTCAATTTCAATAACAAAGGATCCCATTCTTTATAGAAAAACAAGACATATTTGCATTTTATTTTCATTTGTTAAGGGAGCTAGTGTGAATGAGAAAGTTATTGAATTTTGTAGAACTGATTAACAAATGGCTGATACTTTTACCAAAGCTCTTGGTGGACAAGTTTTCAAGCGTGATGTAGCAAGATTTGGTTTAAGAGAGGCATTGTTGGAAAATTAAACCAAATATACTTTCCAATAAATTCTATAGTTATGTCTTAGAAAGTAAAGGACCAACTGTTTTAGAATATAAATGAGTAACAACATAAAAAGATAAATGACCATTGCAAAACATAAGCGTATGAGAACTACATACAACTTAAAAGGATAAGAGTTTTTTTTTTCAATTTTTAATGAAGAAAAGGGAATTCTAGGCAAGAACGTTGTTTCAACGATAATCTGTTATGCATATATCAACATAATTTATTTTTTGTTCAAAAAGAGGACGAATCAATCGTGTCTCATTACATATACCCTCATTTGGATTGATATTTCTAAGCAGAATAACCAGATAATGCTTCTTTCAAATCATTTCATGGAGTAGAAATCCAATTGACACATGCATATAAACAATATCTTTTCATGCATAGTGACTTGTGTCAAAGATTTCTTCAAAGTTGTATTAGAGGATTGCAACACTAGTAAAGCCCATTGTTAACATTTTATTATGAGTCCACGTATTTGTGAGGATTGCTTATTTGATGATTAGTCTGTGGACCATGAAATAAAATTCATCTGAGGATGTTTTAGCTTTAGGGAACATGAAGTCTAGCAATGTGTCGATAGACAAAACATCATTTGAATATGGAATTATAATTGATTAATGTAAGCAAACAAAATCATTTCCATACATTGATTCTGTGTCATTTTTTATGTCCAATAAGAACATAAAAAATGCTACATCAGCTGATGGTTGTCGTTGGCTGTTTGTCTAGTATTTGTTATTGTCAACCATAAGATGGATTTAACTAATGAGGCATTATGTGATAGTCCACAATGTGAAGGCTATAATGAATTAGTGTGGGGGTCTAGCCTATACTAGTGAGGGTGTACAATCTCACATCGCTTGAGAAAATAGAAAATGCATGGTTTATAAGCAGTGTTCCTGACATGGTGGCCCTTAGAAAAGGGGCCGTGTAACCCACGAAAATGACAAGGGTGCTCGGTGGGTGAGAAGAGTGAAAATTTGAGGAGAGGAGGATGTAAAATGAGAAGAAAATTCTATTAACCAAACAAGGTGAAAGTGTGAGACTTGTGGCCGAAATTAGTAAGCATGGTGAGGCATGAAATGTCGAAGAAAATTAAAGAAAAGATGAAGAGAAGAGTGTGAGAAGCCGTGTAGAAGAAATGTTAAAATGATGAAGAAAATTGCAAGAAAAGTAAAGTGAGGTGTGTGAGGTGAATGGTCGAAGTGAACGGAATGAAAAATGCAAGAAAATGAAATGGATGTGGAGGAGATGGAAATACCCTTGGCGGACCCAAAGAGCCATCTCACGTTGAGCTCTTGGGTGCACGTTTTTTCAGAGAAAAATGACCACCGTAGGCCTAGGTTTTCTTCCTCGAAGCCCTTAACTCTTAAGAGAGCAAGGTGAGGGAAAATGAGAGTTAGCCTAGCAACCTTAAACTAGCATAACAATGGAGGGCTACTCACTCGATAGAAATCGAGGAAAACCCAAAAAGGGTTTCTAACACTCGGTTAGGAAAATATGAATTCTCATAAAAATGACAAAAGTTCCATACAAACACCAATGCTATGCTTAAATAGAAAATCCTAGGGTGGATTAGGGTTTGGCAAGGTGCAAGAGTGAAGATGAGCCTTTGATGGAGGAGAAATCAGATGGCTAAAATGTTGATCCATGTGCGCGCCTATCGTCGAACCAGGAGCAGCCACGTGCGCGCCTATCGTCGAACCAGGAGCAGCCACGTGCGCGCCAATCGGGTGGTGGTGATGCTGCTCAGTGCGCGCCAATCGACGGTTCAAGGCTGAAGCCGTCCGTGCCACGCTGGCAATCCCGAGTGCGCCTCATCAACGGCCAGATGCTTGCCCATGCGCGCGCTGGATTGCTGCCCCGCTGCTGCCTTTGCCAGATGTAGCTGAAGCGCGCGCCAATTCCTACGGTCCAACTTTTGCCCCGCGCCAACTTGATCAAGGGCTGATATTTTGCCATGCCAAATATCCATGTTGCCACCCACATTGTGTAACGCCCCCGAACCCACCCTGGCTCGGAGCGCTACTTTGCTAACTAACCAATCTCACTTTAAAACATAATTTAAAATAAAATTAACAAAGTAGAATTAAAGCTAAGTCTCTCAAAACTCTCTTAAGTCATACCTAACTGCCTAGACTCATTAATTTCCCTTAATTCTAACCGTTAAGCACCACGGCGTCCTTCCCGAAAATTTCGACAAAGTAACGCCTGTAAATGACGCCTCCAAAATGCTAAATACCTGCATAAAATCCAATCCCAACCAGATCCAGAATACTCTACTCAACTATCAACTCAACTTTCCAGCATACGAAATCTCCAAATAGTAGCAAAGAGAAACTAGAATACTAACATCCCTAAATGAAGAAAGTCCACAGTACAGGGCGATACATCACCCTTAACTATGACTAAATACCACAAATACACATAGCTATACCTCAACTATAAAAAACATCAACCAAAATGATTTAAGCATTCCCATCATTTCTACAACCAGACATCTAAAATAAACTATCAAAATATAAAGCCCCACATCCTCCGAAGACCATGGTCAAGGCGTCCCGACAACTGCCCGCACCGGCGTACTGCATGCATCACCAGCTGCCGTCTAGTCCTGGGCTGTCTCATCCACCTCACCTGAGTAAAACTCGTCGCCTACACCACAGAACACACACACACGTAAGCTTACGCTTAGCGAGTATGGAAAAGAAATGTAAACATGCACATTAACACACTACATGCTCGACTCAACCTAGCTCCGTTGTTTTCTTTTCGTTCTGGTTGCATTTGTCTCTAGCAAAATCCCTCTAGGGGTGCTCAATGATCCACGAGCCCGACGAGGCTATTCTACTCTAGACCATTTCTAATAAAATCCCTCGCGGGGTGCTCAGCGAGCCACGTGCCCGACGAGGCGATTCTACAGTAAAATCCCTTGCGGGGTGCTCAGTGAGCCACGTGCCCGACGAGGCGATTCTACAGTAAAATCCCTTGTGGGGTGCTCAACGAGCCACGTGCCCGACAAGGCGATTCTACTCTAGGCCATCTCTAGTAAAATCCCTCGCGGGGTGCTCAGCAAGCCACGTGCCCGACGAGGTGATTCTACAGTAAAATCTCTCGCGGGGTGCTCAACGAGCCACGTGCCCGACAAGGCGATTCTACTCTAGACCAAGTTGCATATAAATTTTCAATTCATCCTCATCACTCAAACATGTAAAACACGTGGTTTCGTAGTTAGAAAACGATGATTCATGACACACGATGCTTGGCACAATTAAAACATAGCAAACAAACGAACATATCAAACAAACAAACAAACAAGCATTCCCTATCATTCTATGGTGTAGGCCTGAAGGCAACAAACACTCATCCACTACTTACCTGGCATCCTAGCTCACTGAAGATACTCGGTTACCTGTCCATCTACGGCTCGACCTATGACAAATATTCAAACTTAATTAAAATCAAGCCTACATTAACCAATGACTCTCAAACTATTATTTCTAGTCTAACCCAACGAAAACCTAACTAAACGGGCCACTAATTTGGGTTCGGTAAAAACCGATCCAAAACTTTGAACGCGCGTAACTTTTGCGTCGGTTATCGGAATCGAACGATTCCAGCGGCCACGTACTCCTCTAATAACCTATTTTAACCCACCAAAAGAAATTTTAAAACAAACGACCGTAGTTAGGTCAAAATCAGGAAAACCCGAACTGCCCTATAACTAGAAAATTTCCCCATTTTGATTTTCCATCAATTTTGGCCTAATTCCTCACCAATCGACCACCCACACCCTCAATTAGCATAAACAATCAAAATCTCAAGGCTACACACACAAAACCTGAAATGCCCCAATTCGAGCTTCACTGTTTTTTGCCCAAATTGGGCTCATCACGCCAGGCGACCCGAGCCGGACCAAGGGTCGGCAAACCCACGCCGGAGGTGACCAAAAACGGCCGGTGATCGGAGCCAAATCCGCCTCGTCACTCTCGGCCCTGAATAGAACTGAAATAGGGAGAAACTAGGGCTTACCGTTCTGTTCGTGCGCGGAGACGGGCTGGCAACCGCTTGTCGCCGTCGTCTGGCCGGAGAACGCCGGAAACCGCCGGTGGTTGCTCGGCAGATCGTCGCTCCTCCTTCGCCTCCGTCTCCCCTGCTCCTCGCGCGACGCGAATCAACAGAATAGCTTCGGCTACTCTGTTGTTTGATTTTATTTTAATAATAATAATAATAATAATAATAAATCTAAAACTATTTCTTTAATTTAAACTAGCTAATTACTGTTTTACCCTCCCGTACATTCAGCCATAACGTAACGAACCCTCGATAAATCTCTCACCTCACACTCGGTCTAACTCCTCCATCGAAACTCCCGAGCATAACTAATTAACCCAATAACTAACATAACTTAAATTAATCAAATCTAATTCTTAAATTATAACCGACAACTTAATTTCACTGAAAAATATTCGAACCTAAAACCATTCACTTTTCTTTTAAATTAATTAAAACAACCTATTTTATTATTCTTAAAATCCCGGGTGTTACACATTGTACCTTCAAAATTCCATACCTTAAGTGTGGGCTCTTCTTTGGGCTAAGGCTTGATTTGGGCTCCATTTGTTGAAGTAGCTTTTTCCCTTGTTGATAAATCTTCAACCCATCATTCACCAGCATTCATCTAACCCTAACCACAAAATCTAATGCATGATACAAATATAATAATCCATACAAAAAGGCTAGAGTATGCTAAATGAGTTCATAAATAAAATTACACATTTAGAGGGCTGGGAAGACAAATTCCCGTTGGGCCACTTGTCGTCTCCATTTGATTGCTCCAATTGAGGCTATGCAGGGGCTTGTCCTCGTCTACAAAAGTCGGTTCCCATGTGAAGTCCACAATGGGGTCAATACCTACAAGAATAGCAAAGTCATTAGAAAATTGATTAATTAAATTATGGGCCCGAGTTTGAGATCTCGTGATGGGCCTCGTTGGCATATTATCCCCTCAGGGTGGCTGAGGATTTGACCTCGAATCCAATAGCTCAGCCTCCTCTTCATACCCTAATTCTCCATTGTACGGGGACAAACCTTGAACATTAAAAGTGGATGACACCCTATACTCGCCAGGTAACTCCAACTAATTGGTATTGTTATTTATTCGCTCTAATATCTTCAAGGGACCTTCAGCTCTAAGTAGGAGTTTAGAACGTCTCTTGGCTGGAAATCGCTCTTTTCTAAGGTGTAACCATACTAAATCTCCCACATTGAAGATTACTTATTTTCGTCCCTTATTGGCATGCTTAGCATAGTTGGCGTTACTCTTTTCTATGTTTGGCAAACTTTCTCATGTAGTTTCTTGATTTGCTCTGCTTTGTTGGCTCTTGAAGGGTTTACAAGGTCCTGGGTTGGAATGGGAATAAAGTCTAGTTGTGAGTTCAAATTAAATCCATAGGCTAGTTCAAAGGGTGTTTGCTGGGTGGTGGAGTGAAGGCTTCTGTTGTAACATAATTCAATTTGGGGTAGCACTATGTCCCAATTGGTTAGATTCTTACCCACTACACTGCGAAGAAGGGTACCCAAGGTCCTATTGACCACTTCTGTTTGGTCGTCCGTTTGGGGATGAAAGGACGTACTAAAGCATAGTTTAGTCCTCAATCTCCTCCACAAAGTCTTCCAAAAGGTGCTCAAAAATTTGGTATCGCGATCAGACACAATTGACTGAGGCACTCCATGGAGTCTAACTATTTCTTTGAAGAATAGGTTGGCGATAGCAGCAGAGTCATCAGTTTTATTGCAGGCGACAAAATGCGCGATCTTGGAGAACCGGTCCACGACAACTAAAATAGAGTCTTTGTTGCGTCCCGTCCGTGGTAACCCTAAGACGAAATCCATGCTAATTTCTACCCAAGGATGAGTAGGGATGGGTAAGGGAAGGTGTAACACCCCTAATACTGTACCCGTATTTCCCGTATAATTTTTCATTTTATACTTTTTACTTTTCTATGCTTTAAATAAAACTTAATGCGAAATCTAAACCGAAGTTGAAATCAGAATTTAAGTCGGAATTAAAACTGAACTTTAAAAGCATTTAAAACAAAACCTTTAATAAATAATTAAAACTAAAACATTTAATAAAACTTAAATAAAACAATTAAAAGAAGGGAGGGCAGAATCGGAATTCTGCCCTCGTGAATGGAGCAGCGCTCGGTCGCTGCAGCATGCAGCGACTGAGCGCTGCATGCGCTGTAGTGTGCAGCGACCAGTCGCTGCACCACTGCAGCGATCGATCGCTGCATGCAGTGATCAAGCGCTGCTCCATTCACGAGGGCAGAATTCCGATTCTGCCCTCCCTTCTTTTAATTGTTTTATTTAAGTTTTATTAAATGTTTTAGTTTTAATTATTTATTAAAGGTTTTGTTTTAAATGCTTTTAAAGTTCAGTTTTAATTCCGACTTAAATTCTGATTTCAACTTCGGTTTAGATTTCGCATTAAGTTTTATTTAAAGCATAGAAAAGTAAAAAGTATAAAATGAAAAATTATACGGGAAATACGGGTACAGTATTAGGGGTGTTACAGAAGGTAAAGTCCTTGGGGTAGAACTTTACTCTTGGGCTTTTTACAAATAATGCACTGCTCTACGGAATGGTGCACATCCTTCATCATATGAGGCCAATAGAATCTTTCTTTTAATAGCTGAAGGGTTTTCTTTTCTCCAAAATGTCCGGACAATCCTCCACCATGAGCTTCTTTGATAAGACATTGTCTCAGACTGCAATCGGGTATACATAATTTTCCTCATTTCAACAAAAATCCATCAACGATACTATATCCTCCTTCTACCTTATTTTGACAATTTTGGTAAGGCGCCCCAAAATCTTTGCTGAATTCATATATAGTCTTGATCCACTCAAATTCGAAGAATCTGACGCCCAATTCTGTTAAGAGGATTTGTCTTCGTGATAGAGCGTCGGCAACAGTATTATCGGATCTTTTTGAATACTTCAAAATGTATGGAAATCTTTCCAAGAATTCCACTCATTTTGTGTGTCTCTTGTTGAGTTTGTGCTGACTTTTAATATGTTTAAGGGATTGGTGGTCAGAATTGATCATAAACTCTTTGGATAGGAGGTAATGTTGCCAATGCTCAAATGCTCGTATCACGGTGTAGAACTCCTTATCATAAGTGGTGTAGTTAAGAGCATTTTATTTCAATTTCTCACTAAAATACGCAAGAGGCTTGCCATCTTGCATCCATATGGCACCAATGTCAATTCCAGATGCATCACTCTTGATCTCAAAAACCTTATTATAATCGGGAAGTTCTAATACTGGTGATTGACAAAGCTTTTCCTTAATTTGATCGAAGCTACTTTGACATGCAAGGGTCCAATTAAAATCTACTCCTTTCTTCGTGAGCTCGGTAATAGGAGCTACAAGGGAACTGAAGTCTTTTATAAACCTCCTATAAAAAGAGGCTAATCCGTGAAAGCTACAGACTTCAGTGATGCTATTGGATATGGGCCAATCCTTGATGGCTTTAACCTTGTCTTCATCCACTTCTAAGCCATCTTTTGAAATAATGAATCCCAAGAACTAAACTTTCCCTTGACCGAAGGAGCATTTACTCAAATTCCCAAACAGTTTAGCTCAACGGAGAGTTTGAAAAAGCATCTCGAGATCGTTGACATGTTGTGGAAGGTTGGGGCTATACACCAAGATGACATCGAAATAAACGACAAAAAACTTCCCAAGGAAATCTTTAAGAACATGGTGCATCAACTTCATGAAGGTGCTCGGGGCATTAGTGAGTCCGAATGACATAACCATCCACTCAAACAATCCGTATTTAGTTTTGAAGGGGGTTTTCCATTCATCACCTTCTTTCATACGTATTTGGTGATAACCACTCTTCAAGTCGACTTTGGAAAAGATAGATGCTCCGCTCTATTCATCTAACATGTCTCCGAACCTAGGAATCGGGTATCTATACTTGATAGTGATTTGATTAATAGCTCAGCTATCGACGCACATTCTCATAGAGCCATCTTTCTTGGGTACTAACAATGTAGGTACGGCACAAGGGTCATCGATTCTCTAATATATCCCTTTCCTAACAACTCTTGGACTTGTTCTTGTAGTTCTTTGGCTTCTTCAAGCCTCATCCTATAGGTCGGTCGGTTTGGTAACATGGCTCCGGGTTGAAGGTCAATTTGGTGTTCTATTCCCCGAATTGGTGGTAATTCGGGTGGTAATTTCTCAGGAAAAACATCTTGGAAAGACTTAAGTAAACTTTGGATCGATGGGGGTATCTCTCCAAGTTCCATAACTCGGTCTCTAAACAGAACTAAGATCAAGGTCTTTCTCTTCGTGACAGCAGCTCTTAATCTACGTTTTGTTAAGAAAAGATTTTCCTTAATCTTCTCTTCTTTCCTAACTGCATCATCTCGTGTCACTTGCTCAGGGGTCATATGTAGTAATTTGATTGTCCTACCACCAAACTTCAAACTATGATTATTGAGGAATTCATCATGGTGCACCCTACGATCATAAAGTCATGGTCGTCCTAATAGAAGATGACTTGCATTCATCGGAATGACATCGCAAAGAACCGCATCCTTGTATTTACTAATAGTGAAATTAACGGTTGCTTGGTTACTTTAATGTCATCTCTATCGTCTAACCATCTTAATTTATAAGGCTTAGGGTGACTGGTCGATTCTAATCCAAGTTTGCTAACCATATCTAGAGAAGCCACGTTAACGCAACTTCCACCGTCTATAATCACCGAGCAAACTTTATCCTTGACTGCACATCTACTTTGAAAAATATTTTCACGTTGGCAGTCCTCTTTCACATTCTTTGAGATCAAGGGTCGTCTTATGACCATCAGCAAGGGTCCTTCTTGAGTCATACATTCATCTGAGTCATGATCACTTTCTTCTTCTTCTACCTCTTCTTCTTCTTTTTCGAGGTATTATCCTTCATCGTTTTCGCTTTCCCATTCTCCAGTCGACTCTTTAATAACCATCACTCGACGGTTAGAGCACTCATTAGCGTAATGTCCTTTGCCAAGACATTTATAGCATTGAACATCACGTGCTCTTTGTCCTTTGGAGGGGTTCGATTGATTCTTGTCCGTAGGAGGGGGCTTGTTATGGTTGAGTGGAGCTTTAGGTAGCCAATTACGGTTAATTAGTCTTTTCTCTTCATTTTTCCATTGGGGTTTTTGTAACGACCCCGACAGGAGCCGTCACTTAGTCATAATCTTTCATTAATCATTTACTCAACTTCTACCTTTTCTTCTCTATTTCCAATCTAACATTTTCATACATATTTTTTTTGAACTCACTCTTAGACTGTTAATAGAGACGTCATAACATCAAGGGAACCTCACCCTCTCAAACTCGATTTTTCCTTAAATCCCGTCGGCTAAATCTTACACAGAGTCGAGAGGCTAAACTTGGTCATTTGATCAATGACTTAATCGGGCAGGGAAGAAATGCCCCAGACTACTCGCCATTATTCAGTTGGGGTTTGCATGGGTTTGCATGCATCGGGTGACGAAATATATATCATCCGATTTGTCACGTGTACCCTACGTGACTCAGTTTTAGACGCCCAGTAGGAAACATCCACCGGCGGACATGGGCATTACACGTGTCTAATTAAAGACATCGCCCGGTCCCGAACATTCTCCTCTAGATGTTCATATTTACACTACATCGACCAGTGGTCATGTGCGTCTCGCGTGACTAATTAAAACATTTCTCGGGCACTAGACGACAAGAAATTACTCACATCATCCGGTAATTGAAATACTCTACATCACCCGGTGGCTAGACGACAAAGCTACACCTACATCATCCGGTGTTTGAAATACTCTACATCTACCAGTCACTAGACGACAAAATGACACTTACATCATCTGGTAACCTAAATACACTTGATTTGCCGGTCACTAGACGACAAAACCACACTTACATCATCCGGCATTTGAAATTCTTGACATCAGCCGGATGACTTGCATCACCCGGTAGCAAACGCGTTACATCTACCGGCGAACAGTGAATAACACCTCCACCGATAGACCACACTTTAACTCCTTAACTACATCTACCGGCAGAGGTCATCCACCGGTAGACATGATCTTCACAGACTTCAAACCCTATTGACATAACAATCATGTGAATGAAGATCAGAGGCTCAACCAGAATACACATAGCGGAAGACTTAAACAACAGATCATTTAATAACCCTCATAATCAAACCCAAACTCAGTAGTCACCTAGACAATTTCAAAAAGCTCAATGTTATAAGCCAACTCATTCTAACTAAACTACCATATTCATGATCACAACTGGAATCGGTAAGGACATTAACCAGGGGTCTCGTCTCAATCGCCATCCAGCCTTGCACTGTCATTCTGAGCATTCTCCAATAACCAGCTTTAGGCATCCTCTTTGAATTGAGAATCCTCACCTATGAACTCTTCACCTACATCATAAGGTTTAACTATAAGCCTAATGCTTAGTAAGGAATGCAACACTAACATGGATGCATGAATGTATAATTCGGGAAACACATGCTAATAAGTCTTTTGTTGTTCATATCTTTGCTCGTAATCATCATTCATAGTCATGGATCATATTCATCAATCATAATTATTGATCATATTCTTCATTTAAGTTGTGTGGATTAAGAGAGGATTTGTGCTGGTAAAGGGGGTTCGACAGTGAGTTTGATCTTGGTCCCTACTGCGGGTCGTATTCATATGTCCCTATTTTGGACTGTGACATACGCCGAACCGCCCCCAACGCTCACTTAGTCCACATTGTATAAGTTTTATCTTCTTACTTTATTCATAAGAAAACCATGCTCTTAAAATATTTTTATATGCATAAGATAATCACGATGCATGTACATGGAAATTCTTAAATCATCAAGCTACAGAACAGAGCACTATCCAACATGAAACCTTACCATTGAGCTAATCATCAACATAATGCTAGACAGTAACATAAGGGAACTACTAATCATCGTATGAGTTTCTACCTAGCATCCTTTGATGTAGGGTCCTAATGACCGAGAAACCTGTACATTCACTTATTTGGTTTCCTTAGCAACTTGAGCTCCTTTTCTTCAGACTTTTTCACCTAAAACATTCACATTGCAGTAGTTAAAACAAAATCCTAGTAGTTCTAAATCTCAAGTCAACCTAAGATTTAATAGCTAAAGTCATTCCCGAATCCTTAGTCTAATACTCTGTGCAGTCTGAAATCCAAAATCGAAATGGACAGACTCAACTATCGGTTACTCGGGGTTGGTTATTTTTAAATGTCCAGAATCGATTCGGAATGACATTACCACTCTCAGATTCTAAAATATCCTTATTAATACTCGGCCATTAAAGAATCCGAAACTCCAATACTGAGCTGAAAACAGAGCTTAACAACTAACAGATAACTACCTTGCCTATTTCATACCTTGGGCGTGGATTCGTAGGGAATGCAGGCCTGAAGCCGGTCGTCGACGAGAAGGATCACTGGCAACAGAGAGCAAGAGCTCGGGAGAGAAGAAATCGCTGAGAGTAGAAGATGTCGGCTACAGTGGTTTAAATGAAGTTTGAACCCTCTCCATTTTCTTTAAATACCGGTCTCAAACCTCCATTATTACAACTTGACCACTCAACCTAGTTTAAATCCACATGTAATTAATTAAGCTCGGCATAAAATTCTAAACCGGGAAAAATTAACTAAACACGACCGTTAAAACGGTTAAGGAAATCACCTGGTCGTTATTTCGGGTGTTACATCCACCCTTCCATAAACAAAATTTTCGTCCTCGAAAATTGATCAAACAAATATCTCTGGATATTTGTCTAACATGTCCTGTCGTCGCTCCCAAGTGGCTTCTTCGATGCCATGATTCTTCCATAAAACTTTGACCAATGGAATCTCTTTATTCCTCAGAGTCTTAACTGCAGATTCCAATATCTGCACTGGCTTTTCTTCATACACCAATGTCGGCTCTAACTCAATATCTGTTGGCTGAATAACTTGCGTCAGATCTCGTATGCATTTCCTTAACATTGACACGTGAAAGACATTGTGAACCTTATCCAATGATGGAGGCAATTGCAGTCTGTAAGGTGTACTACCAATTCTAGCCAAGACAGGGAAGGGTCCAACAAACTGTGGAGTAAGTTTTCCCTTTTTGCCAAATCTTAAGACTCCCTTGAACAGTGAAACCTTCAGGAATACATCATCCCCGACCGTAAATTCAAGATCCCTCCTCATATGGTCTGCATAACTCTTCTGTAGGCTTTGAGCAGTCATCATCCTCTTCCTAATAACAGAAATCTTTTCAGACATCTGCTGCAGAAGTTCGGGTCCTAGAAGTTTTGCTTCACCAACCTCATCCTAATATAGAGGTGACCGACATTTCCTGCCATATAGTGCTTCATAAGGTGTCATACCAATGGTGGACTGGTAGCTGTTTGTGTAGGAGAATTCAACCAGAGGTAAGTATTGGCTCCAGGATGACTGGAAATCTAGTACACACGCCCTCAGCATGTCTTCAAGTATCTGAATAGTCATCTCAGATTGACCGTCTGTCTGCGGGTGAAAGGCAGTGCTGAAGGATAACCTTGTACCAAGTGTGCCTTGTAGACCTTTCCAAAACCGCGAGGTGAACCTATGGTCACGATCAGAGACAATAGATAGAGGAATTCCATGCAGTCTAATAATTTCTTGTACATAAAGGTCAGCAAGCTGGTCCATCGTGTAGGTTGCCTTTACAGGTAAGAAATGGGCTGATTTCGTCAGTCTATCAATCACAATCCAAATACTATCATGTCCCTTAGTTGTCTTAGGTAATCCTACAACGAAATCCATAGCTATGTGTTCCCACTTCCATTCGGGAATAGGTAAAGGCTGAAGGATACCTCCTGGACGTTGGTGCTCGGCTTTAACTTGTTGGCATACCAGACAAGACTCCACATACTTGGCAACGTCTCTCTTCAAGTTTGGCCACCAGTAGAGTAACTTCAGGTCTCGATACATCTTGGTGCGCCAGGATGTATAGAAAAGGGAGACAAATGTGCCTCGGCCAAGATTAACTTATGTAATCCCTCATCATTAGGGACATACCATCGATTCCTAAACCTCAGAATCCCATCTTTGGAAAGACTAAACTCGGAGGTGGTGTCCTTCAATTTGCTCATTATGCTGATATTCTCCTCTGAATTCCTCTGTTGTGCCTTTTTGATCTTTTCCAAAATCGTTGGTTGAATGGTCAAATCGGCAAGCAAGGTTGATAACTTTGGTACTATATCCAATTCAAATCTCTGAACTTCTGTCCTCAAAGGTATAGACATAGTTGACACCACTGGTTGCATTGTTGTTGACCTCCTACTCAAAGCGTTAGCCACAGAGTTAGCCTTACCCGGGTGGTACCTGATCTCAAAGTCGTAATCCTTAACAAATTCCAACCAACGTCTCTGTCTCATGTTCAATTCCTTTTGTGTAAAGAGGTACTTCAGACTTTTATGGTCAGAAAACACCTCACACTGTTGTCCTTATAAATAGTGTCTCCACATCTTCAAGGCAGAAACAACAGCGGCTAATTCTAAATCATGGGTGGGATAGTTCTGTTCATAACTCTTTAGCTGCCTAGAGGCATACGCTACAACTTACCCTCTTGCATCAAAACACAGCCCAAACCAACTTTAGATGCATCATAGTATACGCTAAACTTTCCTTCTTCGGTTGGAAGAGTCAATACAGGGGTTGTTGTTAACTTCAATTTCAATGTTTGGAAGCTATCCTCACAAGCTTCGGTCCAAGAATACTTATTGTCCTTCTTTGTCAGATTCGTCAGAGGCTTAGCTATTATAGAAAATCCTTTGATGAACTTCCTGTAATAACCTGCCAATCCAAGGAAACTGCGGACTTCACTGGCATTCTTTGGTTGTGGCCAATCCTTTACTGCCTGAATTTTGGTCGGGTCCACTGATATGCCATTAGCAGCAACTACATGGCCAAGAAAATTAACCTTGTTCAACCAAAATTCACACTTGGACAACTTGGCATACAGCTGGTGCTCCTTCAATGTCGTCAAAACTACACTTAAATGCTCTGCATGGTCAGCTTTAGTCCGCGAATATATCAAGATATCATCTATGAATACAATTACAAACTTGTCCAAATACTCACGAAACACCCGATTCATTAATTCCATAAAGGCTGCAGGTGCATTTGTCAGCCCAAACGACATTACAAGGAATTCATAATGTCCATAACGGGTTCTGAAGGCTGTCTTAGGTATATCTCCCTCTTTAACCTTTAGCTGGTAATAACCCGAACGTAAATCTATTTTTGAGAATACCTTAGCTCCTTGCAATTGGTCAAACAAATCGTCAATCCGGGGTAAGAGGTACTTATTCTTAATGGTTAACTTATTTAGCTCCCTATAGTCTATGCACATTCTGAGGGAACCATCTTTCTTTTTAACGAATAAGACAGGTGCACCCCAAGGAGAGCTGCTAGGGCGTATAAATCCCTTGTCTACTAATTCCTGCAGTTGGACTTTTAACTCCTTCAACTCAACAGGTGCCATGCGATATGGATTCTTAGACACCGGTAAAGACTCGGGGTACGTATCTATTACAAACTCTTTTTCTCTATCAGGTGGCAAACCAGGCAAATCATCCAAAAATGCCTCAGGGAACTCTCGGACTATAGAAATATCCGGTAATTCTACTCTATCCTTCATCCGAACATCCATTACACTAGCCAGGTAACTCTCACATCCATTTTTCAATAATCGATGAATCTCTAAGGAGGATATAATCGGCATTTCACTTATCTTAGGGATAGCTTGGAAGGAATAATGATCACCAATTGGGGGTCAAAATTCAACCATCCCAGATCTACAACTTATTGTGGCATAATGCCTGAATAACCAATCTATTCCTAATATCACCTCATACCCTTTCATGTCAATTACAATCAGTTCTACATATAGTTTCTTACCTCCTAAAGATACAATGTCACCTTTAACAATCTGCTCAGAACGTAGGGACTTCCCCAATGGTAACATAACATTATATGACCTTTCGGTTTGTGAAAGTTCTAAGTTGTGATTGCATACAAACAAGGTTGATATAAACGAGTGTGTGGCTCCCGTATCTATAAGTGTGTAAGCAGTAAAACCACAGATCATAATTGTACCTGTTATGACTGTATGCGGCACTGTGTCCTCATCCTCCATCATAGCATAAACTCTAGGTGCTATCCTTGCACGGTTCAGATCTGGCGGCATGGGGCAGTCTCTGACTATATGTCCAACCTTATCACATCTGAAACAGCGGCCAGAACACAACTTGCATTCGCCAGGGTAGTTCTTCTGACAGGTGGGGCATAAGGGTGCCAGAGGCCTCTTTCCTTTTCCTTGGTCATCATTCTGATTGTAAGGCCTCTTCACACCTTTCTGCTGCTGTGGTCCCCTGTTCTGCTGTGGCTGCCAGCCCTTATTCTGTCGTGGTGGCTATTGAACATCCTTGGTAGTCTTCTTTGACTGATCACGCTGCTCATACACTGTTATTTCAGCCTCCTCCATTTCCAAGGCCTTAGCTGTGACCTCGGTATACGGCACATTGTAGATACCAGCAGTTTTCACTTTCATATACAAGCTTGGCTTCAGTCCTTGAACAAACTGATAGATCTTATCCTCCTCATCCTCTACCAGACGGGATGCAAACCGAGACAAGGTCTCAAATCTGCATATGTAATCCGTTACCGAACCAGTCTGTCGTAGATTCATAAACTCCTTTTTCTTACTAGCCCGAACAGTTCGATTAAAATACTTGTCAAAGAAGGCAGTCTTCAACCTTCCCCAAGTCATAGCTCCTGCGTCAGTCATGCCCTGGATCGAGTCCCACCAATGCCTCGCATCCAGTTCCAAATGATAGACGGCACAAGTGACCTTATCTCCCTCGTCCACCTTTGCATACTTGAACATGTCCTCCATCTTTCGAATCCATTCCTCAGCATAAACTGTAGCACCCGACAACTTCAGCCAGGTTGGGTGGCAAAGTTGTAATAATGGAGGGAGATGACCACTATATAAAGAAAAAGGAAATTTTTGAAACCTCACTTAAACCACGGTAGCCGACACCTTCCTTTTCGGCGATTTCTTCTCCCCCAAGCTCTTGCTCTTTGCTTTCAGCATACTCTCTTTGACGATCGGTTTTCTTTGCCACTACTCGACCACTCTGTGCCCGAGGTAAGCAATAGACAACGTAGCTATCTGTTAGTTTGTTAGCCCTGTTTTCTACTTGGCATTGGAGTTTTGGATCTTCCAATGACCGACTAATAATAAGAACATTTGAAATCTGAGAGTGGGAATGACTTTAGTTATTAAATCTTAGGATAACTTGAGATTAGAACTATTAGGATTTTTGTTTTAACTACTGCAATGTAAATGTTTTAGGTGAAGAAGTTTGAAGAGAAAGGAGCTCAAGTGCTAAGAAGACCAGGTAAGTGAATGTATTAAGATTTTCGGCTAATAGAGCCCTACATCGTGGGAGTACTAGGTTGTTTTAGATGTCTAATGTTTACCTTATGATGATGAGCTTGCCTGCACTTGAAGGATTGATGAATGTTTTGAGTTATACTATTTGATGACCTGCTAGTGAATGTGAAGTTGTCTGCTCTGGTATGATCGTTGTCATAGTCTGATGGGTTAAGAGTTCTCATGTTCATGCATCATGAATGTTTCTCAAGCATAAGAAAATGTTTTAATGCATGTTTTCCATGAACAAGATATGTATGTACATATGTATATATATAAGATTTATGCAACGTGGACTAAGTGAGGGTTGGGGGCGGTTCGGCGTATGTCACAGTGCAAAGAGGGACATATGAATACGATCCGCAGTAGGGAACAATATCAAACTCACTGTCGAACCCCCTTTACCGGCACAAATCCTCTCTTAATCCACACAACTTAAATGACTGATGAACATGATCAATGACTATGAATGATGAATATGATCAATGACTATGAATGATGAATATGATCAATGACTATGATTGATGAATATGAACTATGACTATGAATGATGATTACGAGTAAAGATATGAACAAGAAAAGACTTATGAGCATGTGATTTTCCCAAATTATACATTCATGCATCCATGTTAGTGTTGCATTCCTTACTAAGCATTAGGCTTATAGTTTAAACCTTATGATGTAGGTGACGAGTTTTCAGGTGAGGATCTCAAGGTTAATGAGGATGTCTAAGCTTGGTTGCTGGAAGGTATACATGGTGCAAAAGTTCCATACAAATACCAATGCTATGCTTAAATAGAAAATCCTAGGGTGGATTAGGGTTTGGCAAGGTGCAAGAGTGAAGATGAGCCTTTGATGGAGGAGAAATCGGATGGCTAAAATGCTGATCCATGCGCGCGCCTATCGTCGAACCAAGAGCAAACACGTGCACGCAAATCGGGTGGTGGTGATACTGCTCAGCGCGTGCCAATCGACGGTCCAAGGTTGAAGCTGTGCACACCACGCTGGCAATCTCGGGTGCGCCTCATCAACGGCCAGATGCTTGCCCGCACGCGCGCTGGATTGCTGCCCCGCTGCTGCCCGCGCCAGATGTAGCTGAATCACGCTCCAGATCCTATGGTCCAACTTGTGCCCCGCGCCAACTTGATCAAGGGCTGATATTTTTCCATGCCAAAGATCCATGTAACCACCCACATTGTACCTGCAAAATTCCATACCTTAAGTGTGGGCTCTTCCTTGAGCTAAGACTTGATTTGGGCTCCATTTGTTGAAGTAGCTTGTTCCCTTGTTGAATAAATCTTCAACCCATCATCCATCAACATTCATCTAACCCTAACGACACAATCTAATGCATGATGCAAATATAATAATCCATACAAAAAGGCTAGAGTATGCCGAATGAGTTCAAAAATAAAATTACACATTCAGATTGCCGGGAAGAAAAATTTCTGTTAGGCCACTTATCGTCTCCATTTGATTGCTCCAATTGAGGCTATGCAGGGGCTTGTTCTCATCTTCAAAAGTCGGTTTCCATGTGAAGTCCACAATGGGGTCAATACCTACAAGAATAGCAAAGTCATTAGAAAATTGATTAATTAAATTATGGGCCCGAGTTTGAGATCTCGTGATGGGCCTCGTTAGCATGTCAGTTCCTCTACCTACCTAATACAACACAAAAACAAATTTATGTAGTCTCTAATTCAAAGTGGACAATATTGTATTGGGAGTACCAGGAGACATAACAAATGGTATCAGAGCTAGTGCCTAACTGAAAGTATGGCCGACAAGGATATCAGCCCCCGAATGAGGAGGAGGGGTGATTGTGATAGTCTACCATGTGAAGAATAGAACGACCCAGTGTGGGGATCAAGCTCATACCAATTAGGGTGCACAATCTCACATTGTTTGGGAGAGTAAAAAATGCATGGTTTATAAGTAGGCTTCCCTCCCTATCTAGTACGTGTTGAAGGCCTACCCTAAGAATAAATCATTGCGAGCTTCAGCCTAAAATTGACAATATTGTACTAGGAGCACTGGACAACGTTACATATCAACAATTTCATCCTTGATCCTCGAAAAACTTGAAAAAAAATTCCTCAGAAAACAACAATTTTCCATCAAATAGTAACATGTTTTTGTTAGTAATTTGTAACTTGCAGTAGACACATGGGTGGTTCATCCCAAATTATGAGTCTAGCCAAATGTAGAAACTTTTTCAATGTAGATAGTTTTCTCACATAACAAAAAACTTAAGTCAATTTTAAGTTGTATCTTAAAGCGAGAAGGAGCAGTACATCCACATGGAAGTATTCAAACATCAACCACAAAGGAGGTAGTTTTCAATGCTACTAATCTTTTTTTTTTATTGATGCAAGATAGACTTGATACGAAAATATTTTTCTAGTCCCTCTGTGTCTACCAATAAAAGTGCTCTTGGCTTATAACTAATTACTTTTTAAAATATCTACGTATATGCATACATTTGAGCTTAATTCACCAAACTAACAACAGTAACAACTGAACCACGATGGAAATATTTAAGTCTTTTCCTATCTCTTGATCTTGATCATGAACTGCGACATACAAGACATCAAATGGTACCAGATTTTAGTCATTTATTGATTTTTCTCTAATCTCAACTTGTAAACGAATTGTCAATGGATGAAGATGTAACGCCCGGTTCTTTTTTGGGTTTTTAATTTTCCGCATATGAATGGCATTTATGTAAATATACCAAATCAAGCCCGTTTTGCAAATGAAAAGTCTTATTGGAACCTTATAAATAAATTGGAGTATCTAGAGAAATGAGGAAATGTTTGAAGATGTAACGTCAAATTTATGAGATTTTGGTATTTCTCGTAATATAGGGGTATTTCAGTAGATATAGCAAACGAAGTCCGTTTTATAAACAGAAAGTTTTAATAGAACCCTTATGACTAATGTGAATTCTAGGAGAAATATGGAAATTTTAGAAATCCAAAATCGAAGGTATACGGTCAAGTTTCCGTTTTTAACCCTTTAGTGGTTTAATTCGTAGAAATAGCAAAATAAATCCGTTTGATAAACGGAAGGTTTTATTAGAGCCCTAGGAATAAGTTGGAGTTATTGGTGAAATAAGAAAATTCTAGAGAAACCGAAATTGATAGACAAAATAACGAAATAGATAACGAAATAATAGAAAATCAGGTGAGGGTAAAATGGTAATTGATAAGTAAATTAAATAAATAAAAAGAAACCTTCCCCCATCTAATTCTCTCCATTTTCAACGAAGCTCCAGAGAGATTCTCTTGGCTCTCCACGGCGACGAGCTTCAATCGGCCGATTCCTCTACTCCGATCATCAAATGTTCTTCACGTTTTTTCTTCCCCTCGCGATTCTAGGTAAGTCTCTAGCGTTTTCAGGCTTTAGTTCTCGACTTTTAGAGATTTAAACGTTTAGGGTTTCGTAGGGATTTCGTAAAAATAGCCGGGTTTTGTTAGAATAGGTTATTTATCGCTTTATTGATGATTATTGAGCATTATTGGATGAATTGGTTGAATATTGGTTGATGATTTAAATGTGCAAAAAAACTGGAAAATGTAGGGCAGCTTCGGTTTTTGATTTTCTGCCATTCTTCGGGTTTGGTTTTTGATAAATGAGTTTCACCGTTTGAAAGTAGACATTCTAAAGAGCTCGTAGCCGCTTGAATCATCAAATTTGGACATATATTCAATTTATTGCAAATTTTTGAAGTTGGATAAAAGAATTACGATTTAAAACTGGACAGTTTCAGTTTTCTTGAGATCTGACCTGTCTCTTGTATCATTGGATAGGGGACTCTTAGAGGAGTCCATAGCAACTTGAACCACTCGATTTCATTAAGAATTGATTAAGTTATGAATTTTTGAAGTAAATGTACAAAAACTGGAAAGGTTCAGCGAGCAGTTCGGTGTTTTTGGTTTTCTCTCTTGATTCTGCTTTGTTTTGGATAAATTCTCGATTTCATGTTAAAATAGACGTAATGAGGATTCCAAAACATATTGGATTGTTCAAATCGGATATAAATTGAGTGAGTTATGGAGGTTTGAAGTTAAGCCAATTTTAAAGGCCAAATCCGAGAATATTGAATGGGAAAATGTTGAGTTATGTTTATTGAAAGAACTTGAGCTATTTAAATTGTCGGTTGGAACTATTGAATGTGTTACGTAATTTTAGGATTTCTTAATGCTGGATGTTTTCTTATTCAAATTGTGATATTTTAATGGCTCGTATGCACGCGTTTAGGTTCTAAAAACTTCAAGGAATCAACCGAGGTTTGCTTAAATTTGCTAAGGACCTGTCTCGTGACTTACTATGGCCGATTGGCCTACACCGTATGTCGGAATTTGTTGTTGACGATTGTTAGAGCTTTGCTTGTTTAATTGCTTTGCATTGGTTGGGTAGATTAGGTTTAATTGTTTTGTAGGATACGTGTTATGATGTTTTGATATATTGAGAGGTTTTGATGGTATTCTCGTTATGTATGTTTGTATTACGTATTGAATTGTTCATGCATCATAGTCTTCAAAATGCCATGAAAAATGATTTATGCATTGATTTCAAAGAGAAAGAATTGTATGCATGTGGCAAGTAAAGTATCATGATTAACAACATATGGTGGTTATTCGGGTGAGGTTCAGACCTGGCGTTCCGTGGTGAGCGGGTCTTCCTCCTTTCAGATGGTGTGGGCTTTCTACCCGCTTGATGTGCCCTATCCATCTGAATGCATTTAGGGCCCGTTAACCTAGACTGACACGTACTGAAATGAAATGACATGGACGGCTTTCATTGCATACATGATCATGCATTAGCATTTACGTAGAACTTACTGAGATTTTATCTTATAGGTGTTTTTTTATGGTGTAGGTGATTTTGAGACAGGTGAGGATGATGTCCCTCCGCCTGAAGTACGAGCACGTTGAAGAAGGATGGCCCGTGGGAGTGCGCTGGCAGTCGGAGCGTGATTTTGATCCGTGGGGATGTAGGTAAATATTTTGGGATTTGTTAGATGATGAATAGGAGAATTGTATAGTTGATATTTTAGGATGTTTGGGTTGGATAGTATTTTGTTGAATTTTTGATGTTTTCAAACAGTGGGAATGTTAAACTTTTAAACGGAACCATACGGTTCGTTTTCATGAAATTGGTTATGTTCGATTGTGTTTTGAGTCGGTGATTAGGTCTTTAACAGCGTGTGTAATGTATGCGAGAGACGGGGTTATAGTATGGAAGTATGTTTTGTGAATTGTAATGGCATGTGAAGAAGGAATGAGAAAAGGAAAGAGTGTGGGGTTGTGTTGTGTGTTGTGAGTGTGTGAAGTACAGGGCGTGAAAGGCGTGATGAAAGAAGGAGGGAAGAGGAGTTGTGCTCTCTGGAAAATTTCCAGAGAGCATGGCGATTGATCGCCCACTTGGGGCGATCAATCGCCCCTCTATGCCTGGCGATCGCCATTGGCGATCACTAGGCGATGGTGAGATCGCCTAATGCGATTGCTCGCCATGAGCAATCGCCACCTGTTCTGCCAAAACGGCAGAACATACAAAAAAAAAGGGATTTTATTTAATTGTTTTCTTTTAATATTTAAAAGTTTAATCAATGTTTTTAAGTTTATTTTAGATAGTTTTCAAAGAAAATTTCCAACACCGTTAACAATTTCAATTCCGATTTCAAAAGTTTTATTTCCGCTCGAAGAGTCAGATTTGCAGATTATACGCACGAAAATGAAAAATTTGTACGGAAAAATTAGGGTACGGGTAAGGGTCGCTACAGAAGATTTGATCCCAAGATAATCTTTACAGAGATTACCTTCATAGGTGCCACATAGTTGCTGAGGATTGTTTGGTTTGACAATATATAAGAATAGTTGCAAATAGTTTGCATAATTATAAAGGCATTTGATATTCAATCGCTTCTTGTATACAATTCTCTATATAATTATTGTCTTCCAATAAGCCGTCTAATAAAGTAGATTCTCGAAATCAAAGCACCAAGGTATTGTGAATCATTTCAGGTTGTCAAAAGACTTGCATCCTTTGACGTGATTAAGAAGACAACGTAGATAATGTCCCTTGTTGGTGT
Organism: Begonia masoniana; assembly: GCA_022432975.1. Classification (NCBI taxonomy): domain Eukaryota; kingdom Viridiplantae; phylum Streptophyta; class Magnoliopsida; order Cucurbitales; family Begoniaceae; genus Begonia; species Begonia masoniana. The sequence continues at coordinate 19,620,894 of CM039516.1, read as the reverse complement.
TTTAACAATGCAAGTGCACGTTTTGCTCTAGCAATATAAGTTAAATAAAGTTTCAACTCCACAAGAAATTTTTACAAATAAATGTCGATTTATGTTAATTTAAACAACTAGTAAAATAAAAGTAGAAAATCAAAGGGATAAATTTTCGATCAAATAAAACCTACCATTACAACTATCCATCTACACTTCACCTAATTGAACAAACTATCCTTTATATTAATTAATTTGTACAAATTTGTTAATTGAAAAATACTAATTATCTAAAAGTCTCTTCTGATGATCGATTAGAAATAGCGCTATAATTTAACTTATTGTATTCATATGTAAATAAATGCTACAATGATTCATTAAGTTCAGGGTGTCAAACTGTTAATTATTGGTTCAACATTTTGGTTTGGTTTGGTTCAACAGATTGTTTGAATTAGATTTGTTGTTATTTTATCCCTGTTCAAATTTGTACTACTCTATTACAAATAGAATATTTTGAGAGTTAAAGGGGATAAGAAAAGAGACAGAGAGAATCAAATTTGCAATAGAGTCAAAGACAAAAGTGAGAGAGATTTCTCGAGAAACGTTAGTTTTCTTGTAATCTTGGGTGATGCTGTAAACGTTTCTATAGCATTATAGAAAAACTTATTTTCTGGATTCTCTAATAAATCTCTTTGTTGGAGTTTTGTGTTCTTCTCCACTCTTCTTATCTATTTTTGATTAATTCTCGCGGTGTGATTGATTTTATCACAACAATTGGTGCGCTGAGCGTGGACTGGTTTCTTTCAGTATCCATTGCAAAATTCAAAGTTTACAAGTTCACGAGTGAAAATAATTTTAGTCTATGGTGAGTTAAGATGAAGGCTTTCCTAGTTCATCAAGGATTATCTGTTGCTATTGATCCTTAGGCGTTCAAGAAGCTTCAACTATTTGACGGGGATAAAGCTTATGAGATGGAGTCTAAAGTGTTTTATTCTATGGTGAGTTAAGATGAAGGCTTTCCTGGTTCATCAAGGATTATCTGTTGCTATTGATCCTTAGGCGTTCAGGAAGCTTCAACTATCTGACGGGGATAAAGCTTCTGGGATGGAGTTTAAAGCTTTTGAAAAGCATCGCTATCAAGATAGAAGAAGATGATCAATCTATTATCTTTTTGAGTTCTCTATCAAAGCAATATGAGAAATTTGCCGACACTATGCTCTACTCCAAAACAAACCCTAACCACGATAGAGGTAAAGGCTGCGCTCAATTCAAAGGAGCTCTAGAAGAAAGTTGTACATAAGGTGATACGCCCAGGAAGTCTATGACACGTTCCCAAGGTAATCCACATAACCTCATTAATCTTTATGCTAATGATTGTCTTATTCTTGCAGGAGGAGGCCCATTGAATTGCTCAAAGTGGAATACGTATGAAGCAATGTTCAAAGACTTATCGTGGGAGCTCAAATCTCAAGACATGGACCAGCCCAAGCACTTACTCACTTGGGAGACCAAAGTGAGTGGACTTAAGGCTAAAAGGGGAATTTGTCTTTACGGAGACATCTAATGTAAACCTTTTATTTTATTGCATTTTTTTAGGGCAAACTTTAGCCATTATACTTTGGCAAACTTTTGTTAGTGTTTTATTGCTTTAGCATGCATTAGATGGTGCGGTGAAGGCTAGATTGAATGGATAAGTTAGATGGTGGTAAGGGTGGAGGTCACCAAGCCCATGAAAGCATCAAAGAAGCCCCATCCATTTGAAGGTGAAGGAGGCGTGCCACTTGAAGAAAGTAAGGCCGTTCCACTTAAAGATGAAGCCCGAGCCCATGAAGGAGGATAGCACGCATTCAACCCTTTTAATTTTGAATTAGGAGAACTCATGACGTCCTTAGATGGCTGAAGACAACTTACCAAGAAAGGACTCCATCTCCATGGCCCAAAGGTAAGTGGAGCGTTCCATGTGCGGTCAAGATCAAATCAAAGGTATCTTCCCCAAATTTGTAATGACCGACCCCCCAAACCACCCTAGGCTCACATAGCATCGTGATTAGTGTTTGTTCACTCAGGTTTGACATATCAATATACACCGGTCAGTTCTCTTAAGGGTCAAGAGTCGCGGCTCAAGGTAAGTCTTTGGTTGATCATCAATCAAGTGGAGTGTGTCTCCAAAATTATTCTCTAAGTCCATGGTTGCTTGGAGACTCTTATCATCACCTTCTCTTCATCTTTCTAAGACCTTAGAAAAGATAGAAAGGGTGACCATACCAGTCTAGTGTCGTTGTGATCTTAGGAAGGTTACATTCTCCGGAGGGTGCCTTAATTGCCCTTCGAGCCGGTTACGAGATTCTCTATTTATTTTATTTAATTTTTCATATTTTTGTGAATAGTTTGAAGGGATCTGTCTTACACTCATAGTACATCATTTTCTCTTCAATCATTGTTTTATTTTGATCACTATTTCGTGAACTAATTTATCTTGGAAATTAAGGTATTTTTTCAAATTTAGCCGATGAAACCTTTGTGTGGTTTTTATTTCGTATAACCTTGAATCTTTGTAGATCCGAAGGTTATCATCTGGTATTAGAGCCTAAGGTAAGTTATATTACATGATTTTTTTGTTTAAATTGCATCAAATTAACATATCCTTATATGAACAAAAATCAGACCTAAATGAAATTGTCAATCAGTCGTGGAAGGCTCTCCAAAACCTAAGGCGATTTGTGTTGTTTTGGTTGATTAGTTATTGTCAAGTATTATCATCATAAATTTTCCAAATGGATTGCATATTTAGATAGATTATCAACTTGAATCAATTGGTTGTTTTGTTTGGTAAACTATTCTAAGTGATTGATTTACACTGTGGCTGAGGAAGGTTACTACTAACCTAAGGCAATTATTATTTTTTTTTGTCAATAAATTATTGTGTTAATATATTAGTTATTGGAATATTTTATACTACAAATCTGCACAAAAATATTTGTCTAGATCATTCCAAAATTAGTGGATCACAATTAATAATTAACATTGTAACGACCTACCTCCTTCACTGGCTTTTTTCTCGCGCAGACGCATAGCCATAGGGCCGTAGTTCAAGTGGTACCAGTGATGGAGAACTCTTGGTCATAACCTGGAGGCCAGATTTCAAATCACTGGGGAGGCAAAAACTCTCATTCCAGGGAGGAGAAGATCATGAGTGACGACTAGCCTGTATACTGGATCCGGACCCGGATGGCGGTACTTCCAGGCGGGAAAAAGGCCGGTGAAGGGGGTAGGTCGTTACAAACATCTTGTGAAATTGGGCCATTATTAAGATTTTGTTTACAACGAAAGTGATTTCTAAAATCGGGCATTACTATAAGTGAATACATTTGAAAATTTAATTGTTTTCCTAAAACAAAAATCTTATCCTAATTAATTAAGACACTTAAGATAATCAATTTTAATTAACATATTTTGAAATTTGGATTATTGCTAAATTTGTTTCATGAGAAAAATTTTCCTAATTGAGTTACAATTGTAATAAATGGTGCATAACCGACAAGGAAATTCTCTATCCTAATTTATTTCCAATTTGTCCCTAAACTTTTAAGACCAAAATATCTAAAAGCCTATCCTAAATCGGACACTAAGCCCTAAATTGAATTAGAACCGTTTGACAAATTTAACTGGCTTAACTAAAATAAATTGTTATCCTAACTAATTAGGAAAGTGAAGTAAAACCTTAATCACCGGCTTGGATTAAAATTACTTTCTATTTGGTTGAGCTTAAAATTTATTTGGAAACTAATTAACTCCTAAGACATTAATTGATCTAAGGACTTAAATTTATTATTAATAAAAAAAGTTTTAACAAAATCTTATTACAAGGAGGCATGCAAGGACAAATTGACGGACTAAGCCAAATGATGAAGTTAGTTTTGGAAAAATTGGATGGACGTAACAATAATAATTTCCAAGACAACTTACGTATAGAAAGAAACGATTCGGATTATATAGACCCAATACCAAGACGTTGAAATGAAACCAGATTCCAAGAACCCTTGCAAAGAAGGAGAACCAAACCAAATTATGGAGTGCCTATGCCTCAAAGACGTGATGTACCAAATATTCCTGAACCCATGCACGGAAGAAACGTGGTACCTCCTAGGAATTGTTTTCATAACCAAGGTTACCATGATGAGGAATGGTTCGAAGGTGAAGAGGATTTCATTCAAAACCGTCGTAGAGACAACGACGAATATAGGCATGCCAAATTGTTCATACCACCATTCAATGGAGCAAGCAACAGGGACACATTTTTGGATTGGTTAGACAAAGTCAAGAAAGTTATTGACTATTATGGATATTTGGATCGCACTATGATCTAACTAGTGGCAGTTGAACTAATCAGCTATGCATCGTTATGGTGAGATAACTTGAAGCACCAAAGGTGGCAAAACAATGAAGGACTAGTCACTACATGGAGGGAAATGAAATACCTCATGCAAAAGAAGTTCGTTCCCAGTCACTACCGACAAGACCTATTCTTACAAATGCAAAACATGTCTCAAATAGGACAATTAGTTGAGAAGTATCTCGCTGAATTCGAGATGCTAAGGATAAGAGGAGGTTGAAATGAACCAATGGAGCAAGTAATCGCAAGGTTCATTCATGGATTAAACCGTGAGATAAGTAATGTAGTGGAACTACACCCTCTAGACACCTTGGACTCAGTCACCCAAATGGCCATCAAAGTTGAACGACAGTCAAAGAAAGGTCTAAGAACGACCTCCAATAGGTTTACTCCAAAAGCTCCAGAAACCAATAAGAGGTCTTCAAATTAGAGGAAAAGAAACCGTTCACTAAGACTTGGCTAGCTAAAGATACTAGTAACCACCATTAACCATCAAGTTCTACCATCTCCGATGTCAACACAAATAGGTTAAGAGATTTCAAATGTTTCAAGTGTCAAGGATTTGGACACATGATGGCTCAGTGACCTAACCGAAGGGTCAACATAATAAAAATATATAGTGGTGAAATTGAGCAAGAAGTGGAGCTTGTAGAAGAGGAAGAAATAGATGATGAAGTTTACCATGCCCATGATGGACGTCTTCTAATGGTCATAAGACACATACTTGTATCCAAGACAACGAGAGAACATCTTTCATACGTGTTGCCTTATTAATGATAAAGTATGCTCTTTAATCATCGACGGAGGAAGCTGTGCCAACGTAGCTTCCAAAGATATGGTGGAAAAATTAGGGTTGAGTACTACCCCTCACCCGAGACCATATAAGTTACGGTGGTTGGACGATAGGGATGACATGAAGGTCAACAAACAAGTCACCATAGAATTTTTATTGGAAAATATAAAGACTCCATTATTTGTGATGTCGTACCCATAAATGCCAGTCATTTACTACTTGGACGTCCCTGGCAGTACGATAGAAAAGTATCACACGATGGTTTCTCCAACTATTATTCGCTTAAATTTGGTAGGAAAACAATTAAGTTAGCACCCCTAACACTGAAAAAAATAACCAAAGATGAAGCAACAAGAAAGAAGGAAATGGATAAAGTAAGTTTACTAATGACAAAAAGAGAGATGCACAAGGCCATATTGGAGGGAGGACCCCCCGTATTAGTTATGTTTAAGGATAGAGTTATGGAATTTGGAAACATCCCTAACTCAGTTTTAAACCTACTTAAACAATTTCAAGACATCTTTCCCGAAGAGATTCCACAAGGTTTACCACCTTTACGTGGGATTGAATATCAAATAAACATACACCCCGGAGCGGTGTTACCAAATAAACCAGCTTATCGGATGAACCCCGTGGAGACAAAAGAATTACAAACTCAAGTTAATGAGTTATTAGAAAATGGCTATATAAGAGAATCCATGAGCCCATGTGTTGTGCCCATTTTATTAGTTTCAAAAAAGGATGGCACGATGAGAATGTGCGTGGACAGTCGTGCCATTAATTAAATCACTGTGAAATATAGGTTTTCAATCTCGCCTTGAAGACATGCTGGATGAGCTAAGTGGTGCAACCATATTTTCGAAGGTGGATCGTAAAAGTGGATACTACCAAATTGGGATGAAGGATGGCAATGAATGGAAAACTGCCTTCAAAACGAAATATGGATTGTTTGAGTAGATGGTGATGCCATTCGGACTAACGAAAGCTCCGAGTACCTTTATGAGGTTAATGCATCACATGCTTAAGGAGTTTTTGAGGAAAGTTTATTGTCGTTTACTTCCATGATATTCTTATCTATAGTTCGGACTTAACCACTCATTTGAACCACCTTAGAATTCTTTTCATCACTCTACGTGATGCCAAGTTATTTGGAAATTTGTAAAAATGTTCATTCGCCCAAGATAAAGTGTACTTTCATGGATTCATAATCTCCAATAACTGAATGGAAGCAGATGGGGCCAAAACAGAAGCCATCAAAGACTGTCCCACACTGACTAATATAACTGAAATCTGAAGTTTTCATGGATTAGCCTCGTTCTACCAGAGGTTTATTAAAGATTTCAGTGCTATTACCGCCCACATAACCGACTGTACCAAGAAGGGTAGAGCTTTTGAACGGTCACCAAGTTGTCAACAAAGTTTCAATCTGATCAAAGAGAAGCTTTGCCAATCTCCTGTTTTATCACTCCCAGATTTTAACAAAGTGTTTGAGATAGAATGCGATGCATCTGGAGTAGGAATCAGAGCTGTTTTGATACAAGAGAAGCGACCGCTAGCCTATTTTAGCGAGAAACTTAAAGGCCCCACATTAAACTACTCGACGTATGACAAGGAGTTCTAAGCGGTCATACGTGTGCTTGAACATTGGCAACACTACCTGTTGACTAAAGAATTTATCATACACACTGACCATCAGGAGTTAAAACACATCAAGAGTCAACCAAAACTCAACAAAAGACACCAATTGGGTCGAGTTCCTTGAGAGATTCCCTTACGTTCTTAAGTATCTGAAAGGAGAAACCAACGTAGTGGTAGATGCTCTTTCAAGAAGACACTCACTCCTAACTGAGGTAGCATCAAGATTTTTTGGATTCTAGTGGATTAAGGACAATTATGAGATGGACCTAGGCTTCAGAAAACACTACAAGGAATGCCTTACCAAACCTGATGGGAAATACCAAATCGTGGATGGATATTTATTCAAAGGAGGCAAATTGTGTGTTTCGAATATAGGTTTGAGTACATATATATTCGTTAAAAGAAGCCCACGGAGGAATTTTAGTCAGTCATTTTGGAGAAAACAAGAGTTTGGAAATGATTAAAGAACTTTTTTTTTGCCACACCTCATACGTGTTATACGGCATTTGATCTAACGTTGTATTGTGTGCAAAAGAGCTAAGAGCAAAGTCCTTCTCCAATGATTATATTTACCTCTCCCAGTCCCAACTCATCCATGGGTTGATGTTAGCTTGGATTTTATCCTTGTTCTCCCATGAACTATCCGATCCAAAGACTCAATTATGGTGGTGGTAGACAGGTTCAGTAAAATGGCACATTTCATCGCTTGTGCAAAAACTAATGATTCTAATGACATTGTCGAGCTCTTTTTCAAGGAGATAGTTAGATTTAATGGAGTCCCCCACACTATGGTATCTGATAGGGACACTAAGTTCCTTAGTGCATTTTGGAAAACATTATGGGCAAATATTGGTACTAAACTGTTGTTCAGCACTTTTTTCTACCCACAAACGGACGATCAGACGACCGTACTCTTGGTACTCTCCTTAGAGGTGCATTAGGAAAGAAACTTAGCGAATGGGATATCAAACTTCCACATTTGGAGTTTGCCTAGAATATAAGCGTTCATTCCACCAATTAGAGGATGCCTTTTGAGATGGGTTATGGTTTCAACTCTACCACTCCTCTAGATCTTTTACCACTTTCTATGAAGTCCCTTGTCAATCTTGTTGGAGCTGATAAAGCCAACCAAGTCAAACAAATGCATGAACAAGTCTAGAATGTCATCCAAAAGAAAAATGAGTCATTCACTAAAAGAGCCAACAAATGACAAAAGGAGATGATATTTGATGAAGGTAACTTAGTGTAGCTGCACCTAAGAAAAGAATGTTTCCCTGAGAAAAGGAAATCAAAACTTCTTCCGAGAGCAGATGATCGGTCCCTTCAAGGTTCTAGAGCGCATTAACAAAACAATGCATACAAAATGGAGCTTCTCGGAGAGTACGGCGTCTCAGCAACATTTAATGTTCAAAACCTCTCCGCATTTATAGGTGATGAAGATGAAATTAATGAAGAGGAACCTCTTGATTTGAGGACAAATCTTTTTTCACCTAGAGAGGATGATACGCCCAGGAAGCGTGTGACACGTTCCCAAGGTAATCCACATAACGTCATTAATCATTATTTTAATGATTGTTCTATTCTTGCAGGTGGAGGCCCATTGAATTGCTCAAAGTGCAATACGTATGAAGCAGTGTTCAAAGACTTATCTTGGGAGCCCAAATCTCAAGACATGAACTAGCCCAAGCACTTACTCACTTGGGAGACCAAAGGAGGTGAACTTAAGGCTAAAATGGAAATTTGTCTTCCCGGAGACATCTAATGTAAACCTTTTATTTTATTACAATTTTTTGTGCAAACTTGCATTAGATTGTGTGGTTAAGGTTAGATTGAATAGATAAGTTAGATGGTGGTAAGGGTGGAGGTCACCAAGCCAATGAAAGCATCAAATAAGTCCAATCCATTTGATGGTTAAGGAGGATAGCACGCATTCAACCTTTTAATTTTGAATTAGGAGAACTCATGATGTCCGTAGATGGCTGAAGACAACTTACCAAGAAAGGACTCCATCTCCATGGCCCAAAGGTAAGTGGAGCATTCCATGCGCGGTCAAGATCAAATCAAAGGTATCTTCCCAAATTTCTAATGACCGACCCTCCAACCACCCTTGGCTTACATAGCATCGTGATTAGTGTTTGTTCCCTCAGTTTTGACATATCAATAAACACCAATCATTTCTCCTAAGGGGGTCAAGAGTCGTGGCTCAAAGTAAGTCCTTGGTTAATCATCAATCAAGTGAAGTGTGTCTCCAAAATTGTTATCCAAGTCCATGGTTGCTTGGAGACTCTTATCATCACATTCTCTTCATCTTTCTAAGACCTTAGGAAAGATAGAAAAGGTGACCATACCAGCCTAGTGCCGTTGTGATCTTCTTAGGAAGGTTACATTCTCCAGAGGGTGCCTTAGTTGCCCTTCAGACCGGTCACGGGATTCTCTGTTTATTTTCTTTAATTTTCAATATTTTTGTTAATAGTTTGCAGGGATCTGTCCTACACTCATAGTACATCATCTTCTTTTCAATCATCGATTTATTTTGATCACTATTTCGTGAACTAATTTATCTTGGAAATTAAGGTATTTTTTCGGATTTAGCAGATGAAACCTTTGTGTGATTTTTATTTTGTATAACTTTGAATCTTTGCATATTCGAAGGTTATCATAAGGAAGCTTCAGATGGTGAGAGGATGTCGGTGCAGAGAAGATCTCAAACCCATAATCAAAAGAATCAAAGAATTAACACGATCAAAATGCACGCAAGGCAAGAAGTGCTTCTTTTGCAAAAAAGAATGACACTTTAAGAAGGATTTCTAAGACCACAAGCGAAGGATGGTCGAGAAGAATACAGAGATTGGTGATGCCTTGGTGGTTTCGGATGATTTTGACTCTTCAGATGTTTTATTTACATCAACGAAGGATTCCAGTCATCAATGGGTCCTTGATTCAGGGTGTTCTTTTCATATGACTCTGAGGAAAGAGTGACTTCAAAATTTCCAGCCTTGCAAAGGTGGAAAGGTGCTACTCGGTAGTCAAAAATCCTGCACCATACAAGACACTAGTTCGAAACAGATTATCATGTTTGATGAATGCGTTCAGAAAATTCAGAACATGAGGTATGTTCCTCAGCTTAAATGTAACCTTCTATCAATCGGCGTATAAGATGATTCTGGGTGCATGGTGAAAGTTGAAAAAGTGCATGAAAATCATTAAAGAGCCGATGATTTTGATGAAGGGGTCAGAGAAAGGACTTATATTATTTGAACGGTAATACGATTATTAGAGGGTCTGTAAATATTGCTGATAATGTGGAAGAAAAAGCTCAGTTGTGGCATTTGAAGCTCGGATATATTAGTGAACGCGGGCTTCATCAATGATCGGAAAAGAAGCCGTTGGGTGATGCTGCAGCATCGCAGTTGGATTTTTGTGGAATTTTGTTATGAGAAAGTCTAGCAAAGTAAAGTTTACATTGGCTATGCATAAATCTGAAGAAGTAATAGATTATGTTCACTCTGATTTATGAAGAACAGTCAGGGTTGCTTCAAAGAAAAGAGTACATTATTTCATGTCCATCGTTGATGACTATTCACGGAGATTCTAGATGTGTTGTTTGAAGACGAAGGATAAGATATTTGATACTTTCAAAATATGAAAAAAGATGGTGGAAACTCAGACCAATCGAAGGGTGAAGAAATTGAGAACCGATAATTGCTTGGAGTATTGCTCGTCAGAAATTGATGCTTATTGTAGAAAGGAGTGTATTGTGAGACACGGATTGTTAGGCGCACTCCACAACAAAATGGTCTTGCCGAGAGGTTGAATTGAATGATCTTGGAGAGGGTAAGATGTATGCTCCTTACATCAAATTTACCCAAGTCGTTTCGAGCAGAAGCTGACAAAACAGCCAGATATCTTATTAATAATATGAGGGGCTGAAAGTGTTTGGGTGTGCTACTCACGCAAATATAAAAAAAAATAAAAACTGAAGCCTCGAGCCAAGAAGTGTGTTTTCTAGTGATATATATATAGGCAGTGTAAAAGGGTAAAAGTTGTGGTGTCTCGAACCTGAGGAGTAAAAAATAATTCTTAGTTATGATGTGGTATTCAATGAGAAGAAACTGTAATTCAAATTACCGTCAGCACCAGAGACGAAAGTCAGGCAGAGTGAAGATACAAAAATTGTGCTTCAAGAGGAGCTCGATGATTTTGGCTCTTGAAATATTTATCAAATGAATGATCAGCATAGTAAGTAGGTTACTAATGGGTCAGAAGGTTCATTGGGAGAAGGAAGAGTGATGAATTATTAACTCACACGAGACAGGACTAAACAAGTGGTGAAACTGACTTAATATATCATATATGTAGATGTCATTGCATATGCCCTTCTGGTTTTGCCTGATCTTGAGAATGGAGAACGTGTGACTTACAAGGAGGCTATTAGCTGCAAGGATAAGGGTGACTAGATTAATGCTATGAATGAAGAAATGACATCGTTGTAGAAGAACAATACATGAGTTTTGGTGGAAAACGGAAAAACAAAAAATATTGGGTTGTAATTGGATCTTCAATCAAAAGGAAGATGTTCGTAGTAAGGTTAAACCTAGATTCAATGCGAGATTAGTTGTCAAGGGCTTCATGCAGAGAGAAATGGTAGATTTCAATGAAATATTCTCTCCGGTTATGCAACTGACTTTAATAAGATTGGTTTTATCAACATCATAGAATCTAAAATTAGTGCAAATATATGTGAAGACGACTTTCTTGCACGAAGATTTGAAGGAAACCATTTTCATGGAACAATCAGAGGGGTTTGAGAATGAAAATTTGAATTTGTTATGTCTTCTGAAAAATCATTCTATGGCTTTAAGCAGTCACTAAGGCAGGGGATAAAGTTTGATGTTTTTATATGCAGCATCAGGATTGTAAAAAACAAATATGATAGTTGTGTTTATGTGGCAATCATAGCATTAAGATGAACACTATATCTACTGGTATATATTGATGACATTTTTATTGAAGAATGAGATAAATTAAAGATTCAAAATTTAAAGAAGGAACTCAAAAAACAGTTTGATATGAAGGATTTGGGTGCGACGAATAAAATTCTCAGGATGCAAATTTTGAGGGATAGAGAAAGAGGTATTCTAGAAATTTTTTAAAGAGAATACTTGAAGCGTGTTCTCAGCTGGTTTAAGGTTATAATAATATAATATGAAATATCATTCACTTGAAATCTAAATGTGTAAAACATTCGTACATATACGTAAAAATTAATGTGTTGGTGACCAATACACCAAAATAAGCTTTGAAAGCTATGTAGTGCAATGTACAACTGTACAATATATAAACCCTTACCTCAATGTCTACCATAGGCTTGCTGACAATCTGAACACACTAGCGAGATCAGGCACTGAAATTGAGGCTTCAAGAACAAGGGAATTGTTAAAACCTATAATCAATCTGACATCAAAGCCCAAATCAGAACACGAAGATTCAAAAGAACGCCCAAATCAGAACACGAAGATTCAAAAGAACGTACTATGGGGATCCTACATAGCCTTAGATTAAGTTAGGTTATGGGAGTTTAACATTAATCCAGGGTTATGCTAAGTTCATGAGGTAGAAAGTGAAGTTTGGAGTGGAAACCATATATTAGAGTGGTTAGGGTAAGTGTTAATTGAATGAAAGGAAAGAATTAACCAAAAAGGTAATTTGAGTAAGGAAAAGTGGAAGATGAAAGTGGCTTCCACGTTTGAGTAGAGAAAAGCAAGGGAGTGGGTGGTTTTTGTAAATTTGTAAGTTGGTGTTGTGAAAGTTAAATAAGAGAGAAATGTTTTATTAAAAAGGAAAAGAGAGAGAAGGCAAAAATCTTCATCTCCCTCCCTTCTCTCCCACGAAAACCCTCAACCTCCATTGAAGAGTTCTTCCTCTTCTCCTCTTCAATTTTAGCAAGGATTTAAGGTGAGTCTTTGAAAGGTTTTGTGTTGTATGCATTTCTTTAGTGATTTTGGTGGTGTTTTGGTGAGGTTTAGTAAGGGTTTGGAAACCCTAATGGTGAAGCTCCAAAAATTCCCTTTCATGGTAGTGTTTTCTTATCATTTTGGTGATTTAAACCTTAAATAGGATGGTTTATGTTGATTATGTAGATAGAGTAGAGTTAGAGTTGAAATTGGTGGAAAACCGGTTTTGATACAATATGTCGCCGGTTATGTTTTTATGAAATTTGATTGGTCATGTTTTTTGGTTGGTAAAATGGATTGGTTCATTTGATAGTATACATGTAGAGGTTTATGGAATTGGTAGGATCATTCAAATCCGATGAAAAACGAATGAGTTATGGCCGATTGAAGTTGAGACATTGAAAAGGAGAGAAATTTAGGATTTTGAGTTTAGTTGTGTTAAAGTTAGTTGTTTGTAGTTAGAGTTAGAGTAGATATCTTTTAGAATTGATTTATGATGCCTAAGTGAATTTTATATATATGTTAGGTTGACGAGTGAGCATTGGACTAGCCGAGCGAGCAATTACAAGTATGTACAAAGAATTTAGGTAAGTAGTTGTTGATTTCAATTGTGTCTTCGGGCCTACACCATGGAACGGTAGGTATTTGTTTGATTGTTTGGTTGTTTTTTGGTCAAGCATTTGAGTGATATGCATCATGGTTTTGAACAACAAAAATACGAATTTTTAGCATGGTTTTGAAATGTGAGCATAAACCGTAACAAGATAAAAAGAACTACAACTTGGTCTAGAGTAGATCTACCTCGTCGGGAATGAGTGCTAGGGTGTAGCACCCCGAGAGGACTTCTACGAGAGATGCACTGTTAAAGATACGTAATGTGTCGTGAGTATGAACGCCTCAATGTTAACGTGCAAGTGAAAGCACTAGAAGGTTCTATGATCGATGTGGGAGGAGATCGTGTATGGCCGTCCTAGACGGTTATGGGATGTGTGATATCCGTTCTTGCTCTGCTGGGTCAAGGTGTTGCTGTCCTAGACGGTTATAGGATGTGTGCCTACTTGATCCACACGGCTTAATGAAATATTACTGCAATGGAAACGAAATGCACACAACCGAGAGTTTAGAAACTGCATGTGTTAGGGGTTGAGTGTGCATTATGCTTTTACATTCATTATTCCCTACTTGCTAAGCATTAGGCTTACGTTTTGTGTTATATGGTGTAGGTGACGACGAGCTCTCAGGTAAGCTATATGAGGGAAGCCAGGACTAGGACGCTGTCGGCGACGCATGCGGTATGCCAGTGCATGCAGTTGTTGGGACGCCTTGACCATGGTATTGCTGGGAGGGGTGGTAGATTTGTATTTTGATTGAGATTTTGGTTTGTAAATAGGTTAAGGAACTTGAACCCTTTTTGGTGTGTATTTTGAACATATTACATAAATTGTTGTTTTCAGATTTTGGTTTTAGAAAAATTAAATGTTATGCTGCTCGAATTTTTATAAAACAAACGTTGTTTGTTTTCACCCATTTTGACGTTTCCGCTTACGTTTTCGGGTCGTGGTTTTTGGATTTTTACGTGTTGAGAAGTTGAATATGTTGAGCAAAGATTTGGGTAAGTTTTAGGAGATTTGAAGTGGTGGAAAATGAAGGAAATTGGAAAAAAGGTGAAAAAGGGTCGTGGTGGCGCGCTGGTGGCCGGGAGTGGCGCGCATGGGCGTGGTACGAAATGCCTGGGCGCCGGCGTGGCGCGCGCAATGCGCGGTACTGGGGCGTGCGCAGCGGCAACAAGGGTGGCAACCCGAGAGGGTGCCGATGGATCAGCGCCATGCGTCGATCAATCGCCCCTGGGGCACGCTACTGCGCACATCGACAGTGCGCGGGCGCGCACTGCCTGGACGACGCGCACGCGGCCCCCCATGTGGCTAACATAATTTTTTTTTTAATTTTTCCTTTTCGAATATGTTTTAACCCGACCTCTTCCGACGCATTTTGTACGTATTCTACGAACGTTTTCGAGGGTTCAAAAAACCCAAAAAACCGAGTTAAAATTTTATCGAAAATTATTTTAAGCTTTGTTTTAAATATTGTAAAGACGAGCAAAGTAACAAACCGAGCTAGGGTGGGTTTCGGGCGTGTTACAAGGATCATGCTCTTAAACGGAGGGTTCCCTCTCCAAGAACAAGTTTAAGAGGGAGATCCCGCTCTTTAGCAGTGGGATCTCGTTCCAGATAACAAATTGTCACCGCAATGTTGGCATCTCAAACAACATATCAAATGATATCTGATTTTTTTTTTTTTTAATTTATCCACATTTCAACATTTTGTGTGTGACAGCCCCGGACCCGATCGGAGCCGAGGAGCCGTCACTCCGGACATTTAACAGGAAACGAGACATATTATTTTTTTTTTTGAAATAAACAGACTGAACTTTTAAAAAAACAAACCCTTAAAACTTGACAGAGAGATGAAATATTCTCTGGATTTTAAAGCAAAACGAGAAACAGTTAAGATCAGACTATAGAACGAATGACAGAAGAGAAAGCAGGAAAACTGGAACACTTAAGAATTTGGACGTAAACCTTCTCTGGACGAGTGCAGGGAGACAGGGAGACAGAAATGGACGATGAAAATAAACAGATAGAAATGGACGACTGTCATGTAGTGGAAAACCTAATAAAATGGGAAACAAAAACTGGAAGTCATGCCAGAAGAAGGGCTACAGTGAATGACAGGATCAGGTGATATAGGGCAGAAGAAATAATTAAACTGGGCGGAAGATGTGGATGGATGACGTCAGGCGGAAATGTAGTAAACTGGACGGAAGATGTGGAGGGATGACGTCAGGCGGAAGATGTAAATTACAAGCATAAGTGAACTGTTCACCAGCAGAAGTGAACTGTTCACCAGCAGAAGTGAACTACAGGCAGAAGTTTACTGTTCACCGGTAGAAGTGAACTACAGGCAGAATTTTACTGTTCACCGGCAGAAGTGAACTACAGGCAGAAGTTTACTGTTCACCGGCAGAAGTGAACTACATTTAACAAGAAGACATATGAACGTGGAGCATAAAAACAAACGGCATAAAACTTCAAGAAACTGATTTCAAAACATGATTTTGGACAGGATGGAAAACATGACAGAGTTTATTAAATCGAACTGCATGGATAGCTCTAAAACCAGAGACAATCCATGCACAACCAAAAGAGAAAAACTCCAAACAATTCCAGAATATTTCAAGATATATATACAACTGTCAAATACAGAGGTTAAAGAAAAAAAAACTCAAACATCAAAACCTATACCTTATCCAAATTTCTAACAGAATCCCAACAGAGTTTTAAAACAAAAACACCAGAAACTCTGTAGAGTTTACAGACATGAACTTCACAAAAAAAACTTAAACCTCAGGACAGAAATATATCTGGCTGCTGCAACCAATCCCCCGCAAGCTCGTGCCACCAACCACCTATTCCTCGGCCTGAGGCACAAAGTCCTCATCCACGGGATCCGTACCTACAACAGGGAGTTCACCTATGAGTCTAAAACTTAGTAAGAACCTGAATAAAAATGCAGTGATGCATATTCTATGCATGAACTTTCAGAATACAGTGACAGTACATTACATTACGTTTCACTGGCAAAGGGGTATAAGTGGGGCTTATAGGGGAACTGACAAGTGCACTATCAGGCACATAACAGATATAAAGAACGGAACAAAACAGTAGGCCAGTCCCCATCCCGCACTTAATCGATACATTACATTCAGATTTTTATCTTTCTTAACTTCAAAACGTGTGCAGAAAACATTTTTGCATGAGCTTTCGGGAAAAACGTGTATGCATGGACGTTTACAGTGCTTCAACTTAAAACAGCAGACAACAGGAATAAAACGGCAGAACATGAAAAGAAATGCAGAAAAACTCAGAACGTAACTCTAACTTATCTACCCGAAACAACACGACAGAGGTACAACCTAGTATCTCCATGTCGTAGAGCCTTAAGGGCCAATCTACACACATGAACTTACCTGTTGCTGTAGAGTTGCAAGTCTTGAACGTCTCAATTATGCGTGGACCTAAAACATGCACGTAAAGAAAATAAATAAAGCTACAAATGCTAACTAATAACTTGGTAGAATATGCTTCAAACTCTATTCAAACCTTTAGAAAACAAACCAACGTGTTTTCATCCAAAAACAGTGAGTTCTCTCCAAAATATTTTAACCCTAAACTTCAACAAAACTCACATTTTTAACTTGTCCAAACTCGTTAACTTTAGTAGATGATTACCTTCACTGGAGAAAACGGAAGAAAGGAAGTTTTTGGAAAGGTTGTAGTCGCCTGGAAGAGAGAAAACAGAGGGGAGTGGAAAGAAGCAGAGGAGAAATGAGGGTTTCACGTAGGAGGAAAGAGAAGAAGAACATGGTTTCTTCAATAAGTTGCCAAGTGTCAAGCACTCATTAGTTTCCTCTCACCAACCTTAATTCCTTCCCAATTTACCCCTCCATGCATTTCTAACTATTGGTTTTTTTTAACTAAATTACTATTTAGTTCATCGAATCGGTCTTACGAACCACTCACAGTCAATTGAAACCATCGGTAAATTCATAAAACATACATTGTATAAATATTCCCATTAATTCCGTCTAATAATTCAAGGAATATTTACATGGCAAAAATGCCGGGTGTTACACTGTGGGTCGCTAATTTATGAAGGTTTATGATTTTTGTACACTTATAATTTATTACATTTGTTTTACGAAATAATTCATTGAAAATATGTATTTGGTCCAAAAACTTTGAAATTTTTGGAATAGACTGTGATGATACTCCTAATTAGAGTTACAAATGAAAATTACTCAATCAAAAATTAATGAAGCAATCTCAAACAGATTATCCATAGTTTGTTAATAACCTTATACTTTAAGCTAAAATGTGGTGGATTCTTTTATTAATTCTAATTGAGAGTATAAGTAGAGTGTATTGTGAAAGATTCATAGTTTTTTTATGACATACATATTTTTAATAAATTATTTTGTAAAAAAAATAATAATCTCAAACAGATTATCCATAGTTTGTTAATAACCTCATGCTTTAAGCTAAAATGTGGTGGCTTTTTTTTTTTTTTAATTCTAACTGGGAGAATATGTAGAGTGTATTGTGAAAGATTCATAGTTTTTTGATGTCATACATAATTATTTTGTAAAAATAAATAAATTATAATAAATCATATAAATTCTAAAAAATTAAGAAACTTTGCAGATTAAATTCTCGCAAAATATTGGATTTATGGAAAAAAATTTAAAAATATATATGTCATAAAAAAAACTATGAGGTAGCCAACCTTCTGAATGACGATTTGTTATCTAGAGCGGAATCTCGCTCCATTCTTGAACTTGTTCTCTGGAGCAAGATCCTGCCGTTTTAAGAGCAGGATCTCTCTATTCTAGAGCGGAATTTCGAGGGTTTAAATAATTAAAAGAAAAGTAGACAACGAGATCCCGCTTGTAAGCATAGGGATCTCATTGAAGGTTGTTTTATTAACATACTATAGTTTAATAGTGAGTTTGTTAGCGAAAATAGTTTAAGGGCAGTTTGTCAATAACCACATAGTATTATCTCATAATATATTATATGTTAAATAAATACTAAATGTAACGCCCCGAACCCGCACCGGCTCGGTGCATCACTTTGCTAAGTCATCTCGCATTTAAAACGACGTTTAAAATAATTTTTCGTAAATTTTACGACTCGATTTTCGGGTTTTACGAACCCTCGATATTTGTTGGGAAGCGGCCCCAAAATACGTATAAAATATGCCGATAAATGTCTGGGTAAAACAAGTTAGAAATAAGAAAATTTAAAAAAAAAACTAAAATTTTTTTTTTTACAAGTGGCGATCGATCGCCACTTTCTCTGGTGCTACAGTGCCAGAGAGGCTGGCGATCGCAATCGATCGCTCACCAGATCGCCTCCCCGATCACGCTCAACCCGACCTTCACCACTTTTCCTCCACTTTTCCCGAGCTAAACACCTCCAAAAATTCTAAAATTTTAACCACACACTCCCGACACCCAAATATTCAAGTCCCGTAAAAATTTTAGAAAACCGACTTAAAACGGATAATAAAAAAAATAGAGAACACTCCAAATCTTGTTTAGGGTTTTCGGAACTCTTGTTTAAGGTGTTCCAAACCCTATCAAACTTTCCAAAAATACACCAAAAACACTCCAAATCTTCCACTAAATGCAACACAACCAAAACCCATGTAAAACATACCTTAAAACCTCAAGAAATCTTCACCAAAATGAGCTTGAAATCACAACTACGGAGGATGAGGGCTTCACGATGGAAGAAGAAGGAAAAAAAAAAAGACAATTGGTGCTAAATACCCTTACTTTACCAATTTTATAATCAAACTTTTTCACCTTTTCTTTTACCTCCACCTAAATTTCTAATTTTACAAAAACAACCACATTTCCTTCTTCACACTAAAACCAACGCCATTTCTTCTCTTTTCCTTAACTTTTCTTTAATAAAATTTTCCTTTATTTTTATCCAATTATTCACCTTTAATGTAATTAAACCCATAAACCTCTAACTACTAACTACTAAATTCTAGCTTTTCATCTCACCAATTTCTCTTCCAAAATCACATACTTAACCTAAACTAGGACTACACACGTTATAGGCATTTTCCGGGTGTTACACTAAAATTCGGATTAGTTGACAATCTAAACTGATCTAAAACTCTATGCGAGGTAATCTCAATTTCTTAGCACTATTTTGGATTTTTAACTGGATGGTAACTTCCAAGTTCTTACCCGTTTGACCATTTAACCGAGAGTTACACGGGTTTGAGCAGTGACGACTTACATAAATTAAACAAATTTTAAGACAATACCTATTATGAAATAGTTTTTGTGCCAAAAGGCGAGCTTCTCAATCGAGTTTGTACATCCAATTTTTATATTCAACATTAGTTATTCATTGAAAAAAAAAAACAAGAAAAAAATTCTGTCTCATATATGTTTTATAATGTCATTTAAATTAAAAATCAGAATGTGAAAGTCTGGTATTTTTATTCCTTGTACTCAGTTATTTAAAGAATTTGTACTCAATGAAAATAATAAAATCAAATCAAATAAATGTCATGATCGAAGACAGAAAGGAGCCTAAAATCCTGGCCCTCTCAGCCTACAATAATATAGCATTTTACAGATCATAAAAGCTAAAAAGGAAATGAATTATGCCACAAAATGGGTTGTGTGATTTCAGCCTTGAGCCTTTGCTTGGAACACCAAATAATTAAAAATTTAAAAATAAGGTCCAGTCTAACTTCATTATCAGATGAATAGAACTCAAGCTTTTCTTCTCCGCTAGTTATGAAAATCATTGATTCAATTATGTTATCTCAAATATTTTAAAGATTGGTTCAGTTTTTTAGCCTATGGCATATAAGCACAATAGCCACATAAAAAAATCATTTTATTATTTAATAGATTTTCAGTTAAAACCATCTTTGCGAAAGCAAGCTACACAAATCTCTAATAGATCCTTGGTTTGAGAGCATATGTACCTGTAACAATAACTCAGGAAATATTATCATGAGTTCAATCGAAAAAAATCACTTGACAAAAGGTAATCACACAAATTATCATCAAAACGGTGCCAACAACATCCATCAACACAAGGACATTGGTCAATCGGTCATGACGATAATACCCTTGACTACTTCTTGGGAATTTTACCTAGGAACACAACATCAAAAACTATCCTAAATACTTATCGTGTTACGTGAATGGACATAATTGTCTTGTGATAGGTGTATAATAAACAACCATCTAATAACTCATGCCCAAACATACAACTCCAGTTGGTGTCTGTCACGATCTAAAAGGGGCCCACGACAAAATGATGAATGATCCAACCTATCAGAGAATCGAATCATCTAATCCTTGCCTTAAAGGTATTCTTACAGCAAAAAACTTATCAAACATAAAAAATTGGTCAGACCCAGAAACATTTGGCTAAAGAAAGATCCAATAATGATTGTCAGATAGTACAATAACATAGGTCAAATTATAAAATGTGCAAAAGAGATAAGACGATGGTATGAATACTAGTCAAAAGTAAGTAAGAGTAAATGAAAATACTAATTATGTCTCACCAAGGGAAATCCTCCCAGAGGAAAGGAAATAATATAATAATGTTGAGCTCAGTCCTGCACTGGTTGCTTCAAACCTCTCTACCTATGACTTGAAAAAGGCAGACATTTCATGTTAGTTGCTCAAGCTCAATAGAGATTCTAAGTGATATACCCAATGTTTGTGAAATATTATTATGCAAACTTCAATGAAAACCATGTATTAGAATATGAGATAAAAAAATGTTATCTAAATAGGTGCTAAGAACTATAAGTACGACAAATGTCAAAACTCCATTATATTGTAGTAAGTAACAAACATAGGTCATTATTGTAAGTGTAACAAAATTGTTAGTAAAAAAAGACCCACTCACTGTCTCCAAACATGCTATGTCGTATGCATTTGGAAAAAAGGAGATACTCAGTGATCAAAATGTAAGAAAATAACTCCGATCAAGTATAAAAATTCACACGGATGACACGGTCAACTATCTTATTATTCTATTCACATAGCAAACAAACACACTCTAATAGTCGAAGGTGCACAATCAAACAATAACCTTCACTGAGGGTGATCAAAGCTGATTCACTTGACCTGGATAATCATCAATTAAAAATAAGGATGCATGGACAAAATGAACGTGATTGTGAAAAACATACATATGTGATTGACTAAGTTTAGATTAACAATTAATCACAATTAGAATGATAAATGTGATGAGAAGAATATGAAATATTTTCCATATTAAAATGAAAACTATTTTATTGAAACATGCGAAAGTGTAAATTTTATAATAATTATTGTGATGTTTGGATCATTCTAAAATTCAATGTGTTAAAAAAGATTACATAAATGAAGATAATGGCTTTGGATTGAAAACATTTGGATATGTGCAGCCAAAATTATGCAAGTTTGAAGTTTGAAAAACTAGATTTATTTAAAACTGCATGGCTTGGTAAATGACTCTAAATTAAACTTAAGAGAGGAAATTTGAAGAAAGTTGTTGAAGTATGTGGCCGAACAGCCAATGTGATAGTGTCATGTGTCACTCAAAGATTAGTGACTAATGATGTGAAATTCAATGTGATCATTCTAAAATTCAATGTGTTAAAAAGATTACATAAATGAAGATAATGGCTTTGGATTGAAAACATTTGGATATGTGCAGCCAAATTATGCAAGTTTGAAGTTTGAAAAACTAGATTTATTTAAAACTGCATGGCTTGGTAAATGACTCTAAATTAAACTTAAGAGAGGAAATTTGAAGAAAGTTGTTGAAGTATGTGGCCGAACAGCCAATGTGATAGTGTCATGTGTCACTCAAAGATTAGTGACTAATGATGTGATTGAGGTGTTAGTAGATGGTAATTAAGATTAATTAATCATGATTAATTATATAAATCTTGATGACTAGTTTAAAACTAATCAAAATTAATTAGTTTAAGCTAATCATACTTAAAAATATAATTACGTCGTCAAGTCAAGTGAATATAAACCATTTCACATGGATTTTTAATAGCAAACTAGTAATTTTTCCTTAGAAATTATCTCTAGGTTATTACTCAGCTACTTAAAGATAAAGAGAAATTAAGTAATTGCCACCTAAGATGTACTTGGCTGAAGAGAAGAGAGAGAGAGAAAAAAAAAGAGGTGGGATAAAAGAGAGAGAGATGAAGTGCAAAGTTGAAGGGGAAGGGGTTGACATTTGCCATTAATACCTTGAGAAAAGTTCTTGCTTTCATAAAAAAGAATCATTTGAGCTAAAAATCAAATGGTGAAAGTGGAGAAATAGAGACATCAAAGAAGTAAGCATCTCTAATTTAGATATTTTCTAAACTTTGTTGAATATTGTATAGATTAAGTGGATAAAAATTAGGGTAAAGTACATTTTGACCCTTACAACTAGGTGAAAATGACAATTTACATCGTAAACTCCGATAATGGGCAAAAACAACCTTAATGTATTGATAATGGGCAATTTACCCCCTACCGTCCTGTTTTCCGTTAAAATGTCACGTTTTTTTACGGGTCTATTTTTTCTTCCCAAAATGCCCCTACCAACATTTTTCTTCCCTAGCTCTCTTCAATCCGCCATTTGCGTCACTAGACAATGGAAGCTCCTCCCGTCACCTTCAGCACAAATGCAAATCCGGGATCCCCACCAGAGATGTAACCCCGTCCCCGACGACTCAAATTACCACAAATGAAGCGAACCCACCAATCCAATCCGCCATTCTTGGAGTTTCCTCCTCAGACACAGCGTCTTCTCCCTCGCACTCTCCAATCCCATCCGCCATTTCTAGCCAAGAAACAAGCAAACTAAAAGAAATTCAAACTGCTCTTCACCATCTGTTCAGGAAAGGGAAGTACGTTAGCCTAGTTTGGAAACCAAGCAAAATATTGTGGCTCGCCAGAGTTTGGAAGGTCCATTCCAAACCCATATGGCTTTTGGCATTCATGAGGAGTGGACCAAGCTCGTTCCTCACCTGGAGGCTTAACACCTCTCTAGCCCCACAAATCATCCTCTGACTGATAAAGACAGCCGGAACACTTGGTTGACGTCCCAGTCGGACCAGAGCCGTCTCAATCTGACGCCCATTGTTGATTTCATCGAGCTCGTAAACTTTCGGGTTTGCTCCATAACTTTGAATGAGCAACTTCATTGAATGGCTCATGCAACAGGAGCTCCTGCTGAATATCACCACTTGTCTATCCGTAACCATTGCCGTGATTCTCTCCATTCCTCTTTCTCTTCTTTTTTTAGCTTCGAGAATTTGAGTTTTGTCAATGTTTTTGACGGACTTGAGAGGTGTTTGCTGTAATGAAATTAGCCCTCCATTTGTGTTTATATACTGAGATTGGACCATTTCTTTTCCCTGTTAATGATATCAGATTCTTTCCTTGCCTTTTTCTCTTTTCTTCATGCATGAATTAACATCAGTAAGAGAATATTATATTTCACAAGCCATGCTGCTGGATTTTTCGCATCTGACTAAATGTAAAGCTCTTAAAAAAGAATAAGAATATGATGTATCAGACTAGTTGAGAAGGCTATTAATTCATATTTATTTATAATTAAATCAGTACGAAGAATGTAAAACCAAGCTCTCTCTCTCTCTCTCTCTCTCTCTCTCTCTCTCTCTCTCTCTCTCTCTCTCTCCATTCTTCACATTGCAGAAATTGGGCATCAGCCGGTGACTTTTAAATACAAATTCTGTATTGAACCTTCCAAGCTCTGGTGAGCCATATCATTTCGCTTGGTTTCCAAACTAGGCTAACGTACTTCCTTTTTCTGAACTGATGGTGAAGAATAGTTTCAATTTCTTCTGGTTTGCTTGTTTCTTGGCCGGAAATGGCGGATGGGATTGGAGAGTGTGAGGGAGAACACGCTACATCTGAGGAGGAAGCTCCAGGAATGGCTGATTGGATTGGTGGGTTCGCTACGTTTGTGGTAATTTGAGTCGTCGGAGACAGGGTTGACTCTCGGGTGGGGATCCCAGATCTGCATTTGCGCTCAATGTGACGGGAGGAGCTTCCATTATCTAGTGATGGAAATGGCAGATTGAAAAGAGCTGGAGAAGAAGAGTGTTGGTAGGGGCATTTTGGGAAGAAAAAATGGACACATGAAAAAAAATGTGACATCTTAATGGAAAACAGGACAGTATGAGATAAATTGTCCATTATCAATACATTAAGGTTGTTTTTGCTCAGTATTCGAGTTTACGGTATAAATTGTCTTTTTTACCTAGTTGTAGGGGCTAAATTACACTTTACCCTAAAAATTATATTGTGGAGAATAAATGTGACATTTATAAATTTTCATGTGGATAATCTTTGAGAATGTAAACTTGATTTGGTTTATAATGATTGAAAGAAGCATGAATTCTATATAGTTTGATAGTTAAAATTTGGTGAAAAAACTTGGATAATTGGATTAAA
The DNA here is from genome assembly GCA_022432975.1 of Begonia masoniana. Taxonomy (NCBI): domain Eukaryota; kingdom Viridiplantae; phylum Streptophyta; class Magnoliopsida; order Cucurbitales; family Begoniaceae; genus Begonia; species Begonia masoniana. Next base: position 19,596,061 of record CM039516.1, on the reverse strand, counting down.
TAATTATATGCAATGTTATTATTGTGTTATGTTAAGTTGGTATTGAAGTTTTGATGGTTGATTAAAGACATGAAATTTGACTATATGTTGTGATTATGGTCTTAGATTGAACTTTAAAGTTTTTAGTATGAAAAATAATTAGAATTGAAGGAAATAGGGCTCATGAGTTGGCTTTCGGTGCCCATGGCATGCATCCGGAGCAATTAAAAAGGAGGCATATCACCATGAGATCAGACTTTCAAAGTCTAAGAAGCACATTTGGAAGACTAAATGATATGCCCGTGGGAACCAAGAAAGTAACTCAGCCCATCCCAAGGTCGAGCCTATTATTTAACATGTTTGCTATTTTTGTAGGTACTCAACTTGGAGAGCAAGATGAACATAAGCCTCCCTACCAAAGCAAGCTTGGAGAACAAGAAGAGATATCTAACCAAAGCAAGGAAGAGAAGGAAGCCAAGGGTGGAGTGCATGGCGATCTACCTGCATGGCGCACTCATGGACCACATGCCAAGCGCGGCCACAAACCCATTGCCAGGCTCGACTGTAAGAAGAACAACCCTAAGAAGCTTGACAATGCTCAAGAGAAATTCAAGCCAAGTGATCAAGCTTAGGAGAAGCCAAGCCCATCACCGCCACAGAGTTTCATTCTCGGCCTTCATCAAGATGAAGAAGCGATTTGTTTCCCTTAAAGTAAACTATGTAATCAAACTTTAGTTTAATTTCTTGCAAAAATTCTTTAGTTTATTTTCCTAATTGCATGGCTGAAACTTTAGAAGGGTGAGTTTAGTATTGAATACTTGAAAGGAAAATCCATTTGGGGTAAATTGGGCTTCAAGAATAGAAGGAAGTGAGGCCTTATTCTTGAACCCTTTATTGTGTTTTTGTTTGAACCCTAGCAGCTATTTAGGTTTTTTTTTTCTACAATGTAAAAGAGTTGAATTTGGAATATAGAAAATTAAAGAGTGTTTCTTCGAAAACCAGAAGCTCCCTTCTCGGGTCTTCGTCGGCGAACCTCCATCGGTGCATAATTTTTGATCATAATTAGTCATTCATAATTCCTCCTTGTCACCAATCCAGCATTGGTTCTATCTCAATTCCAATCACTTCATCAGCGTCTTCTGTGGTGTTTACAGGTTCGCCCATCTCCTCTCCCATCAAGTATTGCAACACCCACCTCACACCTCCTTCGGCCACTTTTCTGTTTCTTCTGAGAAAATATACTTGCTATTTTGGGGTGTTTTCGGTTAAACCCAAAGGCACCGATCATTCTGTTTTAATTCCACTCATCTTCATTTCTCCTACTTGGTCGATTCTTCCATCACTAAATGAGTGAAAATCTCTCAAGATCAGACTTCTAGGGTCCTAAATAGATGCCCAGAGGAGTAATTGAGGGAAACAATTCACAGGACCGGGCTATCGAGGATCAAGAGCAAACACCCATAGAAGGACAAAAGTGCAGAAATTTCACTCGAGCTGACGTCTGTAGTTGTAACAACCGGCTTTACGGGATTTGAATTATTCCAATATAAACGGTATTTTTTTAAATACATCAAATTAAGTCTGCTTTGCAAAACGGAAAGTTTTAACGGAGCCCTAATAATAAATGAGAATTTATGGTGAAATATGAAAAATTGGAGAAATCGGATCGTTAGTTAAATAATGAGATACGTGGAGGAATAAATAGAAAATCATAAGGAAGGGCAAATAAGTAATTTCGCAAACCAAATTTTAATAAAATCACAAAAAAACTCTCCCTCCCTCACACTTACTGTAACGACCCCATTTTCCAGCAAGATATTGTCCGCTCTGGGGATTTGGCCGTGGCCCAATATCCTCCCCTCACGGCTTTGTTTGGCAAGAACTTCCCGGAAGGTCACCCAACCTGGAATTGCTCTCGCCGAAGCACTTTTAACTTCGGAGTTCTTATGAGATCCGTTGCCAATTGTGCTCCAAAACGCGTCTTGCTATGTTGGAAGGGTCTCTTTACATATGTTTCATTTCCACATACTTCCCCAAGCGATGTGGGATTGTGACGACCCCCTCTTTACGACCCGGGATTCGCCTATACTCGAGTTCGGGATCCATCCACCCCGCAACCCGAGGTTTGCCCCGCAGTCGTACACATACGTACACATTCCATTCGGGTCATCACAATCACCCCCCCTCGGGGGCCCAACGTCCTCGTTGGCCACATTTCCGGTTGGGTACAGGCTCTGATACCTATTTGTAGACCATTCATTAACCCCATTTCCCAGCAAGATATGGTCCCGCTCTGGGGATTGGGCCGTGGCCCAATATCCTCCCCTCACGGCTTTGTTTGGCAAGACTTCCCGAAGGTCACCCAACCTGGAAATTGCTCTCGCCGAAAGCACTTTTAACTTCGGAGTTTCTTATGGATCCGTTGCAATTGTGCTCCAAACGCGTCTTGCTATGTTGGAAGGGTCTCTTTACATATGTTTCATTTCCACATACTTCCCCAAACGATGTGGGATTGTGACGACCCCCTCTTTACGACCCGGGATTCGCCTATACTCGAGTTCGGGATCCATCCACCCCGCAACCCGAGGTTTGCCCCGCAGTTGTACACATACGTACACATTCCATTCGGGTCATCACACTTACACGATTTCTTCTCTAGCTTTTCCCCTCCTTCTTGCGACATTCTCACTCCCACGGCGTTTCCTCTCTTCCGACGACGATTCTTCTTCTCCGGCGATTGCTCTTCATGCTTTCTCTTCCAACTCCGACCCTAGGTGAGAATCTACTATTTAGGAGCCTTAGATTTCGATTTCTAGGGTTTAAAACGGTTAGGGTTCGTTAGGGTTTTCGTTGAAAACGTGAAATAGAGTTTGAAATCGATAGGTTTACCGTATTTATGGCTCTAATGGCTATATTTATGATTATTGTTGAAAGATTGATGGTTTAATAGAGGTTTGGAAATTCACGAGCACGAGTTGCTCGATAAAATGCCTCAATGAGGTGTTTTAGAGTTTAGGAGATTTTACTTAGTTAGGAGCTTGTAATTTTCTAAACTCGGTAGTTTAAAATTGGTTTAAATGACGAATGTTGTGTATTGCCTTAGGTGAACAACGCTCGCGGACAGAACTTGAATTTCGACGGACGCGAGGTAAGTCTTCGTAATTTGTTTGGCCGTCTTGGCCTACAACATAAGAATGTACGTTAAATTGAGGAATTGGAGATTTATTACGTTCGGGTAATTAGAACGAGTAGTTAGTCTTAGGTTTGGTTAGGTTGTTAATTGTTAAGTTTATTGTTGTATGTTTCTATTTGTTTCTATTTCGTTCATGGCATAATATTTGTTAACGCATCATTGTTTTCGAAAAGAGCATAAAAAGGAAATTTCTATGCATGTTTTTACAAAACGAAAAGGTAAACGAATGTAATAAAGGTCACGTCGGTAACGGTGTTTCAGACATGGCTGTCAGGTGAAGCATGTCTTCCCCCAGGTTAGATACGAGGGGCTATTCAATCGACGGATGTGCCGCTCCTATCTAGCGAGAGTGAAGCCCCGGTGACATGAATGAAATGATTAGCGAAAAGGTAGGACGCATGATTTATGAACTGTACATGCATAGCATTGGCATTCAAGTGCATTCACGTAGATTTACTAAGCCTTTAGCTCACATTTTTAATTCTATGGTGTAGGTGATTTTGAGACAGGTGAGGAAGACGTGCCTCCGCCTGAAGTATGAGCACGTTGAATAAGAATGGCCCGTGGGAGTGCACTGGCAGTCGGAGCTTATTTTGACCTGTGGGACGTAAGTAAGTTTTTGGGATTTTAATAGATAGAAAGTTAGGAAAAATTGTATAGTTGAACATTTTAGAATCCTTGGATCTGGCTAGATATTGTGTAGCATTTTGAAATGTTTTGATATTTTCAAACAGGGTGAAATGTTAAACTTTTAAACGGAACCACGCAGTTTGTTTTTACAAAATTTGGATACGTTTTAATTATGTTTTAAGTCGGTTTTGGGCGATTGAGGTGTATAGTGAAAACGTTATGAGAGTTGAAGTGTTGGATATGGGTGGAGTTTGAGTGCTTTTAGTTGAAGAAGTTAATGGTGAGAAGTAAAGAAATTGTGAATGATATGGTTAGAGTATGCAGGAAATGAAAACGCAGGAGAAAAGGAGGGAGGCGACTGATCGCGTAAGGAAAGGATATCGAACGCATAACTCTCTGGTTTTCCAGAGAGTTTGGCGATTGTACGCAGGAAGAGGGGCGTACGATCGGTTTAATGGTCGGATTTCACGTTCTTTAAGCAGAATGTGAACAGATCGATCGCTCGAATATGAGCGATCGATCGGTCATGAAGGGGCGATCGATCGCCCATTGAGGGGCCGATCGATCAGCCCTTATTTTTCTCGTGCCTTGACGTTTTTGCCCTCAGTTTTGCTTGGCCGATTTCTCTATTGTTGATGGTTGTTATTTAAATGTTTTCTTTATGTTTTTATAAATGGTTTTTAATGGTTTTTCACTCTATCAATGATTTAAAATTTCTGCTTAAACATTATAGGGTTTACTTAGGTGACAAAAAAAAATTTATATGGGAAATTAAGGGAATAGTTTAAGGGTCGTTACAGTTATGATATCAGAGCTTCCGGGTTTTAAAAACGGTTCTGTAGACTGCACGACTGCGCAGCCACTACGCAGACATCCTTCATCAACTGTAAGTACGTTTAATTGCTTTATTTAAATTCGATTTCTTAGGATTATTTGTTTTAACTTTTATAGGAGTTATAGAAAATGGTTCGAGGTAGAGACGCCAGAGACGATGCCTTAGATAGGCTGACTGATTTGCTGGACTGTCAGGCTCATCATATGGATAGGATAACACATCAGATTGAAAGTCTAGTAAATCGAGAAACCCAGAGGGCCCGGTATATAGTAATTCCAGACAACCATAGCATTGAGAGATTTCAAAAGCTAAGGCCTCCAATATTCAACGGACAATCTACGGACCCCTCTATTGCTGAGGAGTGGGTTCGAACGATGAAGGACATGTTGGCGTATGACAAAGTGGACAATGCTGAGAAGGTTGCGTGCGTCACATTCCACCTGGCATTGGATGCCCGATCTTGGTGGGATTCTGTTAAGGCAACGACAGACGTGGCACTGATGAGGTGGGAATGGTTTAAGACCGTGTTCTTTGATAATTATTTCAGCCGTACAGTGAGGGCGGCAAAGAGAGCAGAGTTCACGCAACTAAAGCAGACCAGTAAAGTTGCGGAGTACATCAGGAAGTTTGAAGCTTTGTCCCGATTCGCACCGCGCCTAGTCAGCGATAACGAGGACAAGGTGCAACAATTTATGAATGGACAAAATCGGGAGATTCGGAAGAACCTTATAGTATCCGGCATTCTAGATGTGCCCTACGAGGACATCGCAGCGAGAGCCCTGGAGTTTGAGGCTGCAGAGTTGACCTGCGTTAAGCCGAGGGAGCCTGCTAAGGACTTCTTTCGTGAGATCCAGCCTCAGGTATGGAATCGGGGTTGGCAACCTATAGGGCAACAGCCACAGCAACAACAGCAAAGAGGCGTTAAAAGGCCTGATGAAGGAGGAAACGATCAGGGCAAAGGGAAGCAAGTTCAGGGGGCTGCCCAGAAGCTTGTTTGTCCTAAGTGCCAGAAAGAACATTTTGGCGAGTGTCGGTTGGGTACCAACAGCTGTTATAGGTGCAGAGAGGTCGGCTATTATATCATGAACTGCCCGTTATTGGACCGAAATCAGCCAGCCAGAAATCAACAGGGCCGAGATCAGCGAAGAGTTATGTCGAGGATCTTCGCATTTATTGAGCCTGGAGATGTCGACGACGAGGCACAGCCATCTGTCATATCAGGTACTATTCTAGTCATGGGTGTACAATTATTTTCTCTGATAGATACGGGAGCTACGCACTCCTTCATTTCAACTGCTTGCATGATTAGATTGGGGCTAGTATCTGAGTTGGCTGAGTATGAGTATAGAGTATGCTGCCTTCGGGAGCTCTTATGCAGTCTGATCGTGTCTTCCAAGGCAACGTTGTCTCGGTGGGGATTAATACCCTCTATGCTTGCCTGATAGTTATGAGCATAGAGCGGTACGATCTAATTCTGGGGATGGATTGACTTTCACGTCACTACACCACCATTGACTGTCGATCCGGGTTGGTAACTTTTCGGCCTCTGGATAAGGACGAGTTCTCATATCAGGCGCTAAATAGGTCGAGTGGGTCGCCTATTTCTTATTCTATGAAGGTTCAAGAGCAGTTTAAGGGTGAATACTCTGTTTATCTGGCTACCGTGATTGATACTCGGTTACTCAGCGAGGTAAAACTAGAGGACCTTCTAGTAGTTAGAGATTTCTCTTGTAATATCCGGTTTGTACGGACCTTTTATTATATTATTATTATTATTGTTATTGGCATTTTTGTAATTATGTCAAATCAGGTCTGATTTACGAAAGGAAAGCGTCATTACGATTCTAACAAATAATAAGAATTTTAAGGAATTTACGGGAATTTTCAGAGATCAAACGCTATATTTCGAGTAAATACACTTTTCGTAGCGTAAAAGACGTTCTCGTAAAAATAGGAAACGAGGTCCGAATCGCGAACGGACAGTCTTAATAAAGCCCTGGTAATGAATGGGAATCATTGGCAAGATATGGAGTTTTCGAGAATCCGAATCGTTGGACGATTAACGAAACGAACGACGAAATCAATATAAAAATCAAAGAAGGGCAAAACGGTAATTTGTAAAATCAATTTTATAAAACATCACAAAACATTTCTTTTTCCTCACTTCTCTCTTTCTTTTTCTTCTTCTCTCTGGATCACACGAACAGAGAAGGGTTTCTTCTCTCGGCCGATCGACGCCATCTTCAATCCGAGCTCCGTCCGACCTCCGTTCCTCCTCCGTCCTTCACGGTTTCTTCTCCTCTCGCTACCCTCGGTATGTAGCCCCAATCTCTAAGCGTTTATTTCGAGTTTTCGGTTCGATTTAGGGTTAGGGTTACAAATAGGGTTTCGACGAAAAACGCGATTTAGGGCTCGTAATTAATAGGTTAGCCATGATTAAGCATGTATCGAACGTATTGGACGTTATTGGACGAAGATAAACCAATTTGTGAAAAAGTATAAATTATAGAATTTTCGGGTTTTTGGAAATAACTCGTAATATGGATTTCCAGATTTATCAAGCGTTATGTCGTTGTTTAAAAGCTTCGATTTGTTAGATTAAGGACTTTATTAGTTTGGACATTTAATCGTTTAAATTGGTTTTAACGACAAATATCGTGTTTTGTCTCAGACACGACTCCCGTGGACGAAGTTTGAGATCCAGCGCGCTCAAGGTAAGTTCTCGTGACTTGCTTGACTGAAAGGTCTACACCATACTTCGTCGTCGTATCAAGGATCCTTGAGGGTTCCTTGTTTTACGTTGTTTAGGTTGGGTAGTTAGGTTAATTGTTTATAGGTTATGTTATATTGTCTGCTGATATGAACTGTTTGTTTACTTTCCGCTGATATAAACTGTTCATGCATCACGGTTTTCGAAAGTCATGAAAAGGAATTTCTGCACGTGTTTTTAAGAAAAGGAACGTATATCTGAAATGAAATCTGTAACGAAATCTGAATGAATAAACGTAATCTGTCTGTTTCTGGTCACGCGGGATGGGGCTCAGGCACGGCTGTGCGTGTTGCAAGCGTGTACGCCCCCTCTCTAGGTGGAAAGGGTAGTCCGACCGCTGGATGGGCCCTCTCCGCTTAGTGGGTAGAGGTTTCGGTGACAATTCTGTCTGTCTGTGACGTAATGAATCTGTAATCTGTAATTCGATCGCTGGATGGACCCTCTCCGCTTAGTGGGTAGAGGTTTCGGTGACAATTCTGTCTGTCTGTGACGTAATGAATCTGTAATCTGTAATCTGTATCTGTAATCTGAATGGGACGTATATCTGAAATGAAATCTGTAACGAAATCTGAATGAATAAACGTAATCTGTCTGTATCTGGTCACGCGGGATGGGGCTCAGGCACGGCTGTGCGTGTTGCAAGCGTGTACTTCCCCTCTCTAGGTGGAAAGGGTAGTCCGATCGCTGGATGGACCCTCTCCGCTTAGTGGGTAGAGGTTTCGGTGACAATTCTGTCTGTCTGTGACGTAATGAATCTGTAATCTGTAATTCTGTATCTGTAATCTGAATGGGACGTATATCTGAAATGAAATCTGTAACGTAATCTGAATGAATAAACGTAATCTGTCTGTATCTGGTCACGCGGGATGGGGCTCAGGCACGGCTGTGCGTGTTGCAAGCGTGTACTTCCCCTCTCTAGGTGGAAAGGGTAGTCCGATCGCTGGATGGACCCTCTCCGCTTAGTGGGTAGAGGTTTCGGTGACAATTCTGTCTGTCTGTGACGTAATTAATCTGTAATCTGTAATTCTGTATCTGTAATCTGAATCTGAGCATGATTTCTGAATGGCATACGCACGCATGCATCTGCATTTACGTAGCTTACTGAGATTTCAATATCTCATATGTGTCTGTATGGTGTAGGTGATTTGCTAGGTTACGTTGACCCAGGTGAGGATGATATTCCTCCTCCTGACGTAGGAGCAGCTGATGGATGATGCTCGTGGGAGTGCGCTGAGTAGTCGAGGCGCGATATGACCCGTGGGGATGTATGTATGGACTCTGGGGTTATTTTGGGATGTGTGATCTGATAACTGTATAGAATATTTAGGTTGTTTGGATCTGGATAGGGATTAGATAACGTTATGGTAATTGTTGGCGTGAAAAAGTGTAAGTTTTGCTCTCTGGAAATCGGATTCCAGAGAGCAAAACGTTGAAGTGTAAGCATGAAAGAATGGTGAAGTGCGTTGAAGTGCTGGAGTGTTTGAAGGAGGATCGCTGCATAGCATGCAGCGATCGATTTCTGCTGAAAAGCAGAAATCGATCGCTTGCTGCATGCAAGCAAGCAGCAGCGATCGATCTCTGTCTTTTACAGAGATCGATCGCTGCCTCCTTTTGGCCCATTTCCGATTCTGCCCCTCCTTTAGTTTTTATTAAATATTTAAATGTTTTAAGTTTTATTTATTAATAGTTTTAGTTTATATTTGAAATGATTTACCAAACGAACTTCGATTTCGATTCCGGTTTCGGTTTCGATTTCAATTCCGCTTTAACGTTAGGTTTTAAAGTTTTATTTTAAAAATGTAAAATAGAAATGAAAAATTTATACGGGTAAATGGGTACGGACTTAGGGTCGTTACATCTCTGAGATCTTTCTTGATGATCTTCCCGGATTACCGCCGGACAGAGAGATCGAGTTTGTGATTAATGTGTATCCAGGCTCTGCGCCGGTAGCAAAGAATCCGTACAGACTGGCACCTGCTGAATTAAAAGAGCTGAAGTCTCAGTTAGAGAAGTTGTTAGACAAGGGGTTTATCCGACCCAACTTTTCTCCCTAGGGTGCACCAGTGCTGTTCGTGATGAAAAAGGACAGAACTCTCAGAATGTGCGTTGATTATAGAGAGTTGAATAAGCTAACGGTGAAGAATAAGTATCCACTGCCCCAGATTGACTACCTATTTGATCAACTGCAGGGTGTCCGAGTATTTTCGAGGATAGACCTACGCTCAGGTTATTATCAGTTAAAGGTCTGGAGGGAAGACGTTCAGAAAACGGCCTTCCGAACGAGGTATGGACATTACAAATTTCTGGTGATGTCTTTTGGACTTACGAATGCTCCTGCAGCTTTTATGGATTTGATTAACCGTGTTTTTAAGGAGTATTTAGACCAGTTTGTCGTTGTCTTCATTGATGACATCTTGATCTATTCGAAGACAAAGGAAGAGCACGAGGAGCATTTGCGAATTGTTCTAAAGATTCTATGCCAACATCAATTGTATCCAAACTTTTCTAAGTGCGAGTTTTGGCTGGATCGGATTAGTTTTCTCGGCCATATCATATCTCAGGAGGGAATTTCAATGGATCCAACAAAGATTGAAGTTGTTAGAGATTGGCCACAGCCTAAGAACGTGCGAGAGGTACGTGAATTTCTTGGTTTGGCTGGATAGTACATGAAGTTCATAGAGGGGTTTTCAAAGATAGCAGTCCCTCTATCTCGCTTGACGAGAAAGAATGAGAAGTTTGTATGGTCGCCTGCTTGTGAAAAGAGCTTTGTGGAGCTGAAACAGAGATTGACTACAGCTCTAGTTCTGACACTACCAGTTGAGGGTGATAAGTTCAGTATTTATTGTGACGCCTCGAGAATCAGACTGGGATGTGTATTGATGCAGGAAGGCAGAGTCATTGCTTATGCTTCTAGACAGTTGAAACCGTATGAGCAAAACTATCCACACACGACCTTGAGCTTGCAGCGGTGGTCTTTGCTTTAAAAATCTGGAGACACTATCTGTACGGGCAGCAGTGTGAGGTGTTCTCTGATCACAGAAGCTTAAAGTATTTGTTTACGTAGAAAGAACTTAATATACAACAGCGAAGGTGGTTGGAGTTCGTTAAAGATTATGATTTTGAAATTGAATACTACCTAGGGAAGGCAAACAAAGTCGTTGATGCCTTGAGCAGAATGCCTATTGCGAGTCAGCCTTCGCTTACATCAATGTCAGTAATGCTGAGGTCTGAGATTGAGAAGTTTGATGTGGAGATTGTGGCAGAGTTGTCCAGTATGCTCACCAACATTTCTCTCAGGCCGACTATTCTGGATAAGATACGTGAAGCTCAGCAGAAAGATGTGGAGTGTGAGGAGCTTCGATTGAGCATGACATCTGGAGACGTGTCCGATTTTAATTTGTTGGAAGATGGTATTCTAAAATTCAAGTATAAATGGTACGTGCCTAACGATGAGGAGCTAAAGAAGGAGATATAAGCCGAGACACATTCTTCAGCTTATTCTGTGCATCCAGGAAGCACCAAAATGTATAGAGACTTTAGACAACATTTCTGGTGGCCGAACATGAAGAGAGAGATTGCCAAGTATGTGGAAACCTGCCTGATTTGCCAACAGGCTAAGGCAGAGCATCAAAGGCCAGCCGGAACCTTACAGTCATTGCCTATTTTGGAGTGGAAATGGGAGCAGATCTCCACGGATTTCATAGTGGGACTCCCGAGAACGACAAAGGGGGACGATGGTATTTGGGTGATAGTGGACTGTTTGACAAAGACGACCCACTTTCTGCCGGTGAAGATGACCTATTCTATGGATCAGCTAGCTGAGCTATATGTGCAGGAGATCGTTAGACTACTTGGAGTGCCCATCTCTATTGTTTTTGATAGAGATGCCAGATTTACCTCGAAGTTCTGGAAGAGTCTACATAAGACTTTGGGAAATCAGCTGTATTTTAGCATGGTATTTCATCCTCAGACTGATGGACAGACAAAAAGAACAAATCAGATTCTCGAGGATATGCTCAGAGCTTGCGTGCTAGAGTTTCAGGGCTCGTGGAGCCGATTTTTACCTTTGATTGAGTTTTCATACAACAACAGCTTCCAGTCTACTATTGGCATGACTCCGTATGAGGCGTTATATGGTCGAAAATGCAGGTCTTCGTTATATTGGGACGAGGTAGGCGAGGCAAGCATAGTCGGCCTAGATATTTTGCAACAAACAGTGGAGAAGATTGCTGTTATTAGACAACGTATAGAGATAGCACAGAGCCGCCAAAAGAGCTATGCTGACACCAGACGGAGAGAATTACAGTTTAAGGAAGGTGATGAAGTGTATTTGAAGATTTCTCCGTTTAAAGGCGTTATGCGATTTGGAAGACGAGGCAAGTTGAACCCTCATTTTGTTGGGCCCTTTCCTATTGTGAAGAGGATCGGGACTATGGCGTACTAGTACCAGCTCCCGGCATCTATGGAAGGTATTCATGATGTATTCCACGTGTCCATGCTTAGAAAATGCGTGCGTGATCCGTCACACGTCGTTGAAACAAGGGAGATCAAAGTGCAACCAACGCTGACCTACGAGGAAAGGCCTGTACGGATCCTAGAGTCTTCTATCAAGGTATTGCGCAATAAGGAGATTCCTCTGGTAAAGGTTCTGTGGCGGAATCATGATGTTGAAGAGGCTACTTGGGAGAGGCAGCAGGATATGATGTGAAGTATCCTGAACTATTTGTGTAATAAAATTTTGAGGATAAAATTTAAATAAGGTGGATGAAATGTAACACCCGGCTTTACGGGATTTGAATTATTCCAATATAAACGGTATTTTTGTAAATACATCAAATTAAATCCGCTTTGCGAACGGAAAGTTTTAACGGAGCCCTAATAATAAATGGGAATTTATGGTGAAATATGGAAAATTGGAGAAATCGGATCGTTAGTTAAATAACGAGATACGTGGAGAAATAAATAGAAAATCACAAGGAAGGGCAAATGAGTAATTTCGCAAACCAAATTTTAATAAAATCACAAAAAAACTCTCCCTCCCTCACACTTACACGATTTCTTCTCCAGCTTTTCCCCTCCTTCACGCGACATTCTCCCTCCCACGGCGTTTATTCTCTTTCGGCGACGATTCTTCTTCTCCGGCGATCGCTCTTCACGCTTTTTCTTCCAACTCCGACCCTAGGTGAGAATCTGCTATTTAAGAGCCTTAGATTTCGATTTCTAGGGTTTAAAACGATTAGGGTTCGTTAGGGTTTTCGTTGAAAACGTGAAATAGAGTTTGAAATCAATAGGTTTACTGTATTTATTGCCCTAATGGCTATATTTATAATTATTGGTGAAAGTTTGATGGTTTAATAGAGGTTTAGAAATTCACGAGCACGAGTTGCTCGATAAAATGCCTCAATGAGGTGTTTTAGAGTTTAGGAGATTTTCCTTAATTAGGAGCTTGTAATTTTCTAAACTCGGTAGTTTAGAATTGGCTTAAATGACGAATGTTGTGTATTGCCTTAGGTGAACAACACTCGCGGACGGAGCTTGAATTTCGACGGACGCGAGGTAAGTCTTCGTGATTTGTTTGGCCGTCTTGGCCTACACCATAAGAATGTACGTTAAATTGAGGAATTGGAGATTTATTGCATTTGGGTAATTAGAACGGGTAGTTAGTCTTAGGTTTGGTTAGGTTCTTAATTGTTAAGTTTATTGTTGTATGTTTCTATTTGTTTCTATTTCGTTAATGGCATAATATTTGTTCACGCATCATTGTTTTCGAAAAGAGCATAAAAAGAAAATTTCTATGCATGTTTTTACAAAACGAAAAGGTAAACGAATGTAATAAAGGTCACGTCGGTGGCGGTGGTTCAGACATGTCTGTCTGGTGAAGCATGTCTTCCCCCCGATTAGATACGAGGGGCTATCCAATCGACGGATGTGCCACTCCTATTTAGCGAGAGTGAAGCTCTGGTGACATGAATGAAATGATTAGCGAAAAGGTAGGACGCATGATTTATGAACTGTACATGCATAGCATTGGCATTCACGGACATTCACGTAGATTTACTGAGCCTCTAGCTCACATTTTTAATTCTATGGTGTAGGTGATTTTGAGACAAGTGAGGAAGACATACCTCCGCTTGAAATATGAGCACGTTGAAGAAGAATAGCCCGTGGGAGTGCGCTGGCAGTCGGAGCTTATTTTGACCCATGGGGACGTAAGTAAGTTTTTGGGATTTTAATAGATAGAAAGTTAGGAAAAATTGTATAGTTGAACATTTTAGGATGCTTGGATCTGGCTAGATATTGTGTAGCATTTTGAAATGTTTTGATATTTTCAAATAGGGGGAAATGTTAAACTTTTAAACGGAACCACGCAGTTTGTTTTTACAAAATTTGGTTACGTTTTAATTATGTTTTAAGTCGGTTTTGGGCGATTGAGGTGTATAGTGAAAACATTATGAGAGTTGAAGTGTTAGATATGGGTGGAGTTTGAGTGCTTTTAGTTGAAGAAGTTAACGGTGAGAAGTATAGAAATTGTGAATGGTATGGTTAGAGTATGCAGGAAATGAAAACGCAGGAGAAAAGGAGGGAGGCGATTGATCGCGTAAGGAAAGGAGATCGAACATAGAACTCTCTTGTTTTCAAGAGAGTTTGGTGATCGTACGCAAGAAGAGGGGCGTACAATCGGTTTGATGGTCAGATTTCACGTTCTTGAAGCAAAGCGTGAATCGATCGATCTCTCGAATATGAACGATCGATCGGTCATGAAGGGGGCGATCGATCGCCCATTGAGGGGCCGATCGATCGGCCCTTATTTTTCTCGCGCCTTGACATTTTTGCCCTCAGTTTTGCTTGGCCGATTTCTCTATTGTTGATGGTTGTTATTTAAATGTTTTCTTTATGTTTTTATAAATGGTTTTTAATGGTTTTTCACTCTATCAATGATTTAAAATTTCTGCTTAAACGTTATAGGGTTTACTTAGGTGACAAAAAGAAAAATTTATACGGGAAATTAAGGGAATAGTGTACGGGTCGTTACAGTAGTTAAGGACATGTTGTCCACACAGACTTAAAACTATGTCTTAAAAATGTTTCTTAAAAATGAGATGTTAAATGATCTAAGTGTTAGCTTTTCATGAGATTTTGAGTCATTGTTAGAAAGTGTCTATATAAATGTATGGTCATTATTCATGCATAAATTTGTTTGACATTTAACAAGATTTGTATGTTCATATTACATGCATTATTAGTATAAATGCATTCAATGAATGCATAGTGACGATACTCAAATCATGCATCATGATATCATTTACACGTGAAAACGACATTTGCGGTAGGTATGATTGGTCACATTCGAACCCAATGTATCTCGCTGACTATGTATTGTGTCACGTGTATACAGACAAAAAATGGAAAGGGAGTGACTATGAGTCCTTCTTATATTGCAAATCCATAGTCCTCTAGAGGAATGTATACGGTGATTTGCAGGCACTACTGGGAAAACCGCCAGTAGGATGTACATCTGTAACACCCGATTTTCGACAGGTTTTCAATTTTTTGCACATGGATGATATTTTTGTAAATATATCAAATTAAGTCTGTTTTGTGAACAGAAGGATTTATTAAAATCCTGATAAATAATATGGGTTTTAAGAAAATTCCGGGAATTTTGGGAATTGTAATGCTAAATTCAGGGTATTTGCGTTTCTCGTAATATAAAAGACATTCCGGTAAAAATAGTAAATGAGGTCCGATTTGAAACTATTGGTAAAATAAGAAAATTTGGAGAAAACGAATCTACGGTTAATTAGTGAAACAAAGGAAGAAACAAATAGAAAACAAGTAGTAAGGGCAAAGAGGTAAATTTCCAAGCCTAAATTTAATAAAAAAAAAAACTAATTTCTTCTCTCCCTCCCCCATTTCTTCTCTTTTCCCCTCCCGCGAACGCCTGAGGCGATTTTCCCCCTCCTCTCGGCGTTCTCCTCTTCCGGCAACCGTTCCTCTCTCCGATTGACTCCGGTTCTTCACGTCTTCATCTCCAATAAATGCTCTAGGTAAGATTCCGTAGTTTCGGTATGTTAGATTTCGATTTCTAGGGTTTATGACGATTAGGGTTTTCGTTAAAAATGTGATTTATGGTTAGAACTTGATGGGTTTACCGTAATTGTGAGTAATGTGGATGTATTGGGCGTTATTGGGTGACGTTAAACGATTCGTTGGGGAATGTTAGGGCTTATGGATTTTTAAGGTTTTGGAAAACTCCGTTAATGGAGGTTTTGAAATTGTGAGCGCAATGTGCTAGATAAAATGCCCAAGTGAGTTAATCTAAAACTCTTAAGAAAGTTGCCTTAGCTAGGAGTTTCGTTTAGTCTTTGAAGTGAGTTATTTGGATTAGCTTTATTGACCAGATTGTAAAATGTTCTAGGAAACGAAGGTCAAGAACAAGGCGCTCGATTTGCTAAGGATGTCACGTAAGTTCTCGTGAATTACTGTGGCCGATTGGCCTACACCATAAGTCAAGTTTTGTTGTTGAGGATTATTTGGTGATATTTATGTTTATATGCTTTGGTTGGGTAGTTTAGGGTTAGTTGTTTTGTAGATTATGTTTGTATTGTTTTGATGGTACGCACGATGTATGTTTATGTTACGCTTTTACTGTCATGCATCATCGTTTTTACAAATGTCATGAAAAATGAATTTATGCATGGATTTCACGAAAGGAAATGAAATGTGATGACTTAAAAAGACGACAAAAATGAGACGACTAAGACGACTAAAATGAGACGACTAAGACGACTGAAAATGAGACGACTGAAATGTGACGATTAACACGAAATGATAAATGAAATGAATGCACGAAAGTTATGAAATTGCATATACATGTTCATGCATTGTCATTTACGTAGAATTTACTGAGATTTATTCTCATAGGTTTCTCTATGTTGTAGGTGAATCCGAAACAGGTGAGGAAGACGTTCCTCCGTTAGATAATCACGCTGGTTGAAGAAGAATGCCCGTGGGAGTGCGCTGGCGCAGTTGGTGCGATTTTGACCCGTGGGGATGTAAGTAAACGTTTTGAGGGTTGGATAGATAGAAACGTAGGAAGATTGTAAAGATAGAACATTTTAGGATGTTTGGTTCTGACTAGTTGATAGATAAATGTTTTGATGATTTTGAAGTCTTAATGGAACTGTTGGGTTTATGAACTTCGTAGGGATTTTGTACAGTTTTCGAACGTATCCACGCAGTTCATTTTCGCGAAAACGTATTTCGTGTTAAATGCGTCTCGAGTCAGTTTTGAGTGAGATTATGGAGGATGTAGGAGTATCAGATGGTTTGATGTCAAATTGTATTGTGAAAGTGTATGTGGTGTTAGTGGTAATTGAAGAAGAAATTGGATGTATAGGTGTGTGTATATGCAGGGAAAGAAAGAAAGAAAAGAGAGGGAAGCGATGCAAGTTCGCTGGAAAATCAATTTCCAGAGGACTTGGCGATCGATCGCTTAAGGAGGGGATCGATCGCCATAATGGATCGCCACTCTCTGGAAAAATCCAGGGAGCATGGCGATCGATCGCCCCTTTTGGGCGAGCGATCGCCTGGTGAACGTTTTTGGTACTGGCAATCGATCGCCTCTTTTGGGCGATCGATCGCCCATATGCTTTTTGGGACGAAAGTCCCTTTTGTCCCTGCATTTGGCCGATTGTATCATTAAGTTTTAATTATTTTAATAATTGTTTTAAGTTTTGTTTAAGTGGTTTAACAATTAGTTTTCGAACGATTTTGACGATTTAGTCTATGCTTTTAATTCCGCTCAAAAGTCACGAGGGTTACAAGGATAGTAAAAGGGTATTATGATAAATATATATATATATATATACGAAAAAATTAGGATACGGGTAAGGGTCGCTACAGTTATGGTATCAAAACTCCCGGGTTTTAAAATCAATTATGTAGACTGCTCGACTGCGCAAGTCACTACACGGACATGCTTCTTCAACTGTAAGTACGTTTTATTTTATTTTCTTGTTTTATTTCTTAGGATTACTTGTTTTAACTTTTATAGGAGTGACAAAATGGTACGAGGTAGGGATGCTAGGGACGAAGCCATAGACAGGTGGACTGACTTGCTTGATCATCAGGCTCAACATATGGACATGCAAGCTCAGCAAATCGAGAGATTGATAAATCGTGAGGATCATAGGACCCGAGAGGTGGTCGTTCCAAACCATTAGGGTATGGAGAGGTTCCAAAGGTTACAACCTCCCTTATTTAATGGACAGTCTACGGACCCCACTTTAGCTGAGAAGTGGATCCGAACTATGGAAGACATGTTGGGGTATGCAGGGGTAGATAATGGAGATAAAGTCGCATACGTCACCTTCCATTTAGCGTTAGACGCTCGTTTTTGGTGGGACTCCATCAAAGCAACAACTAATGTGACGGTAATGACTTGGGAGCAGTTTAAAGCCATATTTTATGACAAATAATTTAGCCATACGGTACGAGAGGCAAAAATGATGGAGTTCATGTAATTGAGACAGACTGGCTCAGTTGCTGAATACGTCAGGAAGTTTGAGCCCCTATCCCGGTTCGCACCACGCCAGGTTAGTGTTAATGAGGACAAGGTGCGTCGGTTTATGCAAGGGTTAGGTCAGGAAATCTGAAAAAGTGTCATCATATCAGTGGTGCAGAATGTGCCCTATACAGAGATTGTGGCAAGAGCTCTAGAGATTGAGGCAGCTGAACAAACTTACGTCAAACTGAGGGAGCCAGCAAGAGGGTTCTTTTAGGAGATCCAGTCTCAACCTCAGAACGAAGTTTGGCAACTAAGAGGGCAACAACAACAGTAACATAGAGGCGTTAAGAGGCCTTATCACGAAAAGGGTGACCAGGGAAGTGGAAAGAAAATCCAGGAATCTACTGAGAGGCCCGTATGTCGGAAGTGCCAGAAGGCCCATTTTGGCACTTGTAGATTGGGGACGGACCGATGTTTTAGATGTGGCAAGGTAGGCCACTACGCTCATAATTGTCCAAGAACGGTTACCGATCAGAAGAGGATTGCCCCGAGAGTATTTGCCTTCATTGAGCCTGGTGACGCTGGTAATGAGGCCAGACCTTCAGCTATTCCAGGTATGGTTATATGTCGACTGTTAATGAAATGTAGAACAAAAGAATAGAGGTGTAGTGTAGAGTGAGGATTTGAGTGTAATAATTATGTGAGAGATAAAAGTAGATTTGAAAATAGAGAGGTAAGAGAATAGTAGAAACCTCGACGATAAGGCAGTAGGTTAAATACAGGATGGTATGTATATCATAGAGAGGGAGTTATGCATTAATAGGATTAGCCTTACTTAACCATAAGAAGTTGTGCACATAGAATTTAATTACCATTAGAAGGATACAACTTATGAGATATAAGATCTAAATGTATTAGAAATTAAACCCTAGTTGACAAATCTTTGGAGTTCTAGAATATGATCAATCAAGGAGAGATTTGAAGCTTAGATGTAAAACCTACCAAGGGATGCTCCAGATTGTCGAGATACTGTTAATGCGTATAAATAAATAAGAAAGTATAACAGAGGTTTGAATAACCTAAATCCCTAAGAAGTTGGGAGTATCTGAACAAGGATAACATTCAAGAGACTAGTTTAAGTAGATTGCTGAAAAGGGCATGCGAAGTGTCGATTTCTTTTGCAAGGGAGTGTAGGTGTCGACTAATACTGATGGGGAAAATAAGAGAATTACTCGGACTTGGAAAATTAGTAAATTTTGAGACAATAAAGGATCGAGGTTACGATGAGTAAAACTTGAGATTACAAAATTACCGATCTCTAAGATTGAGGTAGGAACATCAATGATCAAGGAACCGGATCGGTAAGATTTAAGAGTTTGAGGAGATTGGGTTAAGGGTGTGAACTTATCTACAACAAGTTTGCTAACAAGAAGATCGTTAGATGAATCGCTGTATGGGAGCCAAGTAGAATATCCAGAACTGACTAGGAGGAACGAAAGAGCATAGACTAGTTAGTAGACTTCGAGGAAATCCTTGTGTGATGTTAGGAGTAAGTGCAAAAGATCATTAAAATTAGACGAAGAGTTAAGATTTGGAAGTTTGGCTCGGTGCTTAGTATCGTACGATTTGAGGAACTTGTAGATTTTCAAAGGAGGAGAATGAAGATTCGCACGGAAATGATTTAAGTAAACTTAGAAGAGAAATTAGGCTAGAAAATGCCAAAGGTTGACTTGTATTCAACAAGTCGAGGCCCATGAGTAGATTAGAGAAAATCAATGGTGAAATTAGGAACTTGACTATACACGGAGTTTATGAAGGTTCGAGTGAGACAAATGGAACGTAATATGGATAATATAGGAATTTCAATTAAGAACATAATAACGGAGCTCGTTAACGTAATTTAGAATGAAATATGACGTTTATAGGATCTTCATTACAAAGGAACCAGGATCCTAAGTGGACAGTGACTATAGCTCCCAGTTGGACTCAGTGAGATTTTGAGGAATTTTGATGATATAGTTTGAAAAGTATAGCAGTGTGAACTTAGTTGTGAAACCGGCCCTGAAATAATTATAGAGATTGGTAAGTTGCCCAAGGAAGTGGGTGACTTGGGGTAATGTTGATAAAAGGGTTTAGGAGGAACCATCATAAAGGAAAGTGCGGAAATTTTAGTAGAGGTACGTTTCGACTATGGTTGAGGTAGATGAATTTCCGAAGGGTTGGTTTACAATCCAAGAGTTGCGGAAACCTTTAGATGATAGTCAATTTAAAAGGGGATAGGAAGCCTAGGTACGGCTACTGCATAAGGAAATAACTAGAGGAGACCATAACTTAAGGTCAGTTGAAAGACACAGAGAGTTTAACATTTGGATGATTAAGTATAGACCAAAATGTGCACGAGCTGTAAGTGTCAAGTACGCAGTTAAGATCGTTTGATTTGTCAACTTAGGAAATTTGGTAAAAAAAAAAAAACTCAATGCATAAGTGAGAACATGGATAGTTAAAAGGAACGCAGTAGATGTGGTCAAGAGGCTACTATTGCATCGTTCGGTTACAGGAGTATGAAATAGAACCATAGAGATTGATCTCAAGTATAGATTGGATCAAGTAGAGATGGAGGAAAGATACGCGAAAGGAACAGAGGGACTATGAGTTGAAAAATAAGGCTGCAAGACAAAAGACAATAATATCGAGGACTATAAGCTAAGTCAAATTTTGGAGACAAAATTTCAATTAAGGTGGGTAGAATGTAACACCCGGTTTTTGACGGGTTTTCAATTTTTCGCATATGACTGATATTTTTATAAATATATCAAATTAAGTCTGTTTTGTGAACAGAAGGCGTTATTAGATCCTAATAACTAATATGGGTTTTAAGAAAATTCTGGGAATTTTGGGAGTTGTAATGCTAAATTCCGGGTATTTGCGTTTCTCGTAATATAAAGGACATTTCGGTAAAAATAGTAAATGAGGTCCGATTTGCGAACGGACAGTTTTAATAAATCCCTGATTATAAGTTGGAACTATTGGTAAACTAAAAAAATTTGGAGAAAACGAATCTACGGTTAATTAGTGAAACAAAGGAAGAAACAAATAGAAAACAAGTAGTAAGGGCAAAGAGGTAAATTTCCAAGCCTAAATTTAATAAAAAAAAAAACTAATTTCTTCTCTCCCTCCCCCATTTCTTCTCTTTTCCCCTCCCGCGAACGCCTGAGGTGATTTTACCCCTCCTCTCGGCAATCTCCTCTTCCGGCGACCGTTCCTCTCTCCGATTGACTCCGGTTCTTCACGTCTTCATCTCAATCAACGCTCTAGGTAAGATTCCGTAGTTTCGGCACGTTAGATTTCGATTTCTAGGGTTTATGACGATTAGGGTTTTCACTAAAAACGTGATTTAAGGTTAGAACTTGATGGGTTTACCGTATTTGTGAGTAATGTGGATGTATTGGGCGTTATTGGGTGAAGTTAAACGATTCATTGGGGAATATTAGGGCTTATGGATTTTTAAGGTTTTGGAAAACTCCGTTAATGGAGGTTTTAAAATTGTGAGTGCAATGTGCTCGATAAAATGCCCAAGTGAGTTAATCTAAAACTCTTAGGAAAGTTGCCTTAGCTAGGAGTTTCGTTTAGTCTTTGAAGTGAGTTATTTGGATTAGCTTTATTGACCAGATTGTAAAATGTTCTAGGAAAAGAAGCTCAAGAACGAGGCGCTTGATTTGCTAAGGATGTCACGTAAGTTCTCGTGACTTACTGTGGCCGATTGGCCTACACCACAAGTCGAGTTTTGATGTTGAGGATTATTTGGTAATATTTATCTTTATATGCTTTAATTGGGTAGTTTAGGGTTAGTTGTTTTGTAGATTATGTTTGTATTGTTTTGATGGTACGCACGATTTATGTTTATGTTACGCTTTTACTGTCATGCATCATCGTTTTTACAAATATCATGAAAAATGAATTTATGCATGGATTTCATGAAAGGAAATGAAATGTGATGACTTAAAGAGACGACAAAAATGAGACGACTAAGACGACTAAAATGAGACGACTAAGACAACTAAAATGAGACGACTGAGACGACTGAAAATGAGACGACTGAAATGTGACAATTAACACGAACTAATAAATGAAATGAATGCACGAAAGTTATGAAATTGCATATACATGTTCATGCATTGTCATTTACGTAGAATTTACTGAGATTTATTCTCATAGGTGTCTCTATGGTGTAGGTGAACCCAAAACAAGTGAGGAAGACGTTCCTACATTAGATGATCACGCTGGTTGAAGAAGGATGCCCGTGGGAGTGCGCTGGCGCAGTTGGTGCGATTTTGACCCGTGGGGATGTAAGTAAACGTTTTGAGGGTTGGATAGATAGAAACGTAGGAAGATTGTAAAGATAGAACATTTTAGGATATTTGGTTCTGACTAGTTGATAGATAAATGTTTTGATGATTTTGAAGTCTTAATGGAACTGTTGGGTTTTTGAACTTCGTAGGGATTTTGTACAGTTTCGAACGTATCCACGCAGTTCATTTTCGTGAAAACGTATTTCGTGTTAAATGCGTCTCGAGTCGATTTTGAGTGAGATTATAGATTATGTAGGAGTATCGGGTGGTTTGATGTCAAATTGTATTGTGAAGGTGTATAGGTAGAAGAAATTGGATGTATAGGTGTGTGTATATGCAGGGAAAGAAAGAAAGAAAAGAGAGGGAAGCGATGCAAGTTCGCTGGAAAATCAATTTCCAGAGGACTTGGCGATCGATCGCCTAAGGAGGGGATCGATCGCCATAATGGATTGCCACTCTCTGGAAAAATCCAGGGAGCGTGGCGATCGATCGCCCCTTTTGGGCGAGCGATCGCCTGGTGAACGTTTTTGGTACTGGCGATCGATCGCCTGTTTTGGGCAATCGATCGCCCCTATGCTTTTTGGGACGAAAGTCCCTTTTGTCCCTGCATTTGACCGATTATTTTATTAAGTTTTAATTTAAGTTTTAATTGTTTTAATAATTGTTTTAAGTTTTGTTTAAGTGGTTTAACAAATAGTTTTCGAACGATTTTAACGATTTAGTCTACGCTTTTAATTCCGCTCAAAAGTCACGAGGGTTACAAGGATAGTAAAAGGGTATTATGATATATATATGTAACACCCGAGTCAACAGTCAGGTGATTTTCTTAACTGTATTAACGGTCATAAATATTTAATCTTGGTAGTTTAGGATTTATGCCAAGCTTAATTAATTACATGTGGATCTAAACTAGGTTGAGTGGCAAAGTTGTAATAATGGAGGATTGAGGCCTGTATTTAAAGAAAAATGAAAGGATTTAAACCTCATTTAAATCACGGTAGCCGACACCACCCATTCCGGCGATTTCTTCTCTCGCAAGTTCTTACTCTCTGCTGCCAGCAAACTCTCCTCGACGGCCGGTTTACTCCGCCACCACTCGACTACTCTGCACCTGAGGTATGCATTAGACAATGTGGCTATTTGTTAGTTTATTAGCTCTGTTTTCAGCTCTGTATTGAAGTTTTAGATTCTTCAATGGTCGAGTATTGATAGGAACATTTTGAAATCCGAGAGTAGTAATGTCAACCCGAATCGATTCTGGACATTTTAAGTAATTAACTCAGATTTAATCGATAGTGGAACCTGTTTGTTTCATTTTGGATTTCAGATTTTCCACAGTATATCAAACCAAGGATTCGGGAATGACTTTAGCTAATAGATCCTAGGATGATCTATGAGTAGGGTATTAGGATTTTTGTTTTAACTACTGCAATGTAAATGTTTAGGTGAAGAAATTTGAAGAGAAAGGAGCTCAAGTGCTAAGGAGACCAGGTAAGTGAATGTATTAAGATTTCCGGCTAATAGAGCCCTACATCGTGGGAGTACTAGGTTGTATAGATGTCAAATGTTTACCTTATGATAATGAGTCTGTCTGCACTTGAAGGATTTATGTATGTTGCGAGTTATACTATTTGATGACCTGCTAGTGAATGTGAAGTTGTATGCTCTGGTATGATCCTTGTCACGGTTTGAAGAGTTAAAAGTCCTCATGTTCATGCATCATGAATGTTTCTCAAGCATAAGAAAACGTTTTAACGCATGTTTTCCATGAACAAGATATGTATGTATATATGTATATATATAAGACTTATGCAACGTGGATTAAGTGAGGGTTGGGGGCGGTTCGGCGTATATCACAGTCCAAAGAAGGACATATGAATACGACCCGCAGTAGGGAACAAGATCAAACTCACTGTCGAACCCCCTTTACCGGCACAAATCCTCTCTTGATCCATACAACCTAAACAAAGAATACGATCAATGACTATGAATGATGAATATGATAAATGACTATGAATGATGAATATGACCAATGATTATGAATGATGATTATGAACAACGACTGTGAATGATGAATATGATCCATGACTATGAATGATGATTACGAGCAAAGACATGAACAAGAAAAGACTTATGAGCATGTGATTTTCCCAAATTATGCATTCATGCATCCATGTTAGTGTTGCATTCCTTACTAAGCATTAGGCTTATAGTTTGAACCTTATGATGTAGGTGACGAGTTTTCAGGTGAGGAACTCAAGGTTAATGAGGATGTCTAAACTTGGTTGTTGTAGGTTACTCAAAGTGACAGTGCAGGACTGGAGAGGCGATTATGACCCCTGGTTATTGCTCCCTTATGTCAGTAAGAATATAAGAACTGGAATTATGTAGGATGGTGTTAGTATTGTTTGAGTTAACTTTTGAGTCTGGGATTGGATATGAGGATATGTTTCCTTTTTAAAGGATTTATGTCATGCAAGTCTTCCGCTATTTATACTCTGAATGAATTTGTTATACCAGTAAGAGCCTTTCTTAGCTAAGTTGTGTTATGTGAAAGTTAGATGAATCATTTTGGTAGGAGTTTCTACCGGAAGATGTGTTTTTCTCCTATCGGATGATGAAAGTGTTATTTTGTCGTCTAGCGATCGGCAGATGTAGTGTAATAAGCCATCGGATGATGAAAGTGTTATTTTGTCGTCTAGCGATCGGCAGATGTAGTGTAATAAGCCATCGGATGATGAAAGTGTTATTTTGTCGTCTAGCGATCGGCAAATGTAGTGTAATAAGCCATCAGATGATGAAAGTGTTATTTTGTCGTTTAGCGATCGGCAGATGTAGTGTAATAAGCCATCGGATGATGAAAGTGTTATTTTGTCGTCTAGCGATCGGCAGATGTAGAGTTTAAGCCATCGGATGATGAAAGTGTTATTTTGTCGTCTATCAATCGGCAGATGTAGAGTTTAAGCCATCGGATGATGAAAGTGTTATTTTGTCGTCTAGCGATCGGCAGGTGTAGAGTTTAGTCCATCGGATGATGTTTCCCTAATACACCGGAAGATGAAGTATGTTTCCTCGTTGGATGATATAAGTGATAACTTGTCGTTTAGTGATCGGATGATATAGAGCCTGTAAGCTATCGGAAGATGTCTTAGATGAACACGTGGATCTCACATGACTATCGGTGGATGTTTTAAATTGGTCACACGAGATGCACGTGATCGTCGGTCGATGCGGGTATTTGCATCTGCCGATAGGTGTTTAAATGAGTCATGAGTGGTGCTCGTGCCATCCGGAAGACGCAGTGTCTATCGGTTAATGCATGCAGACCCATGCAACTTGTACGTCGATTGGAAGCATGTACGAGGGACTGATTTTCCATTCATTAAGTTGAAGTCTTTAAGCCTGTTATGTATACTGTCATTAAAAAAAAAACAGAGAAGGAGAAAGGAGTTCAAATATGAATTAATGTTTATGTAAAGTCAAGAATTTCGTGGCGATCCTCCTCGGGTCGTTACAATTATGGTATCAGAGCAAAACCGGGTTCTAAAACCGATTCTGCAGACTGCCTTCCAGCACTGACTGTCACATGAGCACACTCCAACAACTGTAAGTATTTATGATTTCACTATATGTCATTAAGTTAAGATATATCTGTAATCTAGTAGGAATCCCAAAATGGTTAGAGGTCAGCAGAGAGAGACCAATGAGGATAGCAATGCTATTGCTCAGTTGACCGAGTTAGTCATGCGCCAATCTCACCAGATAGAACGACTGATGACAGCTAGAGAGGAATAAGGCAACTCCAGCACTAATGCAACTCATGATCATGGGGGTGAGCGTTTCCACCGGCTTCGACCCCCGGTGTTTAATGGACATGTTTCAGATCCTATCTATGCTGAGGAGTGGATTCGAAAGATAGAAGACATGTTTAAGTATGCAAAGGTTGATGAAGGGGATAAGGTTACCTATGCTGTCTTTAATTTGGAGTTAAGCGCAAGGCATTGGTGGGACTCGATCCAGAACACCGCTAATGCCGAAGCCATGACCTGAGAGATGTTCAAGACTGCCTTCTTTGACAAGTACTTCAATAAGACTGTTCGGGCCAACAAGAAGAAGGAGTTCATGAATCTGCAACAAACCGGCTCTGTGACAGATTACATATGCAAATTTGATGCTTTATCACGGTTTGCTCCCCGTATGATTGAGGATGACGAGGACAAGATTTACCAATTTGTTCAAGGGCTGAAGCCGAGTCTGTATGTGAAAGTAAAGACTGCTGGAATACACAATGTACCCTATGGTGAAGTGACGGCTAAGGCCTTGGAGCTGGAAGAGGTAGAAATAACAGCATATGCACAGCGTGAGCAGCCAAGAAAACTCACAAAGGACACTCAGCCGCCACCACATCAGAACAAAGGTTGGATGCCGCAACAGATTAGGGGACCACAGCAACAACAACAAGGAATAAAGAGACCCCTCAACCAGAATGATGACCAAGGAAAAGGGAAGAGACCTCTGGCACCCTTATGCCCCACCTGTCAGAAGAACCACCCCGGCGAATGCAAGTTGCGTTCTGGCCGTTGTTTCAGATGTGACAAAGTTGGACATATAGTCAGAGACTGCCCCATGCCGCCAGATCCGAACCGTGCAAGGGTAGCACCGAGAGTCTATGCGATGATGGAGGATGAGGAAGCCGTGCAGCATACAGTCATAACAGGTACCATTACGATCTGTGGTTTTGCTGCTTACACACTTATAGATACAGGACCCACGCACTCATTTATATCAACATTGTTTGTGTGCAATCACAACTTAGAACCTTTACTAGCCGAAAGGCCATATAATGTTATGTTACCATCAGGGAAGTCCCTACATTCTGAACAGATTGTTAAAGGTGATGTTGTGTCCTTAGGAAGTAAGAAATTATATGTAGAACTGATTGTAATTGACATGAAAGGGTATGAGGTGATATTAGGAATAGATTGGTTATTTAGGCATTATGCCACAATAAGTTGTAGATCCGGGATGGTTGATTTTTGACCCCCAAATGGTGATCGTTATTCCTTCCAAGCTATTCCTAAAATAAGCAAAATACCGATTATATCCTCACTAGAAATTTATCGGTTATTGAAAAATGGTTGTGAGAGTTACTTAGCTACCATAATGGATGTTCGGGTGAAGAATAAGATAGAGTTACAAGATATCCCCATAGTTAGAGAATTCCCTGAGGCATTTTTGGATGACTTGCCAGGATTACCACCTGATAGAGAAATAGAGTTTGTAATTGATACATACCCCGAGGCATTACCTGTATCTAAGAACCCTTACCGTATGGCACCAGTTGAGTTAAAGGAGTTAAAAGTTCAACTACAGGAATTAGTAGACAAAGGGTTTATACGCCCTAGCAGTTCCCCTTGGGGTGCACCTGTCTTATTTGTCAAGAAGAAAGATGGTTACCTTAGAATGTGCATAGACTATAGGGAGCTAAATAAGTTGACAATCAAGAATAAGTATCCCTTACCCCGAATTGATGATTTGTTTGACCAACTGCAAGGAGCAAAGGTGTTTTCAAAAATAGATTTACGTTCAGGTTATTACCAACTGAAAGTTAAGGAAGGAGATATACCAAAGACAGCCTTCAGAACCCGTTATGGACACTACGAATTCTTGGTCATGTCATTTGGACTGACCAATGCACCTGCAGCCTTTATGGACTTAATGAATCGTGTGTTTCGGGAGTATTTGGATAAATTTGTAATTGTGTTCATAGATGATATCCTGATATACTCACGGACAGAAGCTGACCATGCAGAGCATTTAAGAATAGTTTTGACAACATTGAAGGAGCACCAACTTTATGCCAAGTTATCCAAGTGTGAATTTTGGTTGGACAAGGTTAATTTTCTTGGCCATGTAGTTTCTGCTAATGGCATATCAGTGGACCCGACCAAAATTCAGGCAGTAAAGGATTGGCCACAACCAAAGAATGCCAGTGAAGTCCGCAGTTTCCTTGGATTGGCAGGCTATTACAAAAAGTTCATCAAAGGATTTTCTCTGATAGCTAAGCCCCTGACGAATTTGACAAAGAAGGACAATAAATATTCTTGGACCGAAGCTTGTGAGAATAGCTTCCAGACATTGAAGGTGAAGTTAACAACAGCCCCGGTATTGACCCTTCCAACCGAAGAAGGAAAGTTTAGTGTATTTTGTGATGCATCAAAAGTTGGTTTGGGCTGTGTTGTGATGCAAGAAGGCAAAGTTGTAGCATATGCCTCTAGGCAATTAAAGAGTTATGAATAGAACTACCCCACCCATGATTTAGAATTAGCCTCTGTCGTTTTTGCTTTGAAGATATGGAGGCACTACTTATATGGACAGCAGTGTGAGGTGTTTTCTGACCATAAAAGTCTGAAGTACCTCTTTACACAAAAGGAATTGAACATGAGGCAGAGGCGTTGGTTGGAATTTGTTAAGGATTACGACTTTGAGATCAAGTATCACCTGGGTAAGGCTAACTCTGTAGCTGACGCATTGAGCAGGATGTCAACAACTATGCAATCCGTCATGTCAACTATGTCTATACCTTTGAGGACAGAAGTTCTAAGGTTTGAATTGGAGATAGTTCCAGAGTTATCAACCTTACTGGCCGATTTGACCATTCAACCAACGGTTTTAGAAAAGATTAAAGAGGCACAACAGAAGGACTCTGAGGAGAATAACAGCATGATTAACAAGGTGAAGGACACCACCTCCGAGTTTAGTCTTTCCAAGGATGGAATTCTGAGGTTTAGATATAGATGGTATGTCCTTAGTGATGAAGAATTACGTAGGATAATCTTGACTGAGGCGCACTCGACTCCCTTTTCTGTACATCCTGGCAGCACCAAGATGTATCGAGACCTGAAGTTACTCTTTTGGTGGCCAAACTTAAAGAGAGATGTTGCTAAGTATGTAGAGTCATGTTTGGTTTGCCAACAAGTTAAAGCCGAGCACCAACGTCCAGGAGGTACCCTTCAACCTTTACCTATTCCCGAGTGGAAGTGGGAACACACAGCTATGGATTTCGTTGTAGGATTACCTAAGACAATTAAAGGACATGATAGTATTTGGGTTGTGATTGATAAACTGACAAAATCAGCCCATTTCTTACCAGTAAGGACAACCTACTCGATGGACCAGCTTGCTGATCTTTATGTACAAGAGTTATTAGGTTGCATGGAATCCCTGCATCTATTGTATCCGATCGTGACCCCAGGTTTACCTCCCAGTTTTGGAAAAGTTTACAAGACGCATTAGGTACGAAGTTAACCTTCAGTACTGCCTTCCACCCACAGACAGATGGTCAATCTGAAAGGACTATCCAGATACTTGAGGACATGCTGAGGGCGTGTGTACTAGATTTCCAGTCATCCTGGAGTAGATATTTACCCCTGGTCGAGTTCTCCTACAACAACAGCTACCAGTCCACCATTGGCATGGCACCTTATGAGGCACTGTATGGCAAGAAGTGTAGGTCACCTCTGTATTGGGATGAGGTTGGTGAAGCAAAACTCTTAGGTCCCGAGATGTTGCAGCAGATGTCAGACAAGATTGCCATTATTAAGAGGAGGATGATTACTGCACAAAACCGACAGAAAAGTTATGCAGACCAAAGGAGGAGAGATCTTGAATTTGCTGTTGGTGATAAAGTTTTCCTAAAGGTTTCACCATTTAAAGGAGTACTAAGATTTGGCAGAAAGGGAAAGCTTAATCCACGATTTATTGGACCATTCCCTGTTATAGCTAGAATCGATAGCACAGCTTACAGACTGCAGTTGCCTCCATCATTGGATAAAGTTCATAATGTTTTCCATGTGTCAATGTTAAGAAAATGTATACGGGACCCTACACAAGTTGTTGTACCAGTGGATTTTGAGATTGAGCCGACACTAACATATGAAGAGAAGCCAGTGCAGATATTGGAATCCGCAGTTAAGGCTCTGAGGAATAAAGAAATTCCGTTGGTCAAAGTCTTATGGAAGAATCATGGCATTGAAGAAGCTACTTGGGAGCGGCGACAGGACATGTTAGACAAGTATCCAGAGTTGTTTGTTTGATTAATTTTCGGGGACGAAAATTTTGTTTAAGGAAGGGTGGATGTAACACCCGAGTCAACGGCCAGGTGATTTTCTTAACTGTATTAACGGTCATAAATATTTAATCTTGGTAGTTTAGGATTTATGCCAAGCTTAATTAATTACATGTGGATCTAAACTAGGTTGAGTGGCAAAGTTGTAATAATGGAGGATTGAGGCCTGTATTTAAAGAAAAAGGAAAGGATTTAAACCTCATTTAAATCACGGTAGCCGACACCACCCATTCCGGCAATTTCTTCTCTCACAAGTTCTTACTCTCTGCTACCAGCAAACTCTCCTCGACGGTCGGTTTACTCCGCCACCACTCGACTACTCTGCGCATGAGGTATGCATTAGACAATGTGGCTATTTGTTAGTTTATTAGCTCTGTTTTCAGCTCTGTATTGAAGTTTTGGATTCTTCAATGGCCGAGTATTGATAGGAACATTTTGAAATCCGAGAGTAGTAATGTCAACCCGAATCGATTCTGGACATTTTAAGTAATCAACTCAGATTTAATCGATAGTGGAACCTGTTTGTTTCATTTTGGATTTCAGATTTTCCACAGTATATCAAACCAAGGATTCGGGAATGACTTTAGCTAATAGATCCTAGGATGATCTATGAGTAGGGTATTAGGATTTTTGTTTTAACTACTGCAATGTAAATGTTTAGGTGAGGAAGTTTGAAGAGAAAGGAGCTCAAGTGCTAAGGGACCAGGTAAGTGAATGTATTAAGATTTCCGGCTAATAGAGCCCTACATCGTGGGAGTACTAGGTTGTATAGATGTCAAATGTTTACCTTATGATAATGAGCCTGTCTGCACTTGAAGGATTTATGTATGTTGCGAGTTATACTATTTGATGACCTGCTAGTGAATGTGAAGTTGTATGCTCTGGTATGATCCTTGTCACGGTTTGAAGAGTTAAAAGTCCTCATGTTCATGCATCATGAATGTTTCTCAAGCATAAGAAAACGTTTTAACGCATGTTTTCCATGAACAAGATATGTATGTATATATGTATATATATAAGACTTATGCAACGTGGATTAAGTGAGGGTTGGGGGCGGTTCGGCGTATGTCACAGTCCAAAGAAGGACATATGAATACGACCCGCAGTAGGGAACAAGATAAAACTCACTGGCGAACCCCCTTTACCGGCACAAATCCTCTCTTGATCCACACAACCTAAACAAAGAATACGATCAATGACTATGAATGATGAATATGATAAATGACTATGAATGATGAATATGACCAATGATTATGAATGATGATTATGATCAACGACTGTGAATGATGAATATGATCCATGACTATGAATGATGATTACGAGCAAAGACATGAACAAGAAAAGACTTATGAGCATGTGATTTTCCCAAATTATGCATTCATGCATCCATGTTAGTGTTGCATTCCTTACTAAGCATTAGGCTTATAATTTGAACCTTATGATGTAGGTGACGAGTTTTCAGGTGAGGAACTCAAGGTTAATGAGGATGTCTAAGCTTGGTTGCTGGAGGTTACTCAAAGTAACAGTGCAGGACTGGAGAGGCGATTATGACCTCTGGTTATTGCTCCCTTATGTCAGTAAGAATATAAGAACTGGAATTATGTAGGATGGTGTTAGTATTGTTTGAGTTAACTTTTGAGTCTGGGATTGGATATGAGGATATGTTTCCTTTTTAAAGGATTTATGTCATGCAAGTCTTCCGCTATTTATACTCTGAATGAATTTGTTATACCAGTAAGAGCCTTTCTTAGCTAAGTTGTGTTATGTGAAAGTTAGATGAATCATTTTGGTAGGAGTTTCTACCGGAAGATGTGTTTTTCTCCTATCGGATGATGAAAGTGTTATTTTGTCGTCTAGCGATCGGCAGATGTAGTGTAATAAGCCATCGGATGATGAAAGTGTTATTTTGTCGTCTAGCGATCGGCAGATGTAGTGTAATAAGCCATCGGATGATGAAAGTGTTATTTTGTCGTCTAGCGATCGGCAGATGTAGTGTAATAAGCCATCGGATGATGAAGTGTTATTTTGTCGTCTAGCGATCGGCAGATGTAGTGTAATAAGCCATCGGATGATGAAAGTGTTATTTTGTCGTCTAGCGATCGGCAGATGTAGAGTTTAAGCCATCGGATGATGAAAGTGTTATTTTGTCGTCTAGCGATCGGCAGATGTAGAGTTTAAGCCATCGGATGATGAAAGTGTTATTTTGTCGTCTAGCGATCGGCAGATGTAGAGTTTAAGCCATCGGATGATGAAGTGTTATTTTGTCGTCTAGCGATCGGCAGATGTAGAGTTTAAGCCATCGGATGATGTTTCCCTAATACACCGGAAGATGAAGTATGTTTCCTCGTTGGATGATATAAGTGATAACTTGTCGTTTAGCGATCGGCAGATGTAGAGTTTAAGCCATCGGATGATGAAAGTGTTATTTTTGTCTTAGATGAACACGTGGATCTCACATGACTATCGTGGATGTTTAAAATTGGTCACACGAGATGCCGTGATCGTCGGTCGATGCGGGGTATTTGCATCTGCCGATAGGTGGTTTAAAATGATCATGAGTGGTGCTCGTGGCCATCCGGAAGACGCAGTGTCTATCGGTTAATGCATGCAGACCCAGGCAACTTTACGTCGATTGGAAGCATGTACGAGGGACTGATTTTCCATTCATTAAGTTGAAGTCTTTAAGCCTGTTATGTATACTGTCATTAAAAAGTGTAATAAGCCATCGGATGATGAAAGTGTTATTTTGTCGTCTAGCGATCGGCAGATGTAGTGTAATAAGCCATCGGATGATGAAAGTGTTATTTTGTCGTCTAGCGATCGGCAGATGTAGAGTTTAAGCCATCGGATGATGAAAGTGTTATTTTGTCGTCTAGCGATCGGCAGATGTAGTGTAATAAGCCATCGGATGATGAAAGTGTTATTTTGTCGTCTAGCGATCGGCAGATGTAGAGTTTAAGCCATCGGATGATGAAAGTGTTATTTTGTCGTCTAGCGATCGGCAGATGTAGTGTAATAAGCCATCGGATGATGAAAGTGTTATTTTGTCGTCTAGCGATCGGCAGATGTAGAGTTTAAGCCATCGGATGATGAAGTGTTATTTTGTCGTCTAGCGATCGGCAGATGTAGAGTTTAAGCCATCGGATGATGAAAGTGTTATTTTGTCGTCTAGCGATCGGCAGATGTAGTGTAATAAGCCATCGGATGATGAAAGTGTTATTTTGTCGTCTAGCGATCGGCAGATGTAGAGTTTAAGCCATCGGATGATGAAAGTGTTATTTTGTCGTCTAGCGATCGGCAGATGTAGAGTTTAAGCCATCGGATGATGAAAGTGTTATTTTGTCGTCTAGCGATCGGCAGATGTAGTGTAATAAGCCATCGGATGATGAAAGTGTTATTTTGTCGTCTAGCGATCGGCAGATGTAGAGTTTAAGCCATCGGATGATGAAAGTGTTATTTTGTCGTCTAGCGATCGGCAGATGTAGTGTAATAAGCCATCGGATGATGAAAGTGTTATTTTGTCGTCTAGCGATCGGCAGATGTAGAGTTTAAGCCATCGGATGATGAAAGTGTTATTTTGTCGTCTAGCGATCGGCAGATGTAGAGTTTAAGCCATCGGATGATGAAAGTGTTATTTTGTCGTCTAGCGATCGGCAGATGTAGTGTAATAAGCCATCGGATGATGAAAGTGTTATTTTGTCGTCTAGCGATCGGCAGATGTAGTGTAATAAGCCATCGGATGATGAAAGTGTTATTTTGTCGTCTAGCGATCAGCAGATGTAGAGTTTAAGCCATCGGATGATGAAAGTGTTATTTTGTCGTCTAGCGATCGGCAGATGTAGAGTTTAAGCCATCGGATGATGAAAGTGTTATTTTGTCGTCTAGCGATCGGCAGATGTAGTGTAATAAGCCATCGGATGATGAAAGTGTTATTTTGTCGTCTAGCGATCGGCAGATGTAGAGTTTAAGCCATCGGATGATGAAAGTGTTATTTTGTCGTCTAGCGATCGGCAGATGTAGTGTAATAAGCCATCGGATGATGAAAGTGTTATTTTGTCGTCTAGCGATCGGCAGATGTAGTGTAATAAGCCATCGGATGATGAAAGTGTTATTTTGTCGTCTAGCGATCGGCAGATGTAGAGTTTAAGCCATCGGATGATGAAAGTGTTATTTTGTCGTCTAGCGATCGGCAGATGTAGTGTAATAAGCCATGGTGTAGCGTTAGTCCATCGGATGATGTTTCCCTAATACACCGGACGAGAAGTATGTTTCCTGTTGGATGATATAAGTGATAACTTGCGTTTAGTGATCGGATGATATAGAAGCATGTAAGCTATCGGAAGATGTCTTAGAT
The DNA here is from genome assembly GCA_022432975.1 of Begonia masoniana. Taxonomy (NCBI): domain Eukaryota; kingdom Viridiplantae; phylum Streptophyta; class Magnoliopsida; order Cucurbitales; family Begoniaceae; genus Begonia; species Begonia masoniana. Next base: position 19,561,313 of record CM039516.1, on the reverse strand, counting down.
GAACACGTGGATCTCACATGACTATCGGTGGATGTTTTAAATTGGTCCACACGAGATGCACGTGATCGTCGGTCGATGCGGGTATTTGCATCTGCCGTAGGTGTTTAATGAGTCATGATTGGTGCTCGTGCCATCCGGAAGACGCAGTGTGCTATCGGTAATGCACATGCAGACCCATGCAACTTGTACGTCGATTGGAAGCATGTACGAGGGACTGATTTTCCATTCATTAAGTTGAAGTCTTTAAGCCTGTTATGTATACTGTCATTAAAAAAAAACAGAGAAGGAGAAAGGAGTTCAAATATGAATTAATGTTTATGTAAAGTCAAGAATTTCGTGGCGATCCTCCTCGGGTCGTTACAATATATATATATACGGAAAAATTAGGATACGGGTAAGGGTCGCTACAACATCTATGTTCAACTTTACATATAGTGATTTATGATCATGCATGTTGACATTCACAAAAATATGTTAATATGACAATTGATAATTACAACATTCAAATAACATGGTTGATTTTATACTCTGATTCACTTATAATAATATATGGGTGCAAATACTTGCATCGATTCATTTATCATAGAGCAAGAGTGGTGTGTGTTAAAAAGACACCCTGAAGTCCATTGGTAGTCATTAAAACTTCTATTGGGGCCTTATTATAGGTTGTAGTATGTTGACTAGCCGTTGGTGTTTTGCTTTTAATTGATGGCAAATAAGACACCACTATACAAATTTTGCTACGTCAAGTTTTATTTTGTGCCACCAAAAACGTTGTGACAAATTTTGTTTGAATTTAGTGGCATCAAAGTCTATAGAATATGGATTGGAATGAGTTCTTCCAAAACTTTCCTGCTAAACATATTGTGACGACCACGGACTCACGCCGGGCCATCACGGGGCTCGACATAACGTTCACTAGGACTTTTGACTTTTTGGACGTAAAATTTTTGTGACTTTTTAAAACTCTTTAACATTTAAAATGGCAAAACATAAAGTTGAAGGCATAAAATGGGAGACGTAGAATGGAAGATATAGAGTGGAAGACATGACATAAAGTGGAAGACATAAACTGGATGACATGAGTGGATGACATGAGTGGATGACAGAAGTGGATGACAGCAGTGGATGACAGGAGTGAATGACATAGAGAGGATGACAGAAGTGGATGACAGGAGTGGGTGACAGGAGTGGATAACAGAAGTGGGTGACAGGAGTGGATGACAGGAGTGGATGACAATAGTGGATGACATAGAGTGGATGACAGGAGTGGATGACATAGAGTGGATGACAGGAGTGGATGACAGTAGTGGATGACATAGAGTGGATGACAGGAGTGGATGACAGTAGTGGATGACAGTAGTGGATGACATAGAGTGGATGACAGGAGTGGATGACATAGAGTGGATGACAGAGTGGATGATGGAGTGGATGACATAGAGTGGATGACAGAAGTGGATGACAGCAGTGGATGACATAGAGTGGATGACAGGAGTGGATGACATAGAGTGGATGACAGGAGTGGATGACAGTAGTGGATGACATAGAGTGGATGACAGGAGTGGATAATATAGAGTGGATGACAGAGTGGATGACGGAGTGGATGATAGTTTTACAGGCAAAATGGACAACTTACATCTTTTGACACAAAAGCATCAAAACTCAAGACAATCATGTAGAACCTAAAAGAAGAACTCCAAGCAGTTCCATAATACTTCAAAATATATTTACAACTGTCAAATACAGAGGGTTTTATAAACATTTACACAGAGTCTATACATCGGTTTAAACTTTCAAAAAGCAGTACAGAACCAGACATACACTTTTAAAATACCCTCAGAGAATAAAAATATGTCTGGCTGCCGCAACAAACCCCCGTAAGCTTGTTCTGCCAACAGCACTTACGCTTCGGCGTGAGGCACAAAGTCCTCATCCACGGGATCCATACCTACAACAGGGAGTTCAACTATGAGCCTAGAGCTCAGTAAGAACATATAAAAATGCAATGATGCATATGCTGTGCATGAACATTTCGGAATACAGTGACAATACAGAACATTACTCTTTATCTGTCAGGAAGTGGGGCTTATAGGGAAATAGGCGTAACAGAAGTGCACTGTCAGGCACTAGAAATTCAGAGTAGAACACCAGTCCCCGTCCCACACTTAACCGAACGTTACATTACAGGTTTTATCATTCTTAACTTCAAAACGTGTACAGAAAACATTTTCATGGCTTTCGGGGAAAAACGAGTATGCATGAACTTTTACAGTGCTTAACATCACATAAACAGGTGACAGGATATTGAAGCAGAATATAGAGCAAAACACACTTAACCTAAAACATAACCTACGGTTTAACTACCCAACAGCAATCCCGACAACATAAAACCTAGTACCTCCGTATTGTAGGGCCTTAAGGGCCGAACCTATACGTATGAACTTACCTGTTGTCCATGAGTTGCAAGCTTTGTTCGTCTCGGTGAATCTCAAACCTTTAACGGAGAAATGGAAGAAAACAGGAGAAGACAGATTTTTGGAAATGGTTGCACTTCGTCTGGAAAAGAGAAAACAGAGAAGAGAATGGAGAGAAATAGAGAGGTGTTTCTCGTAGGAAGGAAGGGAAAAGAGGAAGAGAGGTTGTATGGCTTTCTCAACAAGTTTGGACACTTGGCATCCATCCATTGGTTTCCTCCCACCTATCTTAATTCCTACTTAAACTGCCCCTCCATTGGTTTCTAACTAAATGATTTGTTTTGGTTACTCCTTAGTTTAGTTTTCCACTAAACATCCCACAATTCCAATAAAATATTCACTATATTAATAGCGAAACAATCCGACCAATAATTCAAGGGATAATTTCCCGGCAAAAAATGTCGGATGTTACACATGTTGTTATTTGGTGTACACCATCACCCTTTTAACTCAATAATTATATTTTATTATAGAAATCATAGACTTTTCACTTACTTTAATCTCGAATCTCTGATAATTTAAGAATGGATATGCTTATTGGTCTTCTTTTATTCGCCACATTAAACTTAATTGTAAAGTTAAAACATTTAACCTTTCAATTAATTTGGAGGGCACAAAATCCACATTAAGTTTATACATCTATTGACTCAATTTTTTAGGATAAAACCAAATTGTAAAAATTCCTAAGACTAGTGTTTTGGTATCTAATGGTATGGTGCATATTGAATCTGAAATTAGTCTATTTCATTCATCCATCTATATTTACATACAATTCTTCATGGTTAGTTTGGTGAGTGGAGTAACTTATTTTGAAATCTTGTTACAAACCTTTTTAGTAGCTTGCTAAATTAAGAAAACTTTGTAGTTCTACAATAGTTTGAAACGAGTTCAATTGTTAACTGCCTACACTTTTCCAAGAACAATTGATACACTTCTTTGAAATCACATGCTATGTAAACCTTTTTAAAAAGCTTGCTAAATTAAGAAAACTTCATACTTCTGCAACAGTTTGAGGCGAGTTCAATTGCTAACTACCTACATTTTTCAAGAACAATTGATACACTTCTTTGAAATCACATGGCTAAGAAATTTTACTTGAATTCACACTTGAGAATTTCACATAAAAGTCTCCTTCTTTTTGAAGATCGATAACACCTTTTTTAAATACTTTTCATATTCTTTTTCACTTTGAGAATAAATAAAGATGTCATTAATAAGGACTATTACAAAACTATCAAAACTTTTAAAATACTCACTTGATTATATTTCTATGAACAAAAGTGATGCATTAGTTACACCAAATGATATTACTTGAAACTCATAGTCTCATTTCAAGTTTGAAATTCCATCTTGTAGCCAAAACTTTATTTAATTCTCATTTGATGATAACTCGATTTGATATCATCCTTTTAGAATGCCATTGTGTTTAATGTGAGGCTATTAGTTTACTAGCTAAATGCTTGGTAACTCAACCAACAAAGATAGAAGGATTGAATTTCACTTTCAAACTAGCGCACCTAATGGCTCGAATCCTCTCCTTTCATTTCCGGTTAGGATCCACTAGGTGTGCAATGAGAGGAAGCCAGATATTGTTGTAACACCCAAAAATTCTACTGAATATGTTAGCTATGTGCTTAGAGTTCACATGAGATCTTAGGGTTTTACCCAAACGAAAGGTGAAGGGAAGAGATGCCAAAATTTAGATTTTAAAGGTGGATTAATTAAAAAGGAGGATTAAAATGTATACGGTTGGATTAGATTATATTAGTTTAATGTAAAGCTTCTCCAAGAAGCTTTACACTAAACCTATAACCAAACATATCTTCCCCACCCTCTCTCTTTTAACTCTTCAGCAGCAAAACTCCCTCCTTCATTTGCTTTCTTCTCCTTCAGCACAAGCATTCATTCTCTCTCTCTCTCTCCCCCCCCCCCCTTCACGTTTCCTTCAGTCATTCCTCCATGGCCGATGGGTTTTTGCATCTTGGAGCTTCAATCTTTGAAGAAAAATAAGGTAAGAGTGGATGTTAGCTTAGGGTTATTTATGTTGAAGGATTTGTGTGCATTTGAGAGTAATTTTGTGGAAGATTTTTGGAGAGTTTGTAAACCCTAAATGCTTGCATGTAATGTTGGTTGTTTTGCTGGACTTTTCTCTTCAATTGGATGCTAGTCCATGATATATAAACATATTGATGGTTGTATTGGAAAGGATTGGTGGATTTGTTGACTTTTGAAGAAATCGAAAAAATTTGATTAAGTACAGGGCATTTTTTGTTTTGTTAAATTCGGCTATGGTGCTCTGTTTAGTTTATTAAATGGTTTCAATATAAGAAACTAGACATCTTAAGTTTTACGTGACGCTTCGAATCATCGAATTCAGATATATATACGATTTGTTATGAATTTTTGTAGTTAAGAAAAAAACTGTAAAACGTAATCGAGGCAGTTATGGTTTTGGAAATACTGCCATTTGTTGTAATTGGTTTTTGATGAATGGTTTATGCCCTGTGAAAATAGACTTTTTAAGGATCCCATAGCCCTTTGAATCATCAAATTTGGTATAGAATTCAATTAGTTATGATAATTTGAAGTTTGGGCAAAATCTTGGTCTTTGGGATTTTGGCAAAACAGAGCCGTTTTGGGACTATTTTCGCAAATCTATTGACGTGTTTTTGATAAATGAATTCACAATACTAAACTAGACTCATTACGTGAAATTTTGGCTTTGGAACAAGTGGATTCGGATAGACGGATCAAAAGTTATAAATTTTTAAAGTTTGCCCAAAATAATAGGCCAATTTCGGGTTTGAGTTAGAATTCGAGTTGTTGAGTTAGAATTGGTTGAAATGTGGTTTATATGAAGTATTTGAATTAAATTGTGCATAATGTAACTCATGATTAGATATTTATGGTTATTGAGTCGTATTGGATATTGGATAGTCGTTAGTTGATTGAATTGGAGTTGTTATGAGCCTATAATATGAATGGTTGAATTGTTGATAATTTTGGAATTATGGATAATACACGAAAGTGGGGAGGTCATGCTCGAATTTTTAGTGGTTGTGTCTCTTAAAGGTTGTTACTTGGATTATTGATAGCTTTTAGGATTAAGGACATTTGAATGAAGTTGAATGGCTTTGTAAAGTTGTGTTTGGTATGGGAATGAATGAATTGGTATGTTTTATGTTAAAATACCCTGCTTGGATATGCTTGGATTGATTAGAAACTTATGTATGTCTTCTTTTAGATTGATTTTGAATTGGTTATGTTATGGTAATGTGATTGGTTTAATGGTTAAGGAAAGTGAAATGATGGATGTTAATGATAATGTTTATGTTAATAGGTCATCCAGTTGCAAGGTTAAGTGAACAAGTCGAATATATTCTGACGGACACCAGGTAAATAGTGTTACATGAGTGTTGCCTTCGGGCCTACATTACAAAACGTTAAGTTATGTTGCATGTTTCTATAAATGTTTAGCTTTCTCATGCATCATGTTTTAGAAAATGTACAAAATTGTTTTATGCATAAGTTTTCATGTATGTAATACGAAAATGAAACGATATGAAGATGTAGCTTTTCAAGGAAGTAATTCGCTCTTCAAATGTGCATGAGAATTGTAGCCTTGGAAAGAGTGATCCGCTCTCCATCGGATGTGAAGATGTAGCTTTTGAAGGAAGTAATTCGCCCTTCAAATGTGTATGAGAATTGAAGCCTTAGAGAGAGTGAATCTCTCTCCATTGGATGTGAGGATATAGCTTTTCAAGGAAGTAATTCTCCCTTCAAATGTGTATGAGAATTGTAGCCTTGGAGAGTGATCCGCTCTCCATCGGATGTGAGGATGTAGCTTTTGAAGGAAGTAATTCGCCCTTCAAATGTGTATGAGAATTGTAGCCTTAGAGAGAGTGATCCGCTCTCTATGGATGTGAGGTTTGTAGCTTTTGAAGGAAGTAATTCGCCCTTCAAATGTGTATAAGAATTTTAGCTTTGGAGAAAGTGACGTGTTCTCCATTGTGTATGAGGATAGTACGAAAATGAGAATGTAGAATCTCCATATGTTAGAAGTTAAGTGTACTGTTTTCATTTTCATATTTTCACTACTTGCTAAGAATTAGGCTTATAGTTGAGTTCTGAGATTTAAGTGAAGGAAAGCCAAGCGGTGAGATGCACGAGTCAGTTCTGGATTAGTGGATGCAGTAGGAGGGGTACGTCCATGACAGTGATCCGGTGATTGTTAGGGCAATTTCGACTGTTGACGAGTATGTATGTCATAGTTTGAAAAATGTAAAATATACTATGTTTTGAAAATGTTTTTAAAATATTTTGGTGTGTTTGAAAGGTTTGAAGTATTTTTAAAGCTTATAGTTTAGTGGAAAAAATGTTTTGAAAGTAGGTTGTTAGGTGATGATAGTAGAAGTTTATGTGTATTTGGAAGTAATAGTTGAAGTATGGAAATGTGTAGAAATATGATGAAGTGTTAGAAGATTGAAAAAGAAAAAGAAGAAACGAAAGGAGGGTTCGGGCGTGCACGCGCGGCAAAGCGGAGCGCGCGACGCCGAGGACCAAAATGTGATGGCCGATTGATCGTCTTCCATGGCCGATCGATCAACTGATCGACACTGTAGGTGCAATCGACACCCGAGAGGGTGCCGATCAGTTAGCTAGTGCGCTGACCGATCGGTGCCAAGTGCTCACGCACATCGCGCGCAATGGGTGTGTAACGCTCCGAGTTTTCTGAACCCGGTTCGCTACTCATAACCTGAATATAACTAAGAAACTTGAAACCAAATTTAAAATTTTGCTCGAAAGTCAAAATTTGACGTTTTCTAAAACCTCGAAATATCTAAAGAGAACTAGCAGCGGAAATCATGTGTTAAAGAAAACTATATAAAGAAATGTTGAATAATTGGTTGGAATATTAAGAAACAATCGGCCAAAGGAAATAAAGGTTTAAATCGTGAAATACTTGAAAGGTTACAGAAGTCAAACATATCTACCGCCAAGTAATAATAGTCAACGGAAGAGGCTGAAACGGGAACCAGAAGGCTTCCCTGGTGACAAAGCGACAAAACTTTGGCTACATCATTCGGTCACAAAACGACAAAACACTTCCTACATCCACCGGTGACGTCAGCCGGATGATTCATTCATCCGATCGACTTCATCATACATCCACCGGTGACGTCAGCCGGATGATTCATTCATCTGATCGACTTTATCATACATCCACCGATGACGTCAGCCGGATGATTCATTCATCTGATCGACTTTATCATACATCCACCGATGACGTCAGCCGGATGATTCATTCATCCGATCGACTTTCACTGAGGACATCTTCCGATAGAGAATAGATTAACAACCCAACATCTGCTGATAGACTTCATCTACCGACAGAGAATAAAACAACAACTCTAACTACGGAAAGGAATTTACTCACTTTACTGAAACCATTCAGTAATAATTCAAATTATTGCATTACTCAAATCCAGCAAGAACCAACATTTAAACTCCATAGAATACTATCTTCAGAAAATCTCAAAACGTATTCAAAATATTAAAAAAAAAAAACATTACTGTCATGAAAACTTAGCATACTCAGATTGAGACACTGTCAACTAAACCATTCTAACTACAGACATCAGTTAATCCGCCTCATCAGTTTACCAGGCCGAAACATGAATGTACTCCTCCAACCACATCTATTCATCTGTGCACTCAAGGAAATCACTTGCAGTCTCCTCAACACCTACATCACAAAACTCATCTATTAGCCTAATGCTAAGTAAGTAAAGCAGTAAGAAAATGAAATGCTGAATCATAAATTCTTAAACATGCAAATTTCTACTTTCTCATCTCAGTTGCATTTGCATTCGTTTCTGTTCAGATCCCCCTGTGAAATTGGGAGTTGGATCACTTCTCCCAAAGTACAAGTATCCATTGACTCATTAAGGGTTGAATTAATTCCCTTAATAGTAAATATGATGCACATAACTGTTCAGATCCCCCTGTGAATGTTCAGATCCCCCTGTGAAATTGGGAGTTGGATCACTTCTCCCAAAGTACAAGTATCCATTGACTCATTAAGGGTTGAATTAATTCCCTTAATAGTAAATATGATGCACATAACTGTTCAGATCCCCCTGTGAAATTGGGAATTTGATCAATTTTCCCAAAGTATAAGCATCCACTGTCTCATTAAGGGGCGGATTATTTCCCTTAACAGTGTATCTGTTCACATAGCTGTTTCAATATGTTCATTCCTTACCATGCCAACATGCATTCAAATTCATTTTTGTATATTTTAAAAACATGATGCATAATACACAGACACTTTCAAATAAACATAATCCTAATGTTTTGTGATGTAGGCCCGAAGGCACAAGCAAACTTCACTTACCTGGTCTTCTGGAAGTCGCTCGGTTTCAACTACTCTGCAAGCCCTGTTCACCTAATGTCATAAACAAAATACCATTCAGATCTTCACTAATCCTCATCCTACACCATTCACAAACCTAAGGAGCTAGTTTAGAAGTTCGGATCATCGCACACGCCTAATTCAACACTAACCCGAACTCAACTCACTCACAGCATTCTCAAAAATACACACATTGAACTCTAATTGCTATCTAGCCACTAAATATCGAGAAAACGAAGGGAAAACTTACCTAGTTTGAGGAAATGGAGATCGAAAAAGGGAAAATCGTCTGGAGCTCTGTTGAGCTTGAGCTGAATACCGAGAAGAAAAAATGAAGGAATAGTGGTGGCTAAACCTCATTAAACCTTTCCTTAAATACGTTATCCATAATAAATTTCAATTTACCATTTTGTCCTTACTCATTCACCTATTAACCTAATCACTAATTCACCCAAATTTCAATTTTACAACATTCTCTATAATTGGAAAAAGGTAAATCGGTTAATAGAAACCGGGTGTTACAGAGTGGGCGATGCGCCCGTGCCGAATGGCGACGCGCGCCCGTCGCGCTACATGCAATGTTTTTCTTTTTTTTTAATTTTGATTTTTAAACCCTTTTTATTCCAACTTTGAATGGGTATTTTAAACATGTTTTAAGAATATTTTTCACTCATTTCAAAGGGGCTAAACGATATCAAAATCATTTTAAATTTTTAATGAAAAGTCAAAAAATCTTACGTCGAAAATGTGTTAAGAAAACGAAAAGTCATGTCAAGTTCTGTGACGGCCTACGGGTCGTCACAATTGTTTTGTCAAGTAAAGTGTTTCTCACTTTCTCAATACCTTGTTTATGTTGAAACGAAATGCGAATTTTGGAAAAATAAGGAAATGGGTAGTAGGGAATGATGAATTTAGATGAATGTTAGTGAAGAAGAATAGAATGGTGTCTTTGCTTGAAGAGGAACGTGAAACATGGTATTTATAAAAGAATATGATGAATGTATTGGAAGTGTAAGATTTTAGCTTTTTCATCATAACTCAACTTATACATTCACCTATAACCTACTAACTAATGTCACCCAATTTCAATTTTACAACATTCCTCTATAATTGGAAAAAGGTAAATCGGTTAATAGAAACCGGGTGTTACAGAGTGGGCGATGCGCCCGTGCCGAATGGCGACGCGCGCCCGTCGCGCTACATGCAATGTTTTTCTTTTTTTTTAATTTTGATTTTTAAACCCTTTTTATTCCAACTTTGAATGGGTATTTTAAACATGTTTTAAGAATATTTTTCACTCATTTCAAAGGGGCTAAACGATATCAAAATCATTTTAAATTTTTAATGAAAAGTCAAAAAATCTTACGTCGAAAATGTGTTAAGAAAACGAAAAGTCATGTCAAGTTCTGTGACGGCCTACGGGTCGTCACAATTGTTTTGTCAAGTAAAGTGTTTCTCACTTTCTCAATACCTTGTTTATGTTGAAACGAAATGCGAATTTTGGAAAAATAAGGAAATGGGTAGTAGGGAATGATGAATTTAGATGAATGTTAGTGAAGAAGAATAGAATGGTGTCTTTGCTTGAAGAGGAACGTGAAACATGGTATTTATAAAAAGAATATGATGAATGTATTGGAAGTGTAAGAATTTTAGCTTTTTCATCATAACTCAAATACAAAAATTGAGCAGAAAATTGAGCAGAAAATAGAAAAAAATACAAGAAAATGGGACACCGAGTTCTATGTGGAAATACAAGAAACAATCATGGGAATACAAAAATTCACAATCAAAATCAAGGTATAATCGAATTTTGCAACTCGAACAACAATAGGTAGAGTAATATAACAAAAAATTCTAATATTGAATAAAGGCTCAACTCGGTCCAACTAGAATGTTGGTCACATCAAATTCTAACAATTTCTTTCTTGACATGAATTCCATATGAGAGATTCAAATGCAAGATAACCTACTCTTCTAGAAAAGGCACGTGAATGATCAACTTAGCATCTGATACTAATCGAGTTTAAGCACCGATAAACTTGAGAGACACTTGAAAAGCAATCTCATCTCCTCAATGGTATAACCAAACTACCTCAATCATCACGATGAACTGCATCTGAATATGTGAAAGAGTCCCATTGAAATCAATATCATCAAACACATTCAACACATAACCTATTGAACTAGTTTCACTATATCGCCTAGAGCATTAACCTTCCTCTTGGTTTTGCCTTTTGCTTTATCATTCTGACGTGACACTGAAACTTGTGACGATCTGGTGATGACATCACCCCAAACATCTAAGCTAAGATGAGATATCGACTCTAATATAGATTTAGATCACAAGTTAAACTTCATCTGAGAATTTGACTTCTGGCAAGTCTTCTCAAACAACACTTTGGAAGCTAATTTCACAAATTTAGCCACCTTATTACCAATAACTATAGAACCCTTCAGCACATACAAATTTGTAGGCCTTTTGTGTCTCTTTAATATGAATAGAGCATATCTACTGATCTTCTCAACTCCACTTACAATGTTATATTTGTACTTTTTTGAACTCAAAGTACTCAACAAGACCAGTTTCTTCTTCAACTCGACAATGTGTCGCACATTATCTAGTGTCTTGAAAACTCCATCAAACATTTTGATTTGGATGGTACCAATACCAGCTGTCATACAAGGCATATTATTAGTCATTAACATAGCACCATCTAAAACAATCTCATATGCGGAAAACCAACACTGAATGTGACACATGAATAGAACAAGTCGAATCTAGAATTCAATTCTTGTTTGACTTTGAGTTTCCTTATGACACAACTAGAAGATTTTTGTTGCTGTGATTTTCTTCTTTTGCAACGACAACTTCATTAGACATCTTCAGTTGCTTTCCTTTCCCTACAACTCTTTTAATCTCATTATGCAATTTACAACACTCATATTTAATATGATATTTTTGACAAAATTAATAGGTTCTATCACGGTTCTTTGACTTTGATATACCCTTTGAGATTTATCACTCCCATTTTTGTTTGATTCTTGTGCTCTACCCCTAATGACAAGTCCTTCTTCTTGAGAGTCGGATTAAAAAATTTTTTTTTCATCTTTTCCTTGGATAACAAGGCACTATAAACTTCTTCTATAGTTAAATTTTTCCTACTGTATAATATCATATCTCTGAATGAACCATGTGAAACAGACAATGAACAAAGTACAATCAACCTTAAATAATCACCGTCATACTTGCACCCATAGTCCCCAAATCCAAAACTAATTCTTGGAATGTAATCAAGTGTTCTGTAATAGAAGCTTCTTCAATAAACTAATGACGATAACGTTGTTGCTTCAAATGGAATTTGCTAGTTAAGGTTTTCTGCATACACAGCTGCTCCAATTTAACCATAATTCAGTCGTAGTTTTTTCATACACAGCTGCTCCAATTTAACCATAATTCAGTGGTAGTTTTTTCATTCAGAACATCCTACAAAATTTGATTTGACAAATGCTGTCGTATCAAAGATAGAGTTTCCACTTCTTACTAGTTTTCTCCTCTTCATTCCAAGACGTGGGCACTTTATTAAGTCCTAACAACACATCGTCTAAAACCATTCGTGCGAGCACAACCACACCTTCATCTATCATAATTGAAACTTCATATTCTGATCCAAAACAGAATATCAAATTTCAATAAACTTATTTCTCAATGTTACTAAAAAAAATATTTGAACCGAAATTATCTGAACTAATAAAACTCGCCCAAAAATCAAATATCTATAATGAATAAATCAACAACAATAAAAAATCCATGCTCCAAAAAAAAAATCTACAAATTTAACGAAGCCAATAGAAAAGTTGAACATTTTTATTCACTGTGAAATTTACCAACAGAAAATCACTGAACCAAGTCAAAGAAATTAGCTCAGACTAAAAATTGAAGCTTTTTTGGACTGAAACCTGGACAAGGTCGGCTGAAAAATCAGGTGGGTTTTTTATTTAATAGATTCGAGGAAATCTTAGAGTTCATGGAGATGTAGAGCTCTATTACCTTCTTCTTCGGGCTGATACAACAAAGAGCTTCATCGGCTTTCTTCTCTGGTGATGGGTGCTTGTGGCTCTCTGTTCGTACGATGAACAACACATCGGTGAGGTTGATACTTGACTTCTTCTTGCTTGATCAAAGTGGTGACTAGAGGATCTCGCGATGGCTATTTGATAAGTGTGTATTTTACATACTTTATTGTACTCTTTTATACTTGATTTGATAAGTTTTACTCAAGTATGTGAATGATTCTAATAACTTTAGTGTAAGTGCGTAGAGAAATTGAAGAATTACAAGTTTTGTGAATTCCATCCGGTACAGAGAAGGACAGAGAGAAAAATAGGCTATGCTAGTTAAATTATTAATATGAATTTAAAAGTTTTAACCTGTGTCGTTGATCAAAGTAGACACCTAAATTAGGTTAAGAGGAGGCAAACACAATTTTTGGTAAACACTCGATATGGATAGATCGAGTAAAAATTTGAGAATGTTCAGTAAGGAGAAGGCTTTATAAACGTCTTACCGATGATTTCATATGATTAAATATCATCACCAATAAGGTGGTGCCACATCTCAAATTGAAAATATTAAAAGGGTGTTATTCAGAAGATTAATTAAGTTAATTGAATTTGATTATCTTAGTTAATCAAGATTAGTTTAATTAATATATATTAACTTAAATCTAATTATACTAAGATGACATGAAGGACTTGTTATAATTTATATCGAGCAACTAGCTCAAACCATGATATTTTGACGGTTAAAGAGCAAACTGGTAATTTGCCAAGGAGAACTCTAGACACCATCCTTGAACCAGGACAGGTCATTTTATGTTGAAAACATAGAGAAGAGTAGAAAGGAAGAAAGAAAAGGGTTTTGAGAGAGAAGTGTAAAAATTCAGAGGAAGAGTGGTTTTTGAAGAAGAAACTTGAAGAAAAGTTGTCGAGGACTTCAAAAGGATCCTAGCATCCAAAATTGTTGGTCAAATCCTAACTTAGAGGATTAATCAAGGAGGTAAGTAATATTAACCCTTAAAGAGTAATAATTTTATGTAGTTTGTTTGTTGCAGGTGGAGAATTTAGTATAGAAGGGGTTCGTTGTGTTGGTAAATATTTGATTGTGCTAAAGATTATGTAATTGGATGTTGAGGAATTGGTGAATTTGTAAGGGTGAAATGAGTTTGTTGCCATGGGTAAAAGAGCGGTCGACGTACTCTAGAAAGTGATCAACCTGAGCAGGAAGAATCATTTGAAATACTCTCGAAAAGTCAAGCAGTCGACCTGGCAATGCAGGGCAGTCAATTAGACATATGGCATATTCAAATTCAGATCTGAAATACTCTCGGGAATGTGGGCGCTCAACTGGGCACTGGAAGTGATCGACCTTTCAAAAGGTTGCAAGCATAAATTTATAAATATTTTATTATAGTTATGTTAACCATTTTAGTTTTTCTTTAGATGTGATTTGGAACATAAATAGATAATGTCTAGATAGATGTGTGATCATACTTTATGCACAATTTCACATGTTAAATAATAAAATTGGTATGGTTCTCATTACATGCATTATTAATATGTATTTAATGTGTACGTAAAATAGATGTTCAAAGTCATGTATCATGAAATTATTTATCAGTACGATTAGTACTACGAGACGTATGATTGATCACATTTGATCCCAATATATCTCATTGGCTATATATTATTTGACATATATAAGGCACAGAGATAGAAATAGAGTGACTGTGAGTTCTCCTTGGGTTGCAAATCTCTAGCCATCAAGAGGTATATTAAGTGAGATGTATGTACTTATTGAGAATATCACTAGTAAGATGCTACATGGTTATGTATGTCTTTGCATACAGTGGATTATGATCATGCATATTGATATTCACATTATTATGATACTCGATAAAGTGACATTCCTTAAATAAATGAAATTTAATTGATGCATTGATTCACAAAATCATAGCATTAGTGTGTAAAAAAGAAAGTATTGCATGATATTCATATGATATATCATTAAGAGATAAATATAAGTCTAGAGTTCTATCTAGGTGATGAGAGTTGGTCATATACATGTGAATTGCATGATATTGCAATTCTTAAGTATTAATTTTACTTACTGAATTTCATTAGCTCACTCCATTGTGGTTTTCTATTTTCCAAATATGGGTAACAACCAGGAGGATAAGACCAAGGCAGATTAGAGGACCAAGAGGCTTAACGAAAAAATTTGAGCTCAAAACTCTTAGGCTTTGTATGTGTGAGTTTGTTTCCGTGGTGTGGGGCTTATCTGTAGTGTTTATGAGGGTCACATTTAATGTTCCAAATCTTGTAAATAAATTGAGTTTATAATATGTTATAAATAACATGTTTGTGTTAATGTGTGATTTCTAAATGGATGAAGATTTATAGGTGAAGACGGAATTGGCTTCAAAATTTCAAATGCAAGAAGAGCCGAAAAGAATATGTATGAGATAGACTCCATAAAAATATAAATGAAATAAAGTTATTAAAATTTCAAGTGAAAGAGGAAGGTTTAATGTAAATTTTGTAAGCCTTCCAGTACAATATTGTCTGCTTTAGGCTGAAGCCGCACAGTTTTATTCTTAGTGTTAGCCCAAAACGTATTGTAATAGGTAGGGAGGAGAACTCTACTTATGAACGATTTACTTACCACTCTTCCAAACAAAATGAGATTGTACACCACCACTAGTATGAATTGGACTCTTACATAGAGGTGGGCAGAACCGGCCCGGAACTGCAAAAATAGACGGCGGTCTAGGCCGGTTCTTGGTCGGTTCTGCCTGCCATGGAACCGGTCCAGGTTCCATGGATTGGGAAACTGGAAACCGCGGTCCGATCCCTGGTTCCCCGTACAGGGACCGGGAATTCCATATCCGACCTATGGGTCGGTCCGGTGGGTTATCCGACCCATGGGTCGAATAACTTAAAAAAAAAAAACTAAAACCAACCCCACTCCTCAGCATTGCTTCTTTCCCGAAGCCAGAAATCCATATGTAAAAGTAAACCTCGATTCTTCATACTTCAGATGTAGAACTCACTACTCAAAAGCCCTAGCTTGCTCACTGCCTCTGTCGCGCCACCTCTGCTCTCGCTGCCTCTGCTCGCGCTCGCCTTGGGCTCGGGCTCGCGCTCGCCTGGTTGCCTCGTGCTCACCTCTGCTCAGGCGATGGAGACAATAATCAAGTGAAGCTCTAATCAAATTGGGGGAAAGGGATTAAAGCCAGAGCCCACCATTTTGTGCATAGGCCAAAAGAGGGGCTCGGGGAGATCACCCCACTCAAACCACCCCCACCCACCGCACTTGCTTGGCTCTATTACCCTGGGTCACTCAGCCTTGCTCGCATGAACACCGTCTCGTAATGGGAAGGCTTCGGCTCGTCCAAGAAGAGGTTGTTCGTCATTTTCAATAGCTCCAACTTCTCTATGTCCAGCCCCATCTCCTCCTTCACCTCTCTCGCACTACACTCCTCAAACGTCCCCCCTGCACAGTTACATTTCTTCTTTTACATCCATTTTCATTTTCATTTTCAAGACAAACCCTAGACTATAAAGATGAACACAGAAAAGATGGGAAGTAACAAACTCGAGGTGACTGCCGGGAAGAACGAAGGTAGAGTCGCTGATGGATGACAGTAGGCGACCTAATAGAACAGAGGTGCCCTTGAGGACGAAGATGACCACGGCCACTCTCAAAATCAGACGCGGCCCTCCCTCGTTTTCCATTTCCTGCCTCTTCGTCTCTCTGTACCTTTTTCTATCGCTTCTATTTGCGATGGTTTTGCTGGTTGAAGATCGGATTTCATTCTTCGATGGATTGGATTGAAAAAATTATTATTTTTAAATTAAAAAAATAATAATTTTGATGTGAGGGGCCGGTTTTGGTTCTGGGCAGAAAAATCCCGAACTGTCCGGGCCCACCCTTACTCTTACAATAATATAATTTTGGATCATCCTTGCCTTCACATGGTGAGTTGTCTCATTTTAAGTATGTAATCCAAAATCTATTGTTTTAGAAAACAATAAATATTACTCTAATAGCAATTTGAAATAGGACTATTTAAAATTAGCAAAGAGAATAAAATATCAAAGACAAAAAAGAGTGAAAGAATTAGAGGATCGAGAGAAAAAGAAGAAATTAAGAAACAGCAGGTAGGAAGATAATCGCTGGCACAATTTTCATTTGAATGATTGTAATAATAATCCAATTTTCAATAGAAGAATAACTAAGACAACAATTGAAGATGAATAAACAAGAAAGACAACCAATGAAGATGAATAAACAAGAAATAAAAGATTGAGAAGAGATTAAAACAATTAATATAAAATATAATCAAATAGATAAAAATAATGAAGACAATAAAAATGATGTTCTCGTCACTTTGTTAGAGTGAAAAGTAGAGCTCTTCAGGGTGATGATGCTACAAGTTGAAGAACAACTCTAATCCAAGGTAGAGAATTGTAGATTGGTTTAGGTTTAGGTTTAGGTTTTAGTTAACGACATGTAAGCACAATTTGTTATATTTGTAGTTTTGACAATCGACAAAGTATGATTGTTAGTTCTAAGTTAATGAATTCGTACATAAATAATTAGTAATTGCACATGACTATGCCATTAGAAAATACTCTGAAAAAAAGGTATTTAAAATATTTAATGTGTAATGAGTTGTTTTTCAAACTTAAATGAACTGTTGCTTTTACATAACTGTGAGGTGCAAAGCATAAGTCCGCGCATTATAAATTGCAAAATAAGAAGTATGCAGAGTTCCATTCCAGAGTGATGGATGTTTCGGAGCTCCTATATTTTGACTTTCAAGACAAATTGAAGAGAATCAAAATTATACGTAGTTCCAGTCTCGAGGGGATGTTTTGGCAGAGTTCCTATATCTCGAAGTTTCTAGAACTCCAGCCTTGACAACGGATTCCCACTCGCAGATAAACTAGAGATAATCAACGTAAGCGGAGTCCTAGACTAGATAAGCAAATTGTGCAGAAGTCTGTGAAGAAATAAAAATATCATTTTTATGCAAAAGCTGAGTCCTAATGTACAAAGCGGAAGACTGAGACTAATACATTTTCAAAGAAGTGGAAGTCCACATTCCTTTTTGTTGTGCCTAACTTATCTATCACGGACTCCCGCGCCATACACGCGGAGTCCTGCTCATCGAGAGTTTTGAAGAAGTCTATAAATAGAAGCACTCTTCAAATTGAAAACTCTCTCCAACTCGCGAATCCTACACGAAGTTCTGCCAAATTTTCAAGAGAAGTTTACTTTCTTTTTCTTCTACTTAGTAATCTCATCTCTCTACCTATAATTTGAAATTCTTAATCGTGACAGATTTGGGTATTGTTTTCCTCATTTTGCATCAACTCTTGTATCTTGGTGAAAAAGTTAAGGGTGACGCCCTACGAAAGAGTCATTGTAAAAATATTGGATTGACGCCCGGAAGGTCAATCCATTGAACTGAAGGTTAGAGTTGACAAAGAATCTTCATGGAAGATTCTTGAAGCGCGAACGTAGACAATATTAGTTGAACCGTGTTAAAGAAGTGTTTGCACTCTCTTACTCTTATCTCTTAGTTTATTGTTCGTGATCATTCTTAAGCTTGGAATCTTCAAATAAACTAAAACGTATAATCTACTTGACACGTGCAAACTAATATTGTTACTATATCGACAAAAGTTTTATAACTTAATTCATCCCCACTCCTCTCTCTCTCCAAGGTTAAATCGATCCTACACAATTGGGACATGAACAAAAAAAGTAGTTAAAAATGGCTACATTAGATGGCTATAGAAACTATTATATTTTAACATGTAATGTGAGATTTAATCTCTAATTTTTCACTAACACTGTGAAGCTAGAGTTGGGAGAAAAACAGAAATCGATAAAAATTTTGGTGAATTTCTCAGTTAGAAAAATCAGCTTGGAGATCTATGAAGTCAAGAATATATTGCCTATTTTAATCCGAAACTCACACTCACTTGTTCTTGATTTCAAAACTTGTTGTAATGTCTATCAGTACTCCCAGTATAAAATTGTCTGCTTTAGTTCAGAGTCTGCATGGTTTTATTCTTGTAATTAGTCCAAAACGTGTTGTACTAGGTAGGGAGGAGAACTCTACGTATAAATCATAGACGTTTTATTTTTTCAAACGATATGAGATTATTTATTCTTATTGTAAGGACTATCACACTTGTTACTTTAAGGAAAAAACTTTATTTATATATTATTTTTTCTATATTTTTCGAGCTACCTACGATTTTACTATTATTGTTGTAAGATTTTGCGATCATTCTTGCTATCAAAGGACGCTAGAGAGATTTTCAACGCAGGGCGTGTTATCTTGTTTTCACAACAAATATATTCAATGATATGAGCATCAACCTAATTCCTAAGCTGTTCATTTTTAATACAATTACAATCCATGATCGTTAGGATTTAGGGAGAATGAGAAGAGGGTAGGTCTATTTTTTAAGTAATTTTCTGCCAACATAATAAATTCTGTAATGTCACGAAATAATCAGAGTGACTACTCCTCAACCTGTATCATATTGTATTTGATGATACACACTTTAGCCTTGAAATGTCGATAATTTTGGTTTGATTCTTCCAACTCGTTGTGGTTGTCAAACAAGAATGAGTTTTGCTATGACACAAAATGTTTCCAGGTATGAATTCATTGACCTAATATTTCAACGAGTCCGAATTTTCTGTCACATATGATGTGTCTTGTGTGAGTCGTCTAAAAAAAAGAGTGAGCAATTATTGAAAACAACAATGAAGAAGATATGAAAATAAGATCCGTACGTAGACAACGTTTTGAGCGTTGATATGGACATTTCTATAGATTGATCTCAGTGCATTCGTGTATTCTCAGATCTGGTTTCCTCACGGCTCGTGCACATTGACAGTGAATCAGATCCTTCCAGCAGAGTGTGGGTTAGAGAGAGAGAGAGAGAGAGAGAGAGAGAGAGCCAGTTGCGTAGTCGGCCATTAACGTAGAGTGGGTCCAAAACCTAACCTGACCTCTGAAAAGATGACGATGACATGACACTCTTTTTCCTCCATTTTTTCCTACTTCGTTAGGGATTTTTCATTGAAAACCATATATTTTTATACTGTTTGTTGACTAAAGTCTCTCTCTTACTCTCTCCTTTTTTTTTTTTTTTATTTATGGTCATTGCTAAACTCAGTCTCTCTCTCTCTTCCTCTCTCTACCTAAAATTCTAGATCAAAAGTCTTCTCTAAACCCTTTTCAACTTTATGCAATTTCTTTACATCTACTGCTAGATCCATCTTGTTCGTTCAGAAGCCATCACTCTCTCTCTCTCTTCCATCCCTAAATTTACTAGCAAAACTTACACACGCAATCCCGCACGTACCCTCCCTATTCTCTCTCTCTCTCTCTCTCTCTCTCTCTGAGTTTCATTCTTCAACTACACATCGCAAATCAAACATAACATTAAAATCAGCTTACACCCATCTTTAGATCTCTCTCTCTTTCTCTCTGCTACCAACATGGGTCTATGTGGAGGACATCTGAATCTACTCCGTTGCCTTTTTCTCATACTAATAATCTCTACGGTCAGCCATTGCAAAGCTACGAGAAGCAGTAACCAAATCTTCAACTGGAACCCAGGGCCAAACTATTCAGGCCATTTCTTCGGATTCTTACCCAGAAGAATACCAATTCCTGCTTCTGGTCCTTCGAGAAAACATAATCAAATCGGTTTACAGTCATGGAGATCCCCATGAAGATGATCAACCATTTTTATGGTAACAAAAAATCATGACTTATTTATTTTGTTTAGTTTTTATAAATTAATTTTCATGGATATAATTTTGAGAACTGATTGGATTGATGTAAATAGAACTTCTTTTAGATTTTAATTTCTATTTTTTGTTAGTTCGGCATTTGTTCTTTGTTTATGTCTGCCTTCTCTTTTCATTTCTTGCATGACAGATTTCTAAAGGAGAGTTGCCAAATTACTGTAATATTATTAATCTGAAATTTTCTGGATTTTTTAACATACTAAAGTTTAAATTAAAAGTGTATAATTTATGATTTTTGCAAGATCTGATTTTTATACTTTCATCATAATTTAAAACTTAATTCTAATTGTAGTAGTATCATGCCATCGAATCAACAAGATTATTGAAGAAATCTTTATTATTAACTGACATTAAAATGTTTCTAATAATTTGATTTGACTGTTCATTGACTTTTGATTTCTAGCTATGGAGCAGTCGTAATTATTGAACATAATTACTTAGGACAATGTTTAAAATATTAGAAGTTTAAATAAAATTTAAGACAAAATGACAATTCTCAATTTTTAATATAATAGTGCAACTTCTCTAATTGACAGAATGAGTATAAGATTAGTTACAGATGACATTAAGAGAAGAAGATTGTTGATATTTCTAAGACTAATTTACCTAAAAAACATCTATATTGTTGACCAAGTAGATTAATATTTATATTTCTTAAAATTTAAATCCTCAAGAAATAGACGTAAAATTAAATATTATTTTTATTATAATTGTTTTACGTATATTTTATAAAATAATTTATTAAAATTACAATAAATCGTACTAGTGTTAAAAAATCACGAAAAGTTTCATATTATCTTCTCATGATGTAAATATGTGATAAAACTTTTAAGTAAATCCAATATCTTTTACTAAACGATACTAAATGATATTGGATTTATTAAAAAAAATTTAAAAAATAGTAAACAATATTGGATTTATTTAAAATAATTTTTATCAGATGTTTACAACATCATGAGAAGATAATATGAAAGGTTTCGTGATTTTCTAACACTTGTACGAGTTATTGTAATTTTAAAGAATTATTTTTTAAAATATACGTAAAACAATTATAATAAATCATACAAATGTTATAAAATCATGAAAATTTTTAGATTATTTTTCCATAATATAATGAACATGTGACAAAATTTTTTGATTAAATCCAATATTATTTGATATTTTTATAAAATTAATTTATAAAATGAGGTTAATGGTGGTGTGCGGAGATAGGACGCACTCTTAAAAAGTGATGACTGTCCGCTCTCGCCAGATTTTAAAGAAAGGACACACGTTTGGAGGGTGGTGACCGTTCGCTCTCGTTCTAATTTTAAGAGAGGGCGGTCGCCACCTTTCCAAAGTGTGTCCGTTTTCTAGAATGGACAAACTCTATTTTTAAGAGTCCGTCCATTCTACGATAAAATTCAAGAGCAGACGGTCATAGGACGTCTGTCAATGTTCGTTTTGTTAGGTTATTAATACTTTAAAGTTTGGATCGTCAAATTTGATACTTTAAGGTTTAAATTGAACAAAACGTATACTTTGATGTCCAAAACAATAATTTTCCTAGAATAAAATATGTTTTAGTGCTTCTAGTTCAGGACTCTTCTTCCAAACTCAGATACATTAGCCACAGATGTTGACATTTTGAAGAGTGAAAGTATTGTTGCTAGACAACACGATGTTCGTCTAGCAGACGAAGAGATTGTCTAAGTAGTTTAACCAGCTTGGTAATATTTTCGTCAAACTATTTTGGTCAAATTTGCAACAATTTCCCCAAGCTAATATTGTCATTTTTCGATCTCTATTATCTACCCATGACCATCTTGATATCAAAGGCTTTAGTGGCAAACCGCAAATTAGGGAATTTAAATTAATCAATACCGACAAAAATCCAACTCTCTTTTAAGGTGTTCTTAAAAATAGATACCAAAAAAGAAGAGAGAATGAGACTAAGTACATATAAGTAAAATAAAATCAGAATAAAATAGCTATTCATAATAAAATAAATTAAGTGAAATATGAAAATAGAAAAAAAATAAAGGCACTGAGAAAGGATGAAATAACTAGAGAAGATCAAATGGGTACATTAAAAAATAAAATAAAATTAAATTAAATAAGGCAAAAAAAAACAAAAAAACAAGACAAAGGATAATAGAATAAAAAATGAGGATCTAAAGATAAATGAGTGAAATAAAAAATTTTAAATAAAAGAAATATTGACCAGAAAATAAATAAATAAATATAGAGAAAAAATCCATTAGAATAAGTAGAAAATATTTAACAATTGAGAAATGTTAGATCTGTCATTTGATCAACTTTTTGTAAAAAGTAGTAAGCAAAACAAAATTTAAATTATACACATCCTAATGGAAAAAAAATAAAATTATAATAAGATTAATTGAAATAATTCAATTAGTATTTCATCAAAAAATATTGTATTATTTACATCAATGTTTGGTCACACGTCTTCCTGAAATAAATCCTTCCCGTCTTAGTCAAACCATATTTTGAAAATTAGGGTTCATTGAGACAAAGTTGGTTGAGTATTCATTGTCAAGAGACAATTTCAACGTCAGTTGCATAGTGAAAGATTAAGATCAGTTATGCGATCTCACACAGAGTGTTTTATGTAATACCGATAATTAATACAATGATTGACAATATAAATATGCAGAAATAAATGAAACAGGAGGTTGGTAACGCAGTTTGGCAAATCGTCTACGTCTGCGGGGCTACGCCTAGATATAAAAATATTTCACGAGTTCACAAAGTTACTAGACAATCAGACTTATACAAATAAAGACTCCATCTTATCTTTGTCGCCGCCTCTTTCTAACTTCCCCAATGAAACTATTTTTGCGAGCTCCCTTTTTTTTTGTTATTCTTTGAATGATTGATTTGATTAGCAATAAATTTTGTAATAAATAAAAATGACTAATAATCTATGCTCATCTCATTAAAATGCATGTCCGTGTGTATATCAATACATTACTCACGCCTCTGTTACAATATGTAGATTTTCATCTACATATAATCTAAAATCTACATAGATCCACATAGAAGGGGTTTGAAGGCAATAAAATCGTACATTTTTTTCCCTGGGCTTGTAGTTCAATAGGTCAGAGAATCGCCCTGTCAAGGCGGAAGCTGCGGGTTCGAGCCCTCTCAGTCCCGACATGGATCCAAATCCAATCAAAATAGATATATCAATAAGAATTACTTGAAATCGATCTCTCCCGAGATCTAAAAGCAATAAGATCCCCTTGTTGTAAATGACTCCTCCCGAAATCTGTGTTATGACAAGATCCCCTTGCTCACGATCAAATTGACAAGCTCCTCTTGTCAATAAACTGAACTCCTCCCGAGTTCCAATGCAGCCTCCTCCCGAGACTGAACTTCAATGAAGAATAATGAAGATTGCCTCCTATGACACCGTCTGGAACACCAAGTCTGTCTTCGAACGCAATAAATCAACACACTCGTAGAATCGATGAAATCCACAGTATAAGCAAAGTGTGTATAATAATCACAAACTCATACGCAAAAGCGTTGGGAAAGAAAGAAAAGCAAAGACTTGCAAAACAAAGAAAACTTCTATTGAGAATAATCAAAAATCCGTCAGTCGCTTCCACAGAAACGAAAGCTTAAATATGATTGGTAACTGCCATAACATCGATTTAATTTTATTACCAAAACAGATTTAACGCCGCAAGCAATAAGAAAACACAATCTCACAAAGTCGGTTGCGTGACACCACGTGTAACATTTTATGAAAGTTCCTCCAACTACTTGGATATGGATCCAAAAACTTAGGAAAACATCCCATGATTAATGTGATCACGAAGCCTAATATATTTCAACAAATCTTTATCAAATCGGCTTACCAAAGCAAAGTTTACCAAAAAACAAGTGCCTTTAGATTTTTCAACAACATTCCTTATATTCAAGTTTCCTTATTTTTCTCTTCCACAATATTTTCATTATCTTCAATATTTATCCATCCAATAATCAGAATAGATTATTTCTTAATTACCAAAAAAATAAACTATCAATTTGAGAAATAATGAAATAAAATATTATCACCATAAATATAATTTGCCAAAAAATCAATGCCAATATATTTGCAATATATTTACATTTACAATCTCCCCCTTTGACATTTTTTTGGCAAAATCAATATAATCAATAACTCCCCCTAGATTGGTGGCTTCAAAACAATCATAAAAAATAATTCAACTATCATCAAAATACTCCACATTTTTGCCATAAAAAGACAAAAGGATATATATAACAGAATATTAATAAGCATGTAATCACCATAATAGGATATAAACACCTGATAAGCACCACTAGCACCAATATAAGCACCATTATCACAGAAGATATAATATCCAAATAAGCACCAGAATCGCCATATGAGTACCATAGTGAAATAGCCAAAACACGGGAAATATAATACGCAAGTTGCAAAAAATTATCTAAGGAGAAAAATATTCAGAACCAGACAAATTGTTCAAGAAATATCCAACAAATAGAAAAAGTTCAGTAGTACTCAATGAGTGAGATCATTCTGGAGAAACTCACCCAACTGTAGAACTCGGATCATCAACATTTTCTAGCACATTCTGTAACACCCGAGAAATTTTCTATATCATGCGTAGCCTTAGGTTAGAAATGTATATGTGTATTGGAAAGGGTTTAGAATGGATTGAATGTAAAGAAGAAAGGAGATTGAATATTCAAACTTCAAAGGAGTTTGAAAAGTCAAAAATGCATTAACCAATAGGAGTGAAGTATAAAGTTAAAAAAAAAAAGTGGTGATTAAAGTGGTGAGTTTAATGTGGTATTGGCGTTGGATTTCAATGGATGAGGGAGGGTTAGATTTTAAATTTTAAAGAATGTTGAGGAGGGAAATTAAAAGTAAAAGAAGATGTTGGTTTATGTAGGGTTTTCTATTTCTTCTTCTTCTCCATCGATGCTCTCTCCCTCTCCTCCATAGCCGGCGCTTCCCCTCTCTTGTTCTTCAATTTTCTCAAGTGATTTCAAGGTAATTTCTCATGGGTTTTTGTTTTTGTGCTATGAGATGAAGTTTGGAAGAGTTTTTAGGGTGTTTTAGAAGGTTTTGGTGAGGGTTTGAAAACCCTAAAAGGAGGAGTCCGAAAAATTGAGTTCTCCTTGGGGGTTTTCTTCCTCTTTTGCTTACTTAAACCTTAGATATGTTAGTTTAGGTTGTTGGAGTGATTAGATTATGGATTGGAAATTATTTACACAAAACCGGGTTTTATGCAAAAAGGACGCCGATTCTGTTGGGGGATTTTCGGACTGGCCAAGTGTTTTGTTTAGTCAATTTAAGCACATCAGTGGATAGTAGACGTGTAGAGGTTTTCGAATTGGGGTGGCACGTCAAAATCCGTTGAGAAATGAGAGAGTTATGACTGTTTGAAGTTTGACGGTCAAAATTGTACAAAAATCGGGTTTTGGGTTTTAATGTTGAAATGTGTTCAGGTGTTGGTTAGTTTTAGGTTTAATAAGTTGTAGATTTTATTGATGGTTTATCAAACTAAGTTTCGCTATTTTAGGTCGTCAGACGAGTGATTTGACCGGTAGAAGTGTGCAAGCAGAAGCCGAGCGTTCAGGTAAGTATTGGATGTTATCCTTTAGCCTTCGGGCCTACACCACATGACGGTAAGGTTTATTTTTTATTGCTTTACTTCGTGTACTTTGAGTTATTATTTTGCTTAGTGTTGTGTTGCATTGTTTGGCCGTGGGGTGTTGTGTTGTCATGTTGGGTTGTGTCATGTTGTTGAGTGCGTTGTGTGTTGTGTTGCATTGTTTGCCGTGAGGTGTTGTGTTGTCATGTTGGGTTGTGTCATGTTGTTGAGTGCGTTGTGCGTTGTGTTGCATTGTTTGGCGTGGTAGTCGGTTAAAGAGTAAGGGCCTTCGGGGCGGGCAACTAAGGCCCTTCGGTGCGGGCAACTAAGGCACTTCGGTACGGGCAACTAAGGCACTTCGGTGCGGGCAACTAAGGCACTTCGGTGCGGGCGACTAAGGCCCTTCGGGGCGGGCAACTAAGGCCCTTCGGGGCGGGCAACTAAGGCACTTCGGTGCGGGCAACTAAGACACCTTTCGGTGCGGGCAACTAAGGTATCCTTTCGGGTGCGGGAAACTAGTATTGTTTGGTCGTGTTGTCGTATTGTGTTAAGTCGGTTTGGTTAGTTGCATTGGGATGTCGTGTGATAGTAAGTTAAAGTGTAAGGCATCTTTCGATGCAGGCAGTTTTCTAAGGGTTGTGTTGCGTTGTCGTGTTGAGTGGTGTTGTATTGTTGTGTTAGAGTTGCGTGTGGGTGTGTGTGCATTGTGCTTGTTTATATTTGTTATCCCTACTTGCTAAGCGTAAGCTTACGTGTGTGTGTGTTCTGTGGTGTAGGTGACGGAGCGTTCTCAGGTGAGCTTGATAGCAAGGATCAGGATTAGGGGCAGTTGGGGATACACGGAGCTCGTCGGTGCAGGCTAGTTGTCGGGGCGCCTCGGCCAAAGTCTTCGGAGCTGTGGGGTTGGTGTTCGGCAAATGGGGTATTTTGTGGTTTGTAGTTGATATTGTGAGACTAGGTGATTGGTTTGGTGAGATTTTGGTTTGTAGTTGGGATTGTGGGATTTTGTGATCGGTTCGTGAGAGTTATTTAGTGTAAATGGTTGTGGATTTGTTCTGGTGTAAACTGGGTTGAGTCGTGGTTTTAAGTATTTGTTTTTTAGGTTTTCGGGTTTATAATTATTTAGCCGTTATATTGTCGGTTTTGATTTTAAAACAAATGACGTCGGGTCACGTTATTTATTTTTGTTAATATTCGTTTTAAGTCAGTTTTACGAGATTTTTACGGGAGTTGAAGATTTGGGAGTTGGGGAGGTATGGTTAAAGTTTCGTGATTTTTGGAGATGTTCGAGGTGGAGAAATGTGAAGAAAAGTGAGGGAAGGTCATATTGGGCATTTTTGAGCGTTTTGGGTGGGAAAACCCAAGCTGGCCCCATCGATCGGGCCCGAGACGCGATCGATCGAGGTCGGGGTGTTTTTGGGCGAAAATAGCCCGAGCGGGCCCGATCGATCGGGCAAAAAGCACGATCGATCTCGGCTGGGCACGCTTGGGGCACGCTTGGGGCGCGCCCAGCGCATAACGCGGCGCCCAGCGTCCCTTTGAGGCCAAAATCCGTTTTTTTGAATTTTTCCCGATTCCACCAATGTTTTGACCCGACATTTTCCGACGTATTTTAAACGTATTTTGGGCCCGTTTTCCAATAAATTTTGAGGGTTCGAAAAACCCGAAAACAAGTCGTAAAATTTACGAAAACTATTTTAAACGATGTTTTAAACGCGGGTTTGATTTGCAACAGTAGCATTCTGAGCCGGGTGGGTTCGGGGTGTTACAATTATGGTATCAGAGCGTTAGAGGTCGAGTCGTTCAAAGAATTACCCGACAATGCCGGCCGTCCTGCAACGTGCTTCACCGACTGTAAGTATTTCTTTTCTTTTAGTTGTTTATAGCTGAGATTAGATAGTTTAACCTTGTTCTTGTTGGATCCCATTAGCCAACGTATAGACGTAGAGAACCGATGGTTTGAATTGAGAAAAGGGAGATTAGAGAACTTTAGAATTTGAAGGTAAGTATGATAACATAAGAATGTGAGAAAGAGTATGGACAACCCGATTTGAGTGTAAACGTAAGACCGGGTAAAAGTGATAGTCGTTAGGAAAGGTGTGAGTTGTGTCCTAGTGTTAAAAGGGTAAGGACATGGCGAGTTAAATGCAAAGCGAGATAGACTGAGATAGACTTTTGAATGAGGAAATAGATAACCTAGGGTGACTGTAAGAGTGATACATATAGGATGAGTTACATTTTATGTTTTATATACGATAAAATTAGAATAGATAGAATTGGGGCTTAATTAGCAAACCTTGGGAGTACTAGGACGTAATAGGATACGATGAACTGGGTAGAAGTTTGAAAATTTATTGGGAGACACCTTAGACAAAGAGACACCTTAGACCTTTGTCATGCTATTAATATGTTGATGAGAAGGTGTGTATATGTAAAAGTGGTATATTTAGAATTTTGTAGAATTATAAGTAATTATATTCGAGTGTCTAGTTTAAGTAAATTGTTAAGGGGGATTTTGAGAATAAGGAGAATTCATTGAAGAACTTTAGAATGCCTTATGGATAAAATTTAAGTTAGAAAGTTTCGAGGGTTCGACTCGTATGTAATGAAGTCGAAACTGCTGATGTCGTAAATAGATTAGGCTAGAGTTAATAAGTTTAAGAGTTGGCGAACTTAAGCGTGAGATATGAATATGAACTCGAGTATTAGTAGGGGTTGGGAGATGTAAGCTAGAAGAACGATGAAATTAAATTCTAAAGTCAGGACGGACATGTGAGAGAGATTAGTTAACTAAGAGAGAGAGGTAGGATAAGAGTGTCAGCCCTCACATGAAGTTGAAGAACTTAGAGGATATCGAGAATTCAATGGTAAAAGTTTGAAAGGATAGGTGAGGAGTGATTAAGTTAAAGTTAATAAATGTGTAAGAATACATAGTTATGAAAGTTAGACTAAGTTATACATTTGAACTATGTTAATGGGTGAAGAGTGAGGTAAGTGAGGAGATTAGTAAATTTTAATGGAAGATTAGATAAAAAGGGTTAGCCATTGATTATTTAGAGGTCCGTGTAAAACTGCGATATTTAGAGAATATCAGATAGACTTTGAGGTATTAGAGGGTCGAAGTTAGTTGCAATGTGATACTCAGGTTAGATGGTTGATCTATATGGGATAGGTATTATCTTAGTGGATCACTTAAGTAAGAAAGAGAGTGGATACGTGGAGAGAATACGATCGGAATAATTTAGGGGAAAACTTAGCAAAATAAAGGTTGATCAGTAATTAGCTAATATGTTGGACTTTGGATGTGGATACGTGGAGAGAATACGATCGGAATAATTTAGGGGAAAACTTAGCAAAATAAAGGTTGATCAGTAATTAGCTAATATATTGGACTTTGGATGTTACTCGACCTAGTGTGGTGGAAGCCAAAAGTATAAAGGTTGGAATAAATTAGAAACTTAAATGCCCGGGTTGCCCGGGTTGATTAGAGAAAGACATGTTATAGTACGTTAGTGAGGGTGAATACCTATGATCGAGATGCAATGGATATGAGACTGGGATTAAGGGTGTTAAGTTAGCTACAACAAGCTTGCAAACAACCTTCATGAAAGGAAGATCTCACCCAGAGATTATACGAGTGAACTTAGGAGTAAGGTTGACGGTTCGACTTGTATATAACGAGGTCAAAATCGTTGGTGTTGTAAATAACTTCGGCCAGAGTCATTAAGTTTAGGAATGGATAAACTTAAGCAAAGGAAAGTTAAGTTTGGGAGAGTTATGAAAGCTTATATTTTATGAGAATAGTTGATAAATATAAGTGGTGAGTGTTTTGAGCAGGAGAGTTGCTTAAGTTATGGGATGGAATTGAAAGGTTATACACCAGTGATGTTGTCAGGTGAAGAGGGGGAGCCGAGAGGCGAGATAATTTAGAATTAAGACTTTGATAACGTTTGATGATAAGCGAGGTAAAAGTTGGACACTTTGAGCATAATGTATGTATGTATGACAATTTTAGATCTAAGTAGTGAGGGCCTGGAGTACGAATATGTATTCGGATGATTAATGAAGTGTGGTGATGATCCGAGGTAAGTAGATGCAAGTGGTGGAAGTGTTAAGTTCTAAATGGTATGGTAAGTTAGAGTGCAAATTTTAATTGATGACTTAGAATAGAAAGTTATTCGGTAGACTTTTAGTTTTACGTGATTGATGATGTATGGAGAGTTTGAATAAGTCATGTACATGTGTAATAGATACGAGAGTGTAAAATGGGGAATTAGATGAACCGAGTTCGAGGAAAAGTTAGAGTAACAACTTAAGGGTCTATAGGTAAGGAATGCTCAAACTAAAGTCCAAGGATGTATAGCATAGTTGAGACTCAGCGTGGCAACTCATGAAGCTAGAAGGTAGAGTTGGAGTGAGTGAAGTAAAGGAGAATAAGGTAAGTCAAATTTTGAGGATAAAATTTTTGTAAGGAGGGTGGATTGTAACACCCAAGAAATTTCCTATATCATGCGTAGCCTTAGGTTAGAAATGTATATGTGTATTGGAAAGGGTTTAGAATGGATTGAATGTAAAGAAGAAAGGAGGTTGAATATTCAAACTTCAAAGGAGTTTGAAAAGTCAAAAATGCATTAACAAATAGGAGTGAAGTATAAAGTTAGAAAAAAAAAGTGGTGATTAAAGTGGTGAGTTTAATGTGGTATTGGCGTTGGATTTCAATATATGAGGGAGGGTTAGATTTTAAATTTTAAAGAATGTTGAGGAGGGAAATTAAAAGTAAAAGAAGATGTTGGTTTAAGTAGGGTTTTCTATTTCTTCTTCTTCTCCATCGATGCTCTCTCCCTCTCCTCCATAGCCGGCGCTTCCCCTCCCTTGTTCTTCAATTTTCTCAAGTGATTTCAAGGTAATTTCTCATGGGTTTTGGTTTTTGTGCTATGAGATGAAGTTTGGAAGAGTTTTTAGGGTGTTTTAAAAGGTTTTGGTGAGGGTTTGAAAACCCTAAAAGGAGGAGTCCGAAAAATTGAGTTCTCCTTGGGGGTTTTCTTCCTCTTTTGCTTACTTAAGCCTTAGATATGTTAGTTTAGGTTGTTGGAGTGATTAGATTATGGATTGGAAATTATTTACACAAAACCGGGTTTTATGCAAAAAGGACGCCGATTCTGTTGGGGGATTTTTGGACTGGCCAAGTGTTTTGTTTAGTCAATTTAAGCATATCAATGGATAGTAGACGTGTAGGGGTTTCTGAATTGGGGTGGCACGTCGAAATCCGTTGAGAAATAAGAGAGTTATGACTGTTTGAAGTTTGACGGTCAAAATTGTACAAAAATCGGGTTTTGGGTTTTAATATTGAAATGTGTTCAGGTGATGGTTAGTTTTAGGTTTAAGAAGTTGTAGATTTTATTGATGGTTTATCAAACTAAGTTTCGTTATTTTAGGTCGTCGGACGAGTGATTTGACCGGTAGAAGTGTGCAAGCAGAAGCCGAGCGTTTAGGTAAGTATTGGGTGTTATACTTTCGCCTTCGGGCCTACACCACAGGACGGTAGGGTTTATTTGTTATTGCTTTACTTCGTGTACTTTGAGTTATTGTTTTGCTTAGTGTTGTGTTGCATTGTTTGGCCATGGGGTCTTGTGTTGTCATGTTGGGTTGTGTCATGTTGTTGAGCGCGTTGTGTGTTGTGTTGCATTGTTTGTCGTGAGGTGTTGTGTTGTCATGTTGGGTTGTGTCATGTTGTTGAGTGCGTTGTGCGTTGTGTTGCATTGTTTGGCGTGGTAGTCGGTTAAAGAGTAAGGCCCTTCGGGGAGGGCTACTAAGGCCCTTTTGGGCGGGCAACTAAGACACTTCGATGCGGGCAAATAAGGCCCTTTGGTGCGAGCAACTAAGGCCCTTCGGGGCGGGCAACTAAGGCACTTCGGTGCGCGCAACTAAGGCCCTTCGGGGCGGGCAACTAAGGCTATTCGGGGCGGGCAACTAAGGTACTTCGGTGGGGCAACTAAGGCTCTTCGGGGCGGGCAACTAAGGCCCTTCGGTGCGGGATACTAAGGCACCTTTCGGTGCGGGCAACTAAGGCATCCTTTCGGGTGCGGGCAACTAGTATTGTTTGGTCGTGTTGTCGTGTTGTGTTAAGTCGGTTTGTTGAGTTGCATTGGGATGTCGTGTGATAGTCGGTTAAAGTGTAAGGCATCTTTCGATGCAGGTAGTTTTCTTAGGGTTGTGTTGCGTTGTCGTGTTGAGTGGTGTTGTATTGTTGTGTTAGAGTTGCATGTGGGTGTGTGTGCATTGTGCTTGTTTATATTTGTTATCCCTACTTGCTAAGCGTAAGCTTACGTGTGTGTGTGTGTTCTGTGGTGTAGGTGACGGAGCGTTCTCCGGTGAGCTTGATAGCAAGGATCAGGATTAGGGGCAGTCGGGGATACACGGATCTCGTCGGTGCAGGCTAGTTGTCGGGGTGCCTCGGCCAAAGTCTTCGGAGCTGTGGGGTTGGTGTTCGGCAAATGGGGTATTTTGTTGTTTGTAGTTGATATTGTGAGACTAGGTGATTGGTTTGTTGAGATTTTGGTTTGTAGTTGGGATTGTGGGATTTTGTGATCGGTTCGTGAGAGTTATTTAGTGTAAATGGTTGTGGATTTGTTCTGGTGTAAACTGAGTTGAGTCGTGGTTTTAAGTATTTGTTTTTTAGGTTTTCGGGTTTAGAATTATTTAGCCGTTATATTGTCGGTTTTGATTTTAAAACAAATGACGTCGGGTCACGTTATTTATTTTTGTTAATATTCGTTTTAAGTCGGTTTTACGAGATTTTTACGGGAGTTGAAGATTTGGAAGTCGGGGAGGTATGGTTAAAGTTTCGTGATTTTTGGAGATGTTCGGGGTGGAGAAATGTGAAGAAAAGTGAGGGAAGGTCAAATTGGGCATTTTTGAGCATTTTGGGTAGGAAAAAGCCGAGCCGGCCCGATCGATCGAGGTTGGGGTGTTTTTGGGCGAAAATAGCCTGAGCGGGCCCGATCGATTGCGCAAAAAAGCACGATCGATAGCGGCTGGGCACGCGCGCGTGGCGCGCCCAGCGCGGCGCCCAGCGGCCCTTTGAGGCCAAAATCCATTTTTTTAAATTTTTCTCGATTCCACCAATGTTTTGACCCGACATTTTCCGACGTATTTTAAACGTATTTTGGGCCCATTTTCCAATAAATTTTGAGGGTTCGAAAAACCCAAAAACGAGTCGTAAAATTTACGAAAACTATTTTAAACGATGTTTTAAACGCGGGTTTGATTTGCAACCGTAGCGTTCCGAGCCGGGTGGGTTCGAGGTGTTACACATTCTCTAGGACATCGTCTGGAACACCAGTTGTACCAGCATCTTCTTTCTCTTTGTCATATGGATTTGACGCCTCCATGTGAAGATTCTTTTGGTAGATATCATTTAAAAGCACAGAAATTACAGATTGTTGTTTTTCAAGATCAGAAATTTGAATGCTTAGTGATTTCGACATATCCATAAAAATTTTACGGATCTAGCCAAAAGTGAAAAATTTGTTCTGGATTCAGATATGGGCAAGCCTTCTGCAAAACCTTCATGGTCATTAATGTGTTCTCCTATACGAAGTTTGTAACTTATACGAATTTCCTCTTTTTCAACATGCAAAACTTCACTTTCTCTAATAATAGACTGTTGAGTAGACAAAACACCATATATCAGACTAAGATATGGGAGGGCTAACCGTTCATTCTTTCCATCTTCGTGCTTCATAACTTGATCAAAAAGATGCTTTCCAAAATCAAAAGAAATTGAGTTTCCAATTTTGAATAGTAAAGTCACCATTGCCTTGTTCACACCTGTTCCATGAGATGTAGGCATTCAGTTTCTCATGGCGATTTTGTGCAGAATATCATACTTAACTGTAAGTTGTGATGCTGTAAAGTTTTTTCCATAGGGCCAAATGTGTGATGACCCGAAAGTGAACGTATGTGTACGACTGCGGGGCAAACGTCGGGTTGCAGGGCAAACCTCGGGACCTAAGCCGAGTGTAGGCGAATCCCGAACTCAAGTATAGGCGAATCCCGGGTCGTAAAGAGGAGGTTGTCACAATCCCACATCGCTTGGGGAAGTACATGGAAATGAAACATATATAAGAGATCCCTCCCAAGATAGTAAGACGCGTTTTGGAGCACGATTGACAACGGATCCCATAAGAACTCCGAAGTTAAAAGTGCTTCGACGAGAGCAATCTCAAGTTGGGTGACCTTCCGGGAAGTTCTCGCCAAACAAAACCGTGAGGGGAGGATATTGTGCTACGGCCCAATCCCCAGAGCGGACAATATCTTACTGGGAAACGGGGTCGTTACAAATGGTATCAGAGCCTGTACCCAACCGGAAATGTGGCCAACGAGGACGTTGGGCCCCCGAGGGGGGGTGATTGTGATGACCCGAAAGTGAATGTATGTGTATGACTGCGGGGCAAACCTCGGGTTGCGGGACAAACCTCGGGACCTAAGCCGAGTGTAGGCGAATCCCGAACTCGAGTATAGGCGAATCCCGGGTCGTAAAGAGGAGGTTGTCACAATCCCACATCGCTTGGGGAAGTACATGGAAATGAAACATATGTAAGAGATCCCTCCCAAGATAGTAAGACGCGTTTTGGAGCACGATTGACAACGGATCCCATAAGAACTCCGAAGTTAAAAGTGCTTCGGCGAGAGCAATTCCAGGTTGGGTGACCTTCCGGGAAGTTCTCGCTAAACAAAGCCGTGAGGGGAGGATACTGTGTTACGGCCCAATCCCCAGAGCGGACAATATCTTGCTGGGTAACGGGGTCGTTACAAAATGCGTCTGACACCCCCAGTGACTTCAAAAATTATTTTGTTGTAATTCGGCACAAACTTATCAGAATCAGACATATTTAAGCAAAAATAATCATTAATGGCAGACGGAGAGAAATTAAACATATGTCCACGAACAAATACACTACCATAGCTCGGATGATTAGGATTTTTCACATCATGATCTAGATTGCAGTAAAATTCCTGAATTTTTTCCAAACAAATGATTTAATATCTCTAAAGGTTTTCTCCAGTCCTATACTCGCAAGATGGTATATTAAGGCTTCACACTGCGTAAAATCACCTTCATGGATTTTTCTTTCAGGCCAAATATGTCTGTGTGAAAAATTTAGCCAACGGCTAGCATGCAGTCTAGATTTAAAATTTTTACTAGAAACTTTAATAGAAGACTTACTTTGATTGGTACTGGACTCACCCCGATGTGTAGATTTCGAGCTATTAGTGTCTTTAGGAGTTGAGCCCACACTAGTCTTCTTTCTTTTTGATTTTGGAGCTTCGGATGGAACAGACTTGGGTGACTCAGCAGTATTAGCTTTTCAAGTCTTTGAAATAGAGGACTTGGATGATTTTGAAGCAGTGGACTTTTTGGATTTTGGAGCAGTGGGTTTTGAGGATATGGGAGCAGAGTACTTGGACGACTTGGAAACAGCTAACCTGGAGGATTTTCTGCTGGAAATCGACTGAATGTTCCGAGTTGATTTCTTTGGAGATGTGTCAATAAACTCGTCTTCATTATCTGTATCAATTTCAACGACGTCTTCTTGCATCCAGGAGCTGTCAGACGAAGTTTCTCGTTCAACTCTTGGCCTTTTTCCTTTTGAAGCCGAAGTAGCTTTGGATTTTTTAGGTACTTTGGGAGGCACTGAGCTCATTTTAAATCTGTCTCCCTTTGATTTGCGAAATTTTTTTTGAATCCTTGAAGAGTCAACTTGTCGGATTGGAACAACTTCAACAGTAATTTTTGGAGTTACCCTTTCGTTAACAAAGGGTTTTACCGGTGGTGAAAATGATGAATAAACCACAATAGCCGATTCCGAGCTCGGCATCTTCTCTTCGACAAGCACTGGAACACTGCCTGAAAATTCCTCATCTGAAACTTCTTCGATGATTACCATTGCGAGGAGAACAATAGAAAGCCCTAGAAAATCGATTGTAGGAGAAGAAGTAGAAAGAAAGTATGCTGGAAAATCGTTAAATTTCAAATATATCAATCAACTTCCATAAATTGCCATCAAATCCCAGAATAATGAGAAAATCTCATATTTGTAGGTTATTTTCGGAAAATAAATCCGAAAGTTACCATAAATCACATATTTAATCTCCCATAAAACTTTGAAAAATAATTCTGATCTCTGCAAGATGGGAAGTAAACCCAATAGAATAATGTTGCTCCAATTCTTCATTGAATATAAACAACCGATTTTTCATAAGTATAACAGAATTGCTCATGTCACACACGGTGTTGTCCCATAGAATACCATAATATCAAGAAGGATCACTTTCGGCAGGGGGTGAGTAATACACAAAAGATTATACAAACAAAAACAACAAATGCCTAAAGCAAGTGGCGTATATTTTTTATTTTTTTTAAATAAAACAATCATTGAGCAGCTTACATAATACATATGCCTAGGGTAGACCTCAGCTCTTCAAACCTTACGCCATCCAACGCCTTGGTGAAAATATCGACAATTTGTTTTTCGGTCACCATATGCTCCAAATTAATAATTTTGTCCTCCACTAAAGATCGAATAAAATGATGTCGTATATCAATATGCTTTGTCCGAGAATGTTGAACAGGATTTTTAGAAATATTGATAGCACTCAAATTATCACAATCGAGGGTCATGACACCCTGTGTGGCACCATAGTCTTTCATCATTTGTTTCATCCACAGAAGCTGAGTACAGCTGCTACTTGCTACAATATATTCTGCCTCGGCAGTAGACAAAGAAATAGAATTCTACTTCTTGCTAAACCATGACACTAAGTTGTGTCCCACATAAAAACATCCACTAGAAGTGCTTTTATGATCATCGAAACTACCTGCCCAGTCAGCATCACACTAATCCACCAGATTTGCATTAGAGTCGAATGAATATCATATGCCATAGTCGGTTGTTCTGCTCACATATTTGAGAATCCGCTTGACTGACACAAGGTGTAACTCCCTCGGATTTGCTTAAAATCGAGCGCATAAACCCACGCTATAACAAATATCTGGTCGGCTAGCAGTGAGATATAAGAGACTTTCAATCATACTTCTATATAAACGCGGATCAACAGTAATTCCCTTTTCGTCTTTAGAGAGTTTCTCATGTGTCTCAATGGGTGTTCTACTCGGTCGTGCATTTTCAAGATTAATTTTTTTCAATAAATTCTTGGCATATTTGGCTTGAGAAATAAAAATACAATTCTTTTCTTGCTGAATTTGGAGTCCAAGGAAATAATTGAGTTCTTCAACCATACTCATCTCGAATTCTCCGGTCATTTGAGCCACAAATTCATCCACCATCACCTGTGACACAGAGCCAAACACTATGTCATCAACATAAATTTGAGTGAGTACAAACTGACCTTTGTCACGGCGAATGAAAAGGTTTTATCTATTCTCCCTCGCTCATATCCCTTGGTTAATAGATATTGCGTGATTCGTTCATACCACACACAAGGGGCTTGTTTAAGCTCATATAACGCCTTCTTCAATATATAAACATACTCGGGATGATGAGGGTCTTCAAAACCCTTTGGTTGAGCAACATAAACTTCTTGATTAAGAAAACCATTAAGAAAAGCACTCTTCATATCCATTTGATATAGTTTGAACCGCATAACACACGCAATAACCAATAATAGACGAATAGATTCAAGACGAGCAACCAGAGCAAATGTTTCATCAAAATCAATTCCTTCAATTTGAGAATACCCTTGAGAAACTAACTGAGCTTTGTTGCGAGTGATGTTGTCATGCTCATCGCTCTTGTTCTTATAGATCCACTTAGTACCAATAACATTCATATCGGGAGGACACGGTACTAAGTCTCAAACTTGATTTCGGGAAAATTGACTGAGTTATTCTTGCATAGCTCCTATCCAGTATTCATCTAGTAAAGCTTCTTTCATATTCTTGGACTCGATAGTGGATGTAAAACATGTCATTTGAATCATTTCTAGATAATTCACCCTCGGCTTATCTCTGGTTTGTATACCATCATTTAGACCACCAATAACCTCATCTGTAGGATGATTCTTTTGAACACGTGTGGATGGTTGCCTATTGTGTGAAGTAGTCACCCCCGCTTCATCAATTGCCTCAATCTGATCTGTAACACCGCTTGCTACACCATCTGTGTAGGAATGCTATATTAAATGCATGTAAAACTTCTTTTTACCTTTTCTTTCAAAACATGATGTAATAACAAAATAGTTTCCAAAACATCGTTATATTGAAAACTCATTTTCACCATTTAAGGAAAATATGCTCTACAAGCCAACGATGAGCCATTAAGTAAATATTTGTCACATACATAGACGACTATATGAAAATAAGTCATCATCGTATATCTCTGTAGCACCCGGTTCCATCAAATCGATTTTTTTTAACTTGCCATCTAATAGTGTACACTTTATGGATGAAATTGGGAGAATTATTGATTAGGTTAATAAGTGACTAAGTAAGGGTATAATGGTAAATGAAGATTTATAGTGATAACCTATTTAAGGAAAGAGGTTTTGTGATTAATGCACTGTAGCCGCCACTATTTTCTATACTTTCTCTCTCGGTATTCAGCTCAAGCTCAGCAGAGCTCTCCAGGCAATTTCCTCTCCGATTTCCATTCCTCAACCTAGGTGAGTTTTCTTGAGTTTTAGTGGCTAGATAACAGAGAGAATACAATGTGTGTTTTGGGAATGTTGTGATTGAGAGTAGGTTCGGGTTTTAGTGATAAACCGAGAATGCACGATTAATAGAGTTCCAAATTAGCTTCCTTAGGTTTCTGAATGGTTTAGAATGAGTTATAGTGGAGATTGAATTAAAGATTTTAGGTGAGCAAAATCCCGAGATAACTTGCAACCAAACTTTTCCCAAGAAGTCAAGTAAGTAGAGTATGTATGTGTCTTCGGGTCTACATCACAAAACAGTAGGTTTATGCTTGTTTAAACGTTTTCTGTTTGTCATGTATCATGTTTTTGAAAAGAATACGAAAATAAATTTACATGTAATGACATGGAAATGTATGAACAGATGTGATAAACCGACTGTTAAGGGAACTAATCTGCCCCCTTAATCGATGAATAGAATGTATGATTTTGAGAAATTGATCTGCTTCCCAATGAAATATAGGATCAGAACAGCTGTTAAGGGAACTAATCCACCCCTTAATCGATGAAGAGGATGTATGACTTTGGAAAATTGATCCGCTTCCCAATGGAATATAGGATCAGAACAGCTGTTAAGGGAACTAATCCACCCCTTAATCGATGAAGAGGATGTATGACTTTGAGAGAATTGATCCAACTCTCAATGGAAACGAGGGATCAGATCAGAGAATGAATGTGAATGCAACTGAGATGTGAAAGTAGAAACTGCATCTCTAGGATTTATGTTTCAGTATATCATTTCATTGTTGCTTTACTTACTTAGCATTAGGCTAATAGATGAGTTTTGTGATGTAGGTGAAGAAGCCTCAGAAGGTGTGTTCTTTGAGCATGTTGAGGACTAGGCTGGTTGGGGAAGCACTTCAATGCCACGGTTTGGTGTTCTGATGAGGCGGTCTAACTATTGTCTATATATGAAGTTTCAGTGGTTAGGTGTTTTATGGAAGTGTGCAGAGGGTTTTAATAACATTAGTAGTTTTGATGTTTTTAACAACTTTATGGTTTTCTTGTTCTGAGTATGAAAAACATGATTTGGTTTGGAAGTAGTTGCTTTGCTGGATATTTTTAGAAAGATGTGGATTTATGTTGTTTTGAACAATTTTCAGTAAAATGCACAAGCCCTTTTGGTAGCCGAAGTTCGTTTTTGTTTAGAGTGAAAATTGTTGATATGCTATTATGTTGAGTGTTATTGTCGATCGGTGGACATAGTCTACCGATGGACGTTGTGTATTGTAGTCTATCGGTGGATGTAATCTACCGGTGGATGTAGTCTATCGGTGGATGCAGTCTATCGGTGAATGTTGTCGAATGGTAGATGTGAGTAAGGGTTTTTGTCGTTTTATGACCGGTGGATGTGAGTATTATGCTTTTGTCGTTTTTTTCTGACCGGTGGATGTGAGTATTAGGCTTTTGTCGTTTTATGACCGGTGGATACGAACGTAGATGTGAGTATTAGGTTTTTGTCGTTTTATGACCAGTGGATGTGAGTATTAGGCTTTTGTCGTTTTATGACCGGTGGATGTGAGTATTAGGCTTTTGTCGTTTTTTTCTGACTGGTGGATGCGAGTATTAGGCTTTTGTCGTTTTATGACCGGTGGATGTGAGTATTAGGTTTTTGTCGTTTTATGACCGGTGGATGTGAGTATTAGGTTTTTGTCGTTTTATGACCAGTGGATGTGAGTATTAGGTTTTTGTCGTTTTAATGACCGGTGGATGTGAGTATTAGGCTTTTGTCGTTTTATGACCGGTGGATGCGAGCGTAGATGTGAGTATTAGGCTTTTGTCGTTTTATGACCGGTGGATGCGAGCGTAGATGTGAGTATTAGGTTTTTGTCGTTTTATGACCGGTGGATGTGAGTATTAGGCTTTTGTCGTTTTATGACCGGTGGATGTGAGTATTAGGCTTTTGTCGTTTTATGACCGGTGGATGTGAGTATTAGGTTTTTGTCGTTTTATGACCGGTGGATGTGAGTATTAGGCTTTTGTCGTTTTATGACCGGTGGATGTGAGTATTAGGCTTTTGTCGTTTTTTTCTGACTGGTGGATGCGAGTATTAGGCTTTTGTCGTTTTATGACCGGTGGATGCGAGCGTAGATGTGAGTATTAGGTTTTTATCGTTTTATGACCGGTGGATGTGAGTATTAGGCTTTTGTCGTTTTATGACCGGTGGATGTGAGTATTAGGCTTTTGTCGTTTTATGACCGGTGGATGTGAGTATTATGCTTTTGTCGTTTTATGACCGGTGGATGTGAGTATTAGGTTTTTGTCGTTTTATGACCGGTGGATGTGAGTATTAGGTTTTTGTCGTTTTATGACCGGTGGATGTGAGTATTAGGTTTTTGTCGTTTTATGACCGGTGGATGTGAGTATTAGGCTTTTGTCGTTTTATGACCGGTGGATGTGAGTATTAGGCTTTTGTCGTTTTATGACCGGTGGATGTGAGTATTAGGCTTTTGTCGTTTTATGACCGGTGGATGTGAGTATTAGGCTTTTGTCGTTTTATGACCGGTGGATGTGAGTATTAGGTTTTTGTCGTTTTATGACCGGTGGATGTGAGTATTAGGTTTTTGTCGTTTTATGACCGGTGGATGTGAGTATTAGGCTTTTGTCGTTTTATGACCGGTGGATGTGAGTATTAGGCTTTTGTCGTTTTATGACCGGTGGATGTGAGTATTAGGCTTTTGTCGTTTTATGACCGGTGGATGTGAGTATTAGGCTTTTGTCGTTTTATGACCGGTGGATGTGAGTATTAGGCTTTTGTCGTTTTATGACCGGTGGATGTGAGTATTAGGCTTTTGTCGTTTTATGACCGGTGGATGTGAGTATTATGCTTTTGTCGTTTTATGACCGGTGGATGTGAGTATTATGCTTTTGTCGTTTTATGACCGGTGGATGTGAGTATTAGGCTTTTGTCGTTTTATGACCGGTGGATGTGAGTATTAGGCTTTTGTCGTTTTATGACCGGTGGATGTGAGTATTAGGCTTTTGTCGTTTTATGACCGGTGGATGTGAGTATTAGGCTTTTGTCGTTTTATGACCGGTGGATGTGAGTATTAGGTTTTTGTCGTTTTATGACCGGTGGATGTGAGTATTAGGTTTTTGTCGTTTTATGACCGGTGGATGCGAGCGTAGATGTGAGTATTAGGCTTTTGTCGTTTTATGACCGGTGGATGTGAGTATTAGGCTTTTGTCGTTTTATGACCGGTGGATGCGAGCGTAGATGTGAGTATTAGGCTTTTGTCGTTTTATGACCGGTGGATGCGAGCGTAGATGTGAGTATTAGGCTTTTGTCGTTTTATGACCGGTGGATGTGAGTATTAGGTTTTTGTCGTTTTATGACCGGTGGATGTGAGTATTAGGCTTTTGTCGTTTTATGACCGGTGGATGTGAGTATTATGCTTTTGTCGTTTTATGACCGGTGGATGCGAGCGTAGATGTGAGTATTAGGCTTTTGTCGTTTTATGACCGGTGGATGTGAGTATTAGGTTTTTGTCGTTTTATGACCGGTGGATGTGAGTATTAGGCTTTTGTCGTTTTATGACCGGTGGATGTGAGTATTATGCTTTTGTCGTTTTATGACCGGTGGATGTGAGTATTAGGCTTTTGTCGTTTTATGACCGGTGGATGTGAGTATTATGCTTTTGTCGTTTTATGACCGGTGGATGTGAGTATTAGGTTTTTGTCGTTTTATGACCGGTGGATGTGAGTATTATGCTTTTGTCGTTTTATGACCGGTGGATGTGAGTATTAGGCTTTTGTCGTTTTATGACCGGTGGATGTGAGTATTAGGCTTTTGTCGTTTTATGACCGGTGGATGTGAGTATTAGGCTTTTGTCGTTTTATGACCGGTGGATGTGAGTATTAGGCTTTTGTCGTTTTATGACCGGTGGATGTGAGTATTAGGTTTTTGTCGTTTTATGACCGGTGGATGTGAGTATTAGGTTTTTGTCGTTTTATGACCGGTGGATGTGAGTATTAGGCTTTTGTCGTTTTATGACCGGTGGATGTGAGTATTAGGCTTTTGCCGTTTTATGACCTGTGGATGTGAGCGTAGATGTGAGTATTAGGTTTTTGTCGTTTTATGACCGGTGGATGTGAGTATTAGGTTTTTGTCGTTTTATGACCGGTGGATGTGAGTATTAGGCTTTTGTCGTTTTATGACCGGTGGATGTGAGTATTAGGCTTTTGTCGTTTTATGACCGGTGGATGTGAGTATTAGGCTTTTGTCGTTTTATGACCGGTGGATGTGAGTATTAGGTTTTTGTCGTTTTATGACCGGTGGATGTGAGTATTAGGCTTTTGTCGTTTTATGACCGGTGGATGTGAGTATTAGGCTTTTGCCGTTTTATGACCTGTGGATGTGAGCGTAGATGTGAGTATTAGGCTTTTGTCGTTTTATGACCGGTGGATGTGAGTATTAGGTTTTTGTCGTTTTATGACCGGTGGATGTGAGTATTAGGCTTTTGTCGTTTTATGACCGGTGGATGTGAGTATTAGGCTTTTGTCGTTTTATGACCGGTGGATGTGAGTATTAGGTTTTTGTCGTTTTATGACCGGTGGATGTGAGTATTAGGCTTTTGTCGTTTTATGACCGGTGGATGTGAGTATTAGGCTTTTGTCGTTTTATGACCGGTGGATGTGAGTATTAGGCTTTTGTCGTTTTATGACCGGTGGATGTGAGTATTAGGCTTTTGTCGTTTTATG
Source organism: Begonia masoniana (assembly GCA_022432975.1). NCBI lineage: Eukaryota > Viridiplantae > Streptophyta > Magnoliopsida > Cucurbitales > Begoniaceae > Begonia > Begonia masoniana. The sequence goes on along the minus strand of CM039516.1, from coordinate 19,517,471 downwards.
ACCGGTGGATGTGAGTATTAGGTTTTTGTCGTTTTATGACCGGTGGATGTGAGTATTAGGCTTTTGCCGTTTTATGACCTGTGGATGTGAGCGTAGATGTGAGTATTAGGCTTTTGTCGTTTTATGACCGGTGGATGTGAGTATTAGGTTTTTGTCGTTTTATGAGTGATGAAGAGAGGGAATTAGGGTTTTGTGTAAACAATAAGTTTATATAGACAATAAGTTTATGGCAGCAATGACACTATTAAGAAAGTCTAGATTTAGATTGTGACATACATTTAATTGCAATAGTAAAATTTTTGTTTTCACAATATTAATTTAGGTATTTTGATTGATCTTTAAGGTAAAAAATAGCATGTGACATTATTTTTTTAATTTTTACAAAATATTATCACTTATAGTGATATTATAATTAAAATGATTATTAATGAGCGTCAATCCCACGTGTATACTTACGAACGTATATTTGCAATTTAAAAATGGTAATTAAAATGAACCATTCATAAAATAAATATAAATGACAAATTATAAAATTATATGGAATCATCAAAGACATAAAAATCCTTTGAATTGATTCACATTATTCCATTTTATTTATATTGACAATTTAAAAAAACTATTCATACTATGATCATAGTATGATGGCAGTTGGGCAAGTATGCCCCCATCGTCATGAGAAGCTAATTAAAGTTAGCAATTTACTCTGGTTAAGTCCACAAAGTTTCTCAGGGAACCATTGTGGTTAAGAATCTAACATCCCATAAACTCATCCAAAAATCAAGAAAGACTTGTCGCACTATTGGTGACCAAAAATCCAATTCAATCATAACCAGTAAAAGGAACTTCTCTACTAGCTCTTCGTACTCCTCTCTTTCTTGCTAGGTTCTTCTTTGTCAATTGACCAACATTCAAATGAAAACTCTCTACAAACCGTTTCATCATGCCCAAAGAAAATGAACCAGACTTCACATGTGACTTTAATGAAATTTAATCCAATCACAGACATTAAAACCACTACTTTTACATATTAAAAGAACATTATATTCATCATCTTCATCATCCATTGACTAAGTTAATTCTTACCAAAAGTTTTCTTGGCACACTCAATGCTCATTAAAATTGGCCCTAAAATATTACAAGTAACCAAACCTTCAAAAGTAAAGCTCTCTCAAATGTTTCTCAAGCGCAGTCAATCACTATAGTTGGCCAATTCCATAACTTGACATCATTCTTCCAAAATTGGAGACTCTCTACCAAATTTGTGATATACTATGTCTCAGATTATACTTGAATTTGCATCGAATCTCTTCAATCTCATATTCTCAACCAATAATTAATTCATAAAAGTTCTCTTATAACCTCAAAATAAATTATGGCAAAATTAATTTCGTGCTTCGCAAACATTACAATGCTTTTAAATTATTCACAATCTCTTTCTAAGCAGTTTTGAAATAATATTCGATTAGGGAAATTTTTGCTACAATCGACCTTCCACTTGAATTACTCCAACTCGTGATCTAAATATCTTTAACCCCTTATACAGAAATCTACCCTAGAGCCAAAACACATTAAAACAATACCTATTCAAAATGTTTACAAATACTTTCTCGACCAAGGATACAGGTACAATTTGTCATTGAATTGAAATCTACAAATGGAAGGTCCTAACTAGAACTAAAAAATTTCCAAATAAAACGTAATAAGTTTTGAATTTTTTCTGAAACAGACTAATTCTTGCATCATGAGATGAATTTCTTATATTCAAGTCACACAGGCCCACACACGTACTCAGAAGAGTTCTCAGACTCATAATTCACATCTTCTATCGATTTACAAAGCTTACACTTATCGCTTCACCCTAAATTTTCAACCACCCTAAACACGGATGTACAAATAGAGAAATGTCTTCTTTCTTTAGCGAACAACTTCGAGATGCTTTTCAAATAGCACATTTGACCCAATCAGTCTTCGAATTACGTTTTTAGGCACAATAAATTTAATTTTTTTTCTTGTATATCACCGTAATATCTATCTTATTGATATCACTTTTCAAGATGTCAACCTGGCTCGGATACCAAAAATTCTGTCACAAACTCAACTGGGACTCGGGACAAAATGGGGAAAGACCCGGCCAAGAAACTGGACCGAGTCGTCCAACACTTCAGCTTAATTTATTAATTTATTAGGCAACAGAAAACTTACATGACGATTAAAAGTCAGGGTCCAAACCAAAATGACTAAATTATATGTTCATTAGAGACATCTTAGATAAAACAGTTATATATGTTTTACATTAAATGTGCCAAATAAAAATTAAATAAATTAAAAGCTTACAATTTGCATCTAAAAGGGAAATTTGTGTGCCGTATGTAAAAGGGAAATTAGTACATCGCATCTAATTTCTAAAAGGAGTATCATTGGGGTGAGTCAACTAAACTCAATAGAGACGTATTTTATTTATAGCATTCATGTTCAAGTTGACAATTTAACAGCATATGATAATCAAATAAAAAACTGAAGTCACTCACGGTGTCTGACATATCATGTTTTATGTATTTAAATTAAAAACGGTTCTACTAGGCGATCAAAAGAAACTCAAGAACACGATACATACAACTGTTCATTATCCATTTTCATAACATCTAAATAAAAGAACTTCAAATGAATGAACATGTTAAATTTTAAATGTAATTGTTGAAAGTAAATATTTATTATAAATATATTGTACATCAAATTAAATCCCTACCTCGAATGGGTCTATTCCAATTCAAATCCCAATATATCCAAGGTCCAAATTTATTTCAATTAATTGATACCTAATTAAAATAAAATCGTCAATTTATCTTGAGCTAAAATTTTACACCTTAATTTTTCAATTTATTTCGAAAAAGATGGTCCAAAATTAATTGGGTAAATAACTCATAAATTGGGCAAAATAAGTTCAAAATCTCGACCCAAAAAAATCTGGAATGAGGGCTTAAAAGAGGGCTGGACTGCGGCCCAACCTAAGGCCTTAACAAGAAGCCATTTAATCTGAACCGTGGTCCAAACAAAAGTTGGACCACGGCTTAAAGAGTCGTTGAGCTCCCGCACCAGAACAATGTCGTTCTCACGACGTTGTTGTGATTCTTGTTGTTGTCTCGTCTAGGATCATTCAAGCCTCCGGTTATCAAGATTCTTCCACAATCAAAACCCAACATCGACAGTTCAAAAGTTGTTCATCCAAAAATTGAAATTTACAGAACATATTACTAAGAGGGAAAGGCTAGAGAGGAACAAGGTTGTTCTTCTTTCAGAAAGAGAACAAGGTTGTTCTTCTTTCAGAAAGAGAACAATGGAGAGAGAGAGAAGGGAGATGGGCGCTTGATTAAATGGGAAAGGAGTTTCGTAAAAGAAAATTAATGTCTTATTGAATTCTCCGCCGGTTACAACATAAACATCATTATTCATATTTTAATATATAAACATTGTATGAGTGACGTTACGTGCATAAATTAAAATGCATTGGATGACATGTATGACGTTCTTACTACATATCATTATAATTGGATAGAGGTTATATGAACGGCTTACATTTGACCACAATTATGTATATTTTAAAGATGAGTATGACACATTTAGTCTGAATTTAGCAGAAAAAGAGTTACTATATATCCTTTGTATGGTGTGACTCCCTAAATCTCATGAGCAGAATGACTAGGCTGCTACATACTACTAGTAAAAGCCAAGGAACATAGTAGTGCGTGAGACTAAATGTGTGCATGTTTAAACATATATTGGCATTCATATTGGCACGTTGATATATGGTCATGTTATTATGTTATATCACATATGATGTTTCATGTGCATTACACATAGAAAATGTCATGATGTGTGATTTTTTGTGCATCATCACTCACATTTATCATTGTACATAGGGATGAGTTTTATACTTGGATCATGAGTTTTATTATGGATTTTTTTATTAAATATTTAGTTTAAGGATTTACTTAGTGATCTTTATAAAAACTCTGTTGTTTTATCTCTTGTTTTTCAGATTCTGAGAACGACCAACAAGGGAGAGTTAAAGGCAAAGTCAAGCAAGAGTCATAGAGTTTCATGGTAGGTCTGAATTACCTACTAAGAACTATTGGGGTTACGCTTTCAATGTGTAGCATGTCTTCCTAATCCACAAATTAAGAATTGATCGCCTTTGTGGTGGTGCAGGGCTCGGGTCCTAAGCAGATTCCATATATGTAAGAGGGATAAAATGTTCATAAAGAAGATTGTGACGTACAAAACAAACTTTGATTAGATTTAACGATTTTTACCAAATACATGACATACTCAAATGTAAGTATGTGGGTAACAAACAACAACCCTCTTGCGGATCAAGTAAACCCAATACCCACAACCAGTATTATAATAAAATTCATGAATAAAAATAAACATACAAGACATAGTACATGTCACGATTTGAGAGAGGGCCTAACAGAAACGCCAGGGGAATTAACAGTACATATATTATAAAATCAACATATTGTAAGACAAAATGTACCATTAGTGTCTTAGATATAAATTAAATTAAGATTTTGAAAATAATAAAATAAACGATTGAATATAATAAATAAAATCTCTACTTGACTTGTGTACCATTGATATTGCTGAAATATGTAACCAAAGAATTCAAATTCAACTCGTCATACCTTGGTACCTATAATTGTAGCTACATCACTACATTTCTAAAACTCAGAATATGTATTGGATCTTATAAGAAGGATATAAACCAACTTAGAGATGCATAAGAGAAGTCTCCTAAATACGGCCTAAAACAGGTCTTGTCGCGGCGCCCATCCAGTGACCAACGTTGCAGAGCCTACATGTGGGTGCACATGCTCCACATGTCACCAACGTTGCAGCCTTCCCTACCCGGTGCTTGACACATGTTGTGATTCTGTGAAATTTGGAAGACTAATCAAAAGTTGCAGTGTCATTCAATCTATTTTTGGCACCTCGGTGTCGGGCTCTCCACTCTATGACGACGATTATATCTAGCGCTCTATATCGCAATGCGAACTATGTGGTCCATTGGGTTTTGCAAGTAAACCAAAGATTTCTAATTTCTCAACACCAAATTCAAGTTGAATTGAAGCATCATCAATTTTAATCCATTTTCATGCAAAACACCATTAAGATTAATAATACAGTGAGGAGAAGAAGATGAACAGGAGAAAAGAAGAATGGCTAGAAAGAAGATTGAATTGATAGTTGTTTACTCAATTGTATTTCCCAATAGAGTTTCTTACAAATATGATCAAAAACAAATAAAAGCAATGATGACAGATTATAAAACGTAACTAGAATGAATGAACTATAAATGAACAGTAATTGACATCAGTTAATATTCCCCCACAAGATCAAGGCCGTAGGCCAAAGATCTTGGATAAAAAGATGGAGAACGGCATCGGTGGAAGAGGTTTGGTAAGCGCATCAGCAATTTGATTCTCCGAATGAGTGAATTTGACCAATAACTGCTTTTGCAGCACTTTTTCCTTGACAAAATGAAAATTAATCTCCACATGTTTGGATTTTGAGTGTAACACAAGGTTGGAAGCAAGATAAGTGGCACTCAAGTTTTCACAGAGAATAAAAGGAGCAGTGGAGGAGAGAATATCCAACTTCTTGAGAAGCGAATGTAACCATAGGAGTTCAGCCGCACCATTTGCGACATTGTGGTATTCAGACTCTGTGTTAGAGCGTGAGACAACCTTTTATTTGGTAGAAGACCAGGAGATAAGATTGCAGCCGAGAAAAATATAGAAGTCGCTGGTGCTTTTGCAGTCATTGGGGCAGGAGGCCTAATCTGCATCCGTATAGCAAGTCAAATCAAACACAGTAGAGGGAGCGAAGGAGATGTCGAGGGATGAAGTAACTTTGAGATAACGTAAAATTCTCTTAACGGCTTGCCAATGAACGTCAGAGGGTGCATGCATAAACTGGGAGACGTTGTTGACAGGGAAAGCAATATCAGGACGTGTAAGGCAACAATACTGTAAGCCACCAACTAGGCTGCGGTAGAGAAATCCGTCATGGAGGGGAGTGCCAGAATACAAAGATAGAACAGGTCCTGCAACCATAGGTGTTGGGACGGGCTTGCACGAAGTCAGATTTGCCCTGTGAAGTAACTCAGATATATATCTCGATTGAGAAAAACTCATACCAGTAGGAGTTTGAGTGACCGATATGCCGAGAAAGTATGATAATGGTCCAAGGTCGCAGACTATAAATTGGGCATGTAAATAGGTTAAGAGCTGATCTATCAGAGCACCCGAGTCACCGATCACGATAATGTCGTCAACATACACAAGCATAATAATAACATAGTAGGATGTGCGACAGAGGAAAAGTGATGAATCAGACTTAGAGGCGAAGAAACCCCAAGTAATGAGAGCAGTGGAGAGCTTGGTGTATCAGGCTCTAGGGGATTGCTTGAGACCGTAGATGGTTTTATGTAAGAAGCATACAGCCAATGGAAAGGATGAGTCAATAAAATCGGGAGGTTGGTGCATGTAAACCATCTCAGTTAAGTCCCCGTGTAGAAAAACATTGCTGATATCTAGTTGACGAATAGTCCAGTGGGAGGAGACTGCAAGGGAGAGAATCGTCCGAACGGTGGTTGGTTTGACCATTGGGCTGAAAGTCTCGTCATAATCAATGCATTTGGTCTGGTACTGGGCTGAAAGTCTCGTCATAATCAATGTATTCGGTCTGGTCATACCCTTTGGCTACGAGGCGGGCCTTGTACCGAGAAATGATGCCATCAGAGTTAAATTTAGTTTTGAAAACCCACTTGAACCCAATAAGTTTTGCATGGCTTGAAAGAGGAACTAACGTCCAAGCTTTGGTTGCTCAAAGGGCAGAAATTTCCTCGTTCATAGCGGCAGTCCAGTGTGAACACTTAGCGGCTTCGGCGAAGGTCTTAGGTTCAAGAGCAGGCTCAAGAAGGAACACTTTGGGTTTGAAAATACCAGCTTTGGCTCTTGTGGTTATAGGATGGGTATTTGGGACGGTATGAGTTTGGACATGAGAGGGCAAGAGGTCAGGGTGGGAAAAGGGGGAAAGGGAAGTAGTGAGGGATGGGGGGAAACAAGGGCAGGTTGGGCGGAGTGGGGGGAGTATGGTCGAGGTGGGGAGGAGTAACGGCAGAGAAGTGAGGACGGGGCCGAGATGTATCAAGAGGAGTGGGAGGGATGCGGGGGTATGGTGGACAAGGAATGGGAAGATCAAACGGGAGAGGGAGGGTGACAGGAGAACTGGAGGAAGAGAAAGGAAACTGTGACTCGACGAACGTAACATGACGAGAGATATAAACTTTGTGAGAAGAAGGATCGAGACAGTGGTAACCTTTGTGATGTGGACTAGGGCCTAAGAGAACACAAGGAAGGGATCGAGGTTGGAGTTTATGTTGATTGAAAGGACGTAGGAGAGGGAAACAGAGACAGCCAAAGACCCAAATGGAGGAATAATCTGGGAGTGTGTGAAAAAGACATTCGAAAGGGGATTATGATTGAGGACGGGAGTGGGAAGAAGATTAATCAGTTGAGCAACGGTGGTGAAAGCATAAGGCCATAAATGGGGAGGGAATGAAAAAGGAGAGCGAGTCCAGTTTCAACAACATGGCGATTTTTGCATTCAACGCGATCGTTTTAGTTTGGAGTGTAAGGATAGGAAACGCGATGGTGAATGCCAAGAGATTTAAAAATAGGGGTAAGGGACTGAAATTTGCCACCCCAATTTGATTGAACAGATTTAATTTTAACATCAAACTGGGTGTGAACGAATGTATGGAAAGTCACAAAGGTATTGTACACTTCACATTTTAATTTTAGAGGAAACAACCAGGTGAAACAAGTACAATCATCAACAAATAATACAAAATAGTGAGCACCAATAATAGATTTAATTGGAGAAGAGCCCCAAACATCAGTATGAACCAGATTAAAAGAAAAAAGTGCATGAAATTGAGAAAGTGGAAAAGGAAGTTGATGACTTTTGCTCATATGGCAAGGGGTACAATGTTGGGGTACAAAACATTTGAAATTGAGATTACACATTTTTAATACTTGCTGCAAAACGACGAGTGAAGGGTGACCCAATCAGAGATGCCAAAAATTGACCAAAGGAGATGTTGAGGGGTTAAGTCGAGTAGCAAGGGACACCAGTGGACTAGACAATGGAAGACGGTAGAGACCGTCACTGAGAAAGCCACGAAGTAGAGGGGTGTGAGTCATCCGATCCTTAACACAGAAGAAAGAAGAATGAAATTTAACGAAAACAGAGTTATCTTTGCATAATTGGGAAACACTTAACAGATTATGGGATATGTGAGGAGTGTGATAGACATTTTGTAAAGAGAGTGATCGACCGATGACTGGGATGGCAGCCAAACCGGAGAGAAGAAGAGGAAGCAACGTACCTTCGGCCGTGTGCGACGTGGGACGGACCGAGAAGAGGTTGGAGATGACTGAGGGCAGTTTGGTGTGCAGAGAAGTGGTGGGTTGCGCCGGAATCTAGAATCCACGGCGGGGTTGATGACGACGGTGATGGAGTGGGGAGGAGGCCGGAAGTGTTGAGAATACTCGGGAGATTTGCAAACGAGTAAGAACATGGAGGTGGGGGTGGTTCGAGTGAGTATGGGGGTGGGTGGAAGAGAAGAGGTAAGGGTCGGGTGTGATGGGTGGGTTAGCTGAAGGAAATGGATATGGGTCGGGTGAGGAAGATGGGTGGGCCGGGTAAGGATAAGGGTAAGGGTAATTGGCCTGGGTCGGGTCAGAATTGAATGTGGTGAAATGGGCTTGAGCTGGAGGAAAAAGGCAATGGGCTCTTGAGGCAAGAGGGTGGTAATTTGGGTCGAGGAAGTAATAGCACTTCAGGGCCGAGTGGCCCATGCGGTTGCATATCTGGCAACGGTGTCGATTATTATTCATGGGCCGAGGAGAACGCCATGGACCTGGGAGATTTGGGGCCAGCCTGGTTGGATAAAGGGAAGACGGAAAAGGAAAACGAACCTAGGCGTTGGGCCGAGGACTCCACGGGGTGCGGGAAGGTTGCTGAGAAACAAAATTTGCCTGCATTTGGTACGGCAGCGGCAGGGAGAAAGCAGAGTTATGCTTTTCTAGACGAAAGTCGAAGCTTTGAAGGAGGCTCTGGATTTCTTCCAACGAAGGCTGTTCGGTGCGGTTGGTAATCGAGGAGATCGAAGTTACCAACGAGTTGTATTTGCTGCCCAAGCCATTGAGAAAATAGGTGATTTTGTCCCAGTGTGAGACAGGTTCGCCGTTGGCGGCAAGGGTGTTGCAGAGTAAGGTGAGTTTCTGAAAATAACTGGATGCAGAGAGACCATCTTTGGACAGGGAGTGGAGTTGACTTTGCAGGTCTATAATTCGTGCTAGGGAGGAGGAGGCGAAAGTTCTTTCGAGGGCAATCCAGACTTCGCTAGTGGTGGAGAAGGTAATCATTTGGGGAGAAGGTCCTCAGACAGAGAGGCCAAAATCCAGCTCGGAAGTAGGCTGTTAAAGCGTTGCCAAACAGAGAACTCTGGATTTCCTGAGAGGAAAGAGCATCCAGAATTTGGGAGGTGGAGTCGAAGAACTGGCCAAAAAATGTTGGATGTCGTTGGCAGTGGCAACGTGAAGAAGTTGAGTCTTCCACACAAGGTAATTTGAGCTATTTAATTTTACTGTGAGCGTTTGGTGGTGAGAGGGTAGGGGAGGGAGAGGGGAGGAATAGAAGAGGTGAGGGTGGGAGAGGAAGGAACTGAGCTGGACGATGTCATCAGTGGCTCTGATACCACGTTAAGATTAATAATACAGTGAGGAGAAGAAGATGAACAGGAGAAAAGAAGAACAGCTAGAGAGAAGATTGAATTGATAGTTGTTTACTCAATTGTATTCCCCGATAGAGTTTCTTACAAATATGATTAAAAACAAACAAAAACAATGATGACAGATTATAAAACGTATTTAGAAAGAATGAACTATAAATGAACAGTAATTGACATGGGTTAATAAATACTTGATTTTTATCCATTAAAATCTAAGTTTTCTATCTGTACTTTAGGCTTTCCATAAAAAGTCTGAATGTATATAAAAGTAGAACTAAACCAGTGGAAATTCAACTTACCCTAGCAGTCCCTCGGCGGATAATCCTTATGCGTGTATCAAGAGCATTTTGTAGCCGATTTGTTAGAACTTTGTCTCCTAATTCCTTGTTTTCGTAATAGCTGTAAGTGACCTTTTTTGCGAATGAGAAATTAAGTAAGAAAGTTAAGTGGGTCTCATACAAGGATTCTAGCCACTGGCAGATAAAGTTCATATGTTTACGTCACACATAATAACAAAGTACTCCATATTATAATAGGTGACATTTATATATTTCAAGACAACTAAATCCCAAATAACATACTTCCATAAAGAATTAATATTTTTCAACATCGGTTGACACACTAAAAATTGCAGGTTTCACGTATTAAGTCGTATTTGTGGCGACCAACACGTTGCGTGAAAAAGAAAAGAGAGATTAAGTTCTAAATTTATAAACATGTGAACTGTTATGATAAGTTCAAAAGAAAGTCTTAAATTTATAACGATTTTGGTTCAATGAACACTTGTATCTCATTTCACATATTTTTTTAGGTAAAAAGTGTAAGGTTGCTAAAAATTTGGGCGTGAATCCTCGCATAACAATTATTTTTTGTCCAATTGGTAAGAGAGTTATATTGTTTTTGAGTACTACAAAAATATTTTTTCATTATGAATCTGAAACCTTGAGCCTCTCAATCTGACCATAACTTCTTCTTTCCAAAAGTAGACATTGACTATCAACTTTTGTGTTTGTGGCTGAGATGTCTCAATTCTAGCTTTTTTAAAAAAAAAAAAAAAAATCTCTTTTTCAAAAACCCTACAAGTGTGACGACACATTTTGGAAAACTATCCCAAGCAATGCACGTTCTAAAATTAGTCAATATTGTCATGCAATAAAAGGCAGCATGTGTGGCAATTTGTAGTGGAATAGCAAATATGGTTGTGTGTCTAACTAATATCAATGAAGTTGCTCAATCTCACATTGTTTGAAAAGTATAGAGGAAATTATTAAATAAACAAATTTCTCTATATGAAATAATAAAGCATATTTTGAGATAACAAACAATAACAAAACTTGCACAGTTTATGGCTCAGGTATCCATTGTCTTACTAGTGAGAGCAGAGCTATACGAATGATATTAAAGTCAAACTCTAATAGAAGTGTGACTTGGACGTCAGACCCTTTATGAAGAAAGATTGTAAGCATATCTGTAGACTTAGATAATACTAAAAGAGTTCAACAATCTCATATCGTTTTGTAAAGTTGGAGGACATCAATAAGTAAATATAATTCCCTACCTAAACCAACAAGGCGCATTTTGAGACATGACTAAGAACATGTAACACCCAACTTTAATTAAAAATTTAAAATAACAGATAAATCTATTAAGTATAATCGCTGAATGGAATTTTAGTATAATGTAGGTTAGGTTGAAGAATGAATAAGTAAGGGCATAAGGGTAATTGGCAAATTTGAAAGTGGATAAGGTATTTAAGGCAAAAGTTTAGAGTAGCCGCCACCACTACTCATTTTCTTTCCCTTTTCGGTCTTCAGCTCGAACGGCAGAAATCTCTAGGCGAATCTCCTGCCCGATTCTCCTTCAACCTAGGTAAGCCCTCCTTGTTTTCTTGCGATTTTAGTAGTTAGATAGCTGAGGGAGTACAATGTGAGGAGTTTCGAGGAATGTTGTGATTTAGAGCAGGTTCGGGCTGAGCGACTATTGAGAATACCCGAGTTGTGGGGTTTCAAATTTTGTTCCTCAAACTCCTGTTTTGATTCTGTGAAGTTTAGTGAAAGTTTGATATATGTACTATTACGATTTTAGGTGAGCGAGCTTCTGAAGTAGCATTTAGCCGAGCGATTTCCAGGAATCCAGGTAAGTAGAGTTTGTTTGTGCCTTCGGGCCTACATCACAAAACAGTAGGATTTATGTATGTTTTGTATGTTTATTTTCCAGTTGTCATGCATCATATTTTTGAAAGATTACGAAAATGAATTTACATGAAACGCATGGTAAGTGTGAGCAGGATGATCAGAACAACTGTTAAGGGGGATTAATCCACCCCTTAACTGAGAACAGAGAATTGAGGTTTTGGGAAAAGTGATCCACTTCCCAATCCTACAGGGGGATCAGACCAGTTAACTGTTAAGGGAATTAATCCGCCCCTTAATTGAGATCAGAGGATGTATGCTTTGGGGAATGACTGATCCACTTTCCCATCGTATAGAGGGATCAACAGAGAACGAATTTGAATACAACTGAGATGAGAAAGTAGAGACCGCATGTTTAGGGAAATTATTGCTTCATTGATCCATTTCATTCATCGCTCTACTTGCTTAGCATTAGGCTAATAGATGAGTTTTGTGATGTAGGTGAAGAAGTTACTGAAGGTATGTTTACCGACCAACATGAGGAATAGGCTGGTTGGATGAGCATTTTCAGGCATCGGTTTGGCCATCTGTTGAGGCGGTTTAATCCATGGCTGCAGGTGTTGAGTTGGGAGTAACTAATTCAGTATAGATGTTTCCTTTTTCTGAAAATTTTATGATAGTAGTGTTTTTTCAAAACTTTGAATACATTCTGAGAATCTTTGATATTAGTGTTCTGTTGGGTTTTGAAAATACTGTTTTCTACTGGATTTGAGTGATGCAATGATTTGATCTGTCTCTGATTGGTCTTAGTAAAATGCTTAAATCCTTTGATAGCCAGAGCTTTCTTGGAATACAGCAGAATTGCTGTTCTGAAGTCTATCGGCAGATGTTGGATAAAGGAGTCATCCGGCTGACGTCATCGGTAGAGGAAAGTGGTAAGTCTTGTCGTCTAGCGATCGGCAGATGTTGGATGAAGGATTCATCCGGCTGACGTCATCGGTAGATATAAGTTACGAGTTGTCGTCTAGCGATCGGCAGGTGCAAGCCGCAAAACCTGTAGTTTTGCCATCGGCAGATGTAGCGTATATTTTAATCTTATCGAAGGAGTCGTAATGTCGTTGTCGGTAGATGTCGCGTGCTTGTCTATCGGCAGATGGAAATCTATCGGTAGATGAAGTTATGTTGACTCCATCGGCAGATGAAGTTATGTTGACTCCATCGGCAGATGAAGTTATGTTGACTTCATCGGCAGATGTAGTTGTGTTGGCTTGTCGGTAGATGGTGGTGCGTTGTTTGTACACGTTGTCGGTAGGAACCTCTTATTCCTATTTCTGCTCCTTCCGTTGACTTTGTCGTCGGCAGATGTGTTCGACTTCGGCAACTTCACGGGCATTCCGCGTTTTTTTAAGCTTTACGTCTTTTGGCCAATTACTCTTAACACTTCCAACGGTCATTTTAAAATGTTTTTCACAGGTTACTTAGCTTCATTGATGTTCAATTGATTTTCCACTGCAAGTTTTAAAATATATTTAGTTTTAGAAAAAGTCAAATTTTGGCTGTCGAGTGAAATTTTAAATTTAGCATCAAGACGTCATGGTTCGGTTCAGCGTTATGAGTAGCAAACCGGGTTCAGATAACTCGGGGCGTTACAAGTTGGTATCAGAGCCATTTGGTTAAACCGTTCAAAGAATTACTCAACAGTGCCGATCGTTGCATGGAAGTACTCCAACAACTGTAAGTGTTTATGTTAGTTTTAGTTATTAGATATTTATGAGAATAGTTAACCTTTTACAGGGATATAGTAAAATGTCTAGACGACCAGGTAGACCAAGAGTACAGAGGGGGACACCAAACCCGGAGAGTACTGAGAATTCTGGTGTGATTAGGCAGCTGACAGACTTGGTACGCTAGCAATCTGATATGATGCGCCAGCAGTCCGATCAGTTGGGACTGCTACTGAACCGAGAGGTACAAGGGAGTGCCAACTCGGGTTCCAGCAATGAACAGGCAGGAGAGAGGTTTAGGAGGTTGCGACCACCCACTTTTGATGGAAAGTCAGCTAATCCAATTGTGGCCGAGGAATGGTTGAAAAAGATAGAAAGCATGTTTAGGTGTGCAAACGTGGGAGAAGGAGAAAAGGTCATTTTGGCAACCTTCCACTTTGCCGGTGATGCTCAACTTTGGTGGGAAACGATGGAGACCACCCATGATGTTCTTACGATGACTTGGACGCAATTTAAGGAGATTTTCTATGAGAAGTATTTTAACAGTACTGTTCAGACCACAAAGAAGTTGGAGTTCATGAACTTGAAACAGACAGGGACCGTAGCTGAATACAGCAGACAGTTTGAATCCCTATCAAGGTTTGCCGGACACCTCGCACGCAGAGATGAGGATAAAGTGTTCCAATTTGTGCATGGGCTGAAACCTGAGATTTATAGAGGAGTCAAGTTCTCGGGTATAAAAGGATTGTCCTACAGTGAAGTAGTGTCCACGGCATTAGAAGTGGAAGAGGCGGAGATGAAGTGTGCTGGGTTTAGTGCGGCTCCACGAAAGTTCACCCAGCCACACCATCACAGGGGAACGAAGAGGCCCTGTGAGGGCCAGGGCAGTCAAGGGAAGGAGAAGAAGACACCAAATACTAGGAAGTTCCCTCAATGCCCAAAGTGTTTAAGATTTCACCCGGGAGAGTGTAGAATTAGCGCGGGGAAGTGTTTCAACTGTGAGGAGACCGGGCATCTGCTTAAGGATTGCCCAAAGCCCAGAGTCCTTCGCTGTTATAATTGTAATAAAGTTGGCCACATGAATAGGGATTGTCCAGCTCTGAAGAATGGCCCTGTGAATGTCAAGCCAAGAATATTCTCCATTGTAGAATCGGGTGATGAAGATCGGCCTGCTGTTGTGTCAGGTACCATACTAGTCAATTTTGTGCCTGCTTTTACTTTAATAGATTCAGGTGCAACACATTCCTTCATAGCGTCTGCCTTTGCTGATAAATTAGACGTCGAGTCTTCACTTTCTGAGCATATGTTCAATGTTGCTTTACCTTCTGGCGAACGCATGCGCTCTAGCTGTGTGCTGCTTAATAGTGTAGTGACAGTAGGAGATAAGAACCTACCTGCTGATCTCATTATTTTAGAGATCATGGGATTTGATGTAATCTTAAGAATGGATTGGTTGTTTAAGCACTATGCTACGATAGATTGTAGAACTGGCTTAGTTAGTTTTCAACCCCCTGGTGGTTTAAGACACACTTTCCAAGCCTCGAAGAAATATAAGAGGATGTCTGTTTTATCCTCTGTCGGCGCTAAACCTTTCCCGTGTAGTGAGTACTCATGCTTTCTGGCCAGCGTATTAGACACAAAGCTGGTAGGAGAACCGAGTCTCCAAAAGGTTCCAATAGCTCAATATTTCCCTGAAGTTTTCTTTGATGACCTGCCTGGTTTACCACCTGATAGAGAGATCGAATTTGTGGTGGATCTCTACCCTGGTGCTGAACCTATATCTAAGAATCCATACAGACTGGCACCAATGGAACTCAAGGAATTAAAGAAACAGTTAGAGGAACTGTTGGAAAAAGGATTCATACGGCCAAGTTATTCACCGTGGGGTGCACCAGTTCTCTTTGTTAAGAAAAAGGACGGATCAATGCGCATGTGCATTGACTACCGAGAATTAAATAAGTTAACCATCAAGAATAAGTACCCATTACCTAGGATCGATGATTTGTTTGACCAACTACAAGGTGCACGAGTTTTCTCTAAGATTGACTTAAGATCAGGGTACTACCAATTGAAGGTTAAGTCTGAGGATATACCAAAGACTGCCTTTCGTACGAGATATGGACATTACGAATTTTTGGTTATGTCCTTTGGTTTGACAAATGCACCAGCAGCTTTCATGGATCTCATGAATAGGGTGTTTCATGAGTATTTGGACAAGTTTGTCATACTATTCATAGACGACATTCTGATCTACTCTAGAACTAAGAATGAGCATGCAAGGCATTTAAGTTTGGTGTTAGGAGTACTCAGACAGCACCAGCTTTATGCTAAGTTTTCCAAGTGTGAGTTTTGGTTGGACAAAGTTCACTTTCTTGGTCACGTGATCTCTGGGGATGGAATATCTGTCGATCCAGCCAAAGTTCGTGCGGTTAAGGAATGGCCTCAACCGAAGAATGCTTCTGATATTAGGAGTTTCCTCGGGTTAGCAGGGTATTACAGAAAGTTCATTGAAGGATTTTCAAAGATTGCTACACCCCTTACTAAGTTAACCAGGAAAAATGTGAGGTATATATGGACCGATGAATGTGAACATAGTTTCATGACCTTAAAACAGAAACTAACCAATGCTCTAATTTTAACCCTTCCAGCTGTGGATGGTAAATTTAGCATTTACTGTGATGCTTCCAAGGTTGGTCTTGGATGTGTGTTAATGCAAGATGGTAAGGTCATAGCTTATGCCTCTAGACAGTTGAAAACTCATGAGAAGAATTACCCTACCCATGATTTTGAATTAGCTGCTGTAGTATTTGCGCTTAAGATTTGGAGGCACTACTTGTATGGACAGACTTGTGAAATATTTTCGGATCATAAAAGTCTGAAGTATATTTTCACGCAGAAGGAATTAAATATGAGGCAACGTAGGTGGTTGGAGTTTGTTAAAGACTACGATTTTGAGATTAAATACCACCCTGGTAAGGCCAATGTGGTGGCTGATGCATTAAGTAGAGTAATACCGTCAGCCTCAGCTTTGATTCTGGATATGCCGGTGGCCTTAGAGACTGAATTTCATAAGTTTAACCTAGAAACTGTGTCCAATGTAGCAGCTATGCTTTCTGCCATCTCCTTGAAACCTACCATTCTAGAAAAGATAAAAGAAACCCAGGACATTGATGAGGAGTGTGAAAAGTTCAAGTCGAGCATGGATTCTACTGACAATTTGGATTTCAATTATACTGATGATGGAATACTTAAGTTCAGGAACAGATATTTTGTGCCAGCCAATAAAGAGCTTCGTGATGAAATCCTTTCTGAAGCTCACTCTTCTAGATTTTCCGTTCATCCTGGTAGTACAAAGATGTACAGAGACCTTAAGCAGACTTATTGGTGGCCAGGAATGAAGCGGAGCATTGCTGAACATGTAGGACTATGTTTGATCTGCCAGCGGGTTAAGGCTGAACATCAGAGACCTGCAGGAATGTTGCAGCCATTACCACTCCCTGAATGGAAATGGGAGCAGATAACCATGGACTTTGTTGTAGGATTACCCAGAACAGCAAAAGGACATGATGCAATCTGGACGATAATCGATCGATTAACCAAATCAGCCCATTTCTTACCCATCAAGATGACTTACTCTATGGATCAACTAGCCGAACTGTATGTGCATGATGTTGTGCGACTACATGGAGTTCCAGCTACTATAGTTTCGGACCGAGACTCTAGATTCACATCCAAATTTTGGAAGAGTTTACATAAAGCCATGGGCACACAGCTAAACTTCAGTACAGCCTTTCACCCTCAAACAGATGGACAATCGGAAAGAACCATTCAAACATTAGAGGATATGCTTCGGGCATGTGTTTTGGATTTTCAAGGTTCTTGGAGCAAGTATCTGTCTTTGGTGGAGTTTTCTTATAATAACAGTTTTCAAGCAACAATAGGAATGGCACCGTATGAGGCCTTGTATGGACGAAAATGTAGATCTCCTTTGTACTAGGACGAAGTTGGTGAAGTACAGTTACTTGGTCCTGACATTGTGCAGCAGACTATTGAGAAGGTTGCCCTCATCCGTCAGAGGATCTTAACAGCTCAAAGCCGACAGAAGAGCTATGCTGACAGAAGACGCAGAGAATTAGAGTTTAAAGTAGGCGATGAAGTTTTTCTTAAGGTATCACCATTCAAAGGAGTTGTGAGATTTGGAAAGAGAGGCAAACTGAATCCTAGATTTGTTGGTCCTTTCTCAATTCTGAAAAGGATTGGGAAGGCAGCCTATCAGTTACAGTTACCAGCTTCAATGGGAGGGATACATGACGTGTTCCATGTCTCGATGTTAAAGAAGTGTGTGCGGGATCCGTCCCAAGTTGTTGAACAGCAAAGCATTGAAATTCAACCTACACTTACCTACGAGGAGAAGCCAGTAAAGATTCTGGATTATGCAGTAAAGGTATTACGCAACAAAGAAGTGCCGCTGGTGAAAGTCTTGTGGCACAATCAGAACACAGAGGAGGCAACATGGGAGCGCCAACAAGACATAATGGACCAACATCCAGAACTGTTCAGGTACTGAATTTTGAGGACAAAATTCTTTTAAGGAGGGTAGATTGTAACACCCGACTTTAATTAAAAATTTAAAATAACAGATAAATCTATTAAGTATAATCGCTGAATGGAATTTTAGTATAATGTAGGTTAGGTTGAAGAATGAATAAGTAAGGGCATAAGGGTAATTGGCAAATTTGAAAGTGGATAAGGTATTTAAGGCAAAAGTTTAGAGTAGCCGCCACCACTACTCATTTTCTTTCCCTTTTCGGTCTTCAGCTCGAACGGCAGAAATCTCTAGGCGAATCTCCTGCCCGATTCTCCTTCAACCTAGGTAAGCCCTCCTTGTTTTCTTGCGATTTTAGTAGTTAGATAGCTGAGGGAGTACAATGTGAGGAGTTTCGAGGAATGTTGTGATTTAGAGCAGGTTCGGGCTGAGCGACTATTGAGAATACCCGAGTTGTGGGGTTTCAAATTTTGTTCCTCAAACTCCTGTTTTGATTCTGTGAAGTTTAGTGAAAGTTCTATATATGTACTATTACGATTTTAGGTGAGCGAGCTTCTGAAGTAGCATTTAGCCGAGCGATTTCCAGGAATCCAGGTAAGTAGAGTTTGTTTGTGCCTTCGGGCCTACATCACAAAACAGTAGGATTTATGTATGTTTTGTATGTTTATTTTCCAGTTGTCATGCATCATGTTTTTGAAAGATTACGAAAATGAATTTACATGAAACGCATGGTAAGTGTGAGCAGGATGATCAGAATAACTGTTAAGGGGGATTAATCCGCCCCTTAACTGAGAACAGAGGATTGAGGTTTTGGGAAAAGTGATCCACTTCCCAATCCTACAGGGGGATCAGACCAGTTAACTGTTAAGGGAATTAATCCGCCCCTTAATTGAGATCAGAGGATGTATGCTTTGGGGAATGACTGATCCACTTTCCCAACGTACAGAGGGATCAACAGAGAACGAATTTGAATACAACTGAGATGAGAAAGTAGAGACCGCATGTTTAGGGAAATTATTGCTTCATTGATCCATTTCATTCATCGCTCTACTTTCTTAGCATTAGGCTAATAGATGAGTTTTGTGATGTAGGTGAAGAAGTTACTGAAGGTATGTTTACCGACCAACATGAGGAATAGGCTGGTTGGAGGAGCATTTTCAGGCATCGGTTTGGCCATCTGTTGAGGCGTTTTAATCCATGGCTGCAGGTGTTGAGTTGGGAGTAACTAATTCAGTATAGATGTTTCCTTTTTCTGAAAATTTTATGATAGTAGTGTTTTTTCAAAACTTTGAATACATTCTGAGAATCTTTGATATTAGTGTTCTGTTGGGTTTTGAAAATACTGTTTTCTACTGGATTTGAGTGATGCAATGATTTGATCTGTCTCTGATTGGTCTTAGTAAAATGCTTAAATCCTTTGATAGCCAGAGCTTTCTTGGAATACAGCAGAATTGCTGTTCTGAAGTCTATCGGCAGATGTTGGATGAAGGAGTCATCCGGCTGACGTCATCGGTAGAGGAAAGTGGTAAGTCTTGTCGTCTAGCGATCGGCAGATGTTGGATGAAGGAGTCATCCGGCTGACGTCATCGGTAGATATAAGTTACGAGTTGTCGTCTAGCGATCGGCAGGTGCAAGCCGCAAAACCTGTAGTTTTGCCATCGGCAGATGTAGCGTATATTTTAATCTTATCGGAAGGAGTCGTAATGTCGTTGTCGGTAGATGTCGCGTGCTTATGTTGACTCCATCGGCAGATGAAGTTATGTTGACTCCATCGGCAGATGAAGTTATGTTGACTCCATCGGCAGATGAAGTTATGTTGACTCCATCGGCAGATGAAGTTATGTTGACTCCATCGGCAGATGAAGTTATGTTGACTCCATCGGCAGATGAAGTTATGTTGACTCCATCGGCAGATGAAGTTATGTTGACTCCATCGGCAGATGAAGTTATGTTGACTCCATCGGCAGATGAAGTTATGTTGACTCCATCGGCAGATGAAGTTATGTTGACTCCATCGGCAGATGAAGTTATGTTGACTCCATCGGCAGATGAAGTTATGTTGACTCCATCGGCAGATGAAGTTATGTTGACTCCATCGGCAGATGAAGTTATGTTGACTCCATCGGCAGATGAAGTTATGTTGACTCCATCGGCAGATGAAGTTATGTTGACTCCATCGGCAGATGAAGTTATGTTGACTCCATCGGCAGATGAAGTTATGTTGACTCCATCGGCAGATGAAGTTATGTTGACTCCATCGGCAGATGAAGTTATGTTGACTCCATCGGCAGATGAAGTTATGTTGACTCCATCGGCAGATGAAGTTATGTTGACTCCATCGGCAGATGAAGTTATGTTGACTCCATCGGCAGATGAAGTTATGTTGACTCCATCGGCAGATGAAGTTATGTTGACTCCATCGGCAGATGAAGTTATGTTGACTCCATCGGCAGATGAAGTTATGTTGACTCCATCGGCAGATGAAGTTATGTTGACTCCATCGGCAGATGAAGTTATGTTGACTCCATCGGCAGATGAAGTTATGTTGACTCCATCGGCAGATGAAGTTATGTTGACTCCATCGGCAGATGAAGTTATGTTGACTCCATCGGCAGATGAAGTTATGTTGACTCCATCGGCAGATGAAGTTATGTTGACTCCATCGGCAGATGAAGTTATGTTGACTCCATCGGCAGATGAAGTTATGTTGACTCCATCGGCAGATGAAGTTATGTTGACTCCATCGGCAGATGAAGTTATGTTGACTTCATCGGCAGATGAAGTTATGTTGACTCCATCGGCAGATGAAGTTATGTTGACTCCATCGGCAGATGAAGTTATGTTGACTCCATCGGCAGATGAAGTTATGTTGACTCCATCGGCAGATGAAGTTATGTTGACTCCATCGGCAGATGAAGTTATGTTGACTCCATCGGCAGATGAAGTTATGTTGACTCCATCGGCAGATGAAGTTATGTTGACTCCATCGGCAGATGAAGTTATGTTGACTCCATCGGCAGATGAAGTTATGTTGACTCCATCGGCAGATGAAGTTATGTTGACTCCATCGGCAGATGAAGTTATGTTGACTCCATCGGCAGATGAAGTTATGTTGACTCCATCGGCAGATGAAGTTATGTTGACTCCATCGGCAGATGAAGTTATGTTGACTCCATCGGCAGATGAAGTTATGTTGACTCCATCGGCAGATGAAGTTATGTTGACTCCATTAAGTATGTTGACTCATCGGCAGATGTAGTTGTGTGGTTGTCGGTAGATGGTGGTGCGTTGTTTGTACACGTTGTCGGTAGGAACCTCCTATTCCTATTTCTGCTCCTTCCGTTGACTTTGTCGTCGGCAGATGTGTTCGACTTCGGCAACTTCACGGGCATTCCGCATTTTTTTTAAGCTTTACGTCTTTTGGCCAATTACTATTAACACTTCCAACGGTCATTTTAAAATGTTTTTCACAGGTTACTTAGCTTCATTGATGTTCAATTGATTTTCCGCTGCAAGTTTTAAAATATATTTAGTTTTAGAAAAAGTCAAATTTTGGCTGTCGAGTGAAATTTTAAATTTAGCATCAAGACGTCATGGTTCGGTTCAGCGTTATGAGTAGCAAACCGGGTTCAGATAACTCGGGGCGTTACAGAACAAATCTAAATATACATCAACCCAAAAGAAACTATATTTTGTTGACAAGAGTAGAGCAGGCCAACTTGTAAAATGTTACATTTTTTTGGTACCCTTTTTATATATGTTATTTATTTCTATAAAATGTTTAAATCATCTTTTTAATGTGAGTTTGTAAAAAAAAATGTATTGTAGTAGTTGGAAAGAGAAAAAAATGAAGATGCTAGCACACTTGCAGTATATTTGCTTTGAGAATCTACAACATCAAAAAATTGTTTATGGTGGTGTGAGTTGGACACCTCTCTTGTATTTTTTTAATTTTTTTTAAAATTAACTTTATTCTAGATATCTAGAAATATAGGACATAAAAAATCAGGAGTTAATATTTTTGACAAAAAACATTAATTATTAAATAAAAAAAAAAACAGTTCTACCTGATATACGACAATCAACTATACAAATATACACGATACAATATAAAACTATCGTAAAAATAATATAAATATTCAGAATATATTTCATTAATCATCAACTACACAAATAGCCATTTTTATCTTTAAATCTATGAAGAATATTAATTTATTTTCTGAAATTAAAGGGTTTATATAGAATACATTTTCTATGTTTTAAATATATATTAAAAGATATTAAATATGAACATAATTCTACATTTAATTTTTAAACTGAATGAATAAATGTCACGTAACTTTATGTTAAAGTATAAAATTAGAGTGTAAATATATCATTACCCTATTTATTAATTTTGATTGATTATTTGAAATAAAATCTTTTTTTCAAAAATAAAATAAAAGGAAGCAACTTACTAATCATGATACCAAGATTTCTGATACTATCGAAAGATGATTTTTGAAAACTACTTTAGAAAATAGCTTTTGCAAAAATGGTCCAACTCGCTTTAACTGGTATTATTTGACTTTTCACAAAATGTAATTTCTTTCATAAGATTATTTCATGAAAAATAATGACGTGTGACAGAATATTAAGGAGAAAGTTCATTGAGACAACACTGTAGTGTAATTTTTCTAAATATTTTCAATGGTAATATTCAATTTAAAATTCTTAAGTATGGAGTATTTAGCATAAATCACCTTCAACTAAACTTTTGAACGTTCTAAACCTTAAAGTATAAAAAACGTTCGAATTAAACTCTGTCGGCCCCCCGATCTCCAGATCAGCAAGCTGATCTCCCTTAATTTCATCACCTGTAGGTGTGAGGAGTTCCCACCCCCCCGTTGGAGAGTATATATCAAGGGAGAGTGCATTTTTGCACTCTCCATCGGGAGGTGGGGACCCACAACTGGTGGTGGGCACCTCCCGATCTCTTTTTAGGGTACAGATCAAAGGGTCGATCTCTCCAAATATAAATAGATCCCCTTATTTCGATTTTTCACCTATGATCTCTGACCTAGTCATCACCTACCCCTCAAGGTCTCCATTCCGGCGACATTCGATTGCCCTAATTGCGCAAAATCGATCGAATCACCCTCACAAATCGATTGGATACTGGCCCCCTCTCCAAATTGACCAAAATAATCCAAAATCATTTCCCTTCTCCAAAATCTCCCAAAAAATAGTGAAGGAATGAGTCTGAAATTGTTTTTCAAACGCAAGGCTCTATCGACACAAGGTGAACCGTTCGTCACAACATGCACCGTCACAAGGTGGTCCGACTAACCGGCCTCGGCCACACGGTGGTCCTCTAACCGGCCACTGGCTCAAGGTACCTCTTTAAACGTATATCATTTGATTGGTTTTTTGGATTACAACAACAAGGACTATGAGCAACACTACCACGCTTCTCGAGATTGCGACTTTATCAGAGCAGGCAAAGGGCTTGAGCTAAAGAAAATCATCGATATCCTGAGATTCGAGCGTTTGTCAAACCGAAATCAAAAGACTTCAATGTAGAAACTCGTGTTGTTCACAATGTGATAACTCACATTATTCTACCACGAGATAATCACAGAGATCTGGTGAGCTACATGAATCTATACGTTATGGAGAAGTTGTACAATGGGATGAGGTTTGACCCAGGGTACTTGATTTTGAACCACATGTTTGTAACGCCTCGAGTTTTCTGAACTCGGTTTGTTACTTATAAACCCGAACATAACTAAGAAAATTCAGACCAAAATTTAAAACTTCGCTCGAAAGTCAAAATTTGACATTTTCTAAAACCTCAAAACATTTAAAGAATTGCAGCGGAAATAATTTGAGGAAAAATTGAGTTAAACAAAACTATAGAACAATACTTGAATAATCGGTTGAGATGTTAAGGAGTGATCGGTCAAAAGAAATAAAGGTTTAAATCGCGGAATACTTTAAAAGTTACAAAAGTCAAACGCATCTGCCGCTGAACAAAGTCAACGGAAGAGGCTGAAACAAATAACAGAAGGCTCCTTCCGGTGACAAAACGACAAAACTTCCACTTCATCTTCCGGTAAGTCTAATACAAGACATCCACCGGTCACTAAACGATAAAACTTCTACTACAGTCTTCCGATTAGTTTAATACACTACATCCACCGGTCATAAAATGACAAAGGTTTCTACTACATCATCCGGTAAGTTTATTACTCGACATCCACCGGTCACTAAACGACAAAACTTTTACTACATTATCCGGTGGCTTCCACTGAATACATCATCCAATGACTATACTGAAGATATCATCTGATGGCTTTACTGAAGACATCATCCGATAACTATACTGAAGACATCATCTTATGGCTTTACTGAAGACATCATCCGATAACTATACTGAAAACATCATCTGATGGCTTTACTGAAGACATCATCCGATAGACAATACTGAAGACATCATCCGATGGCTTTATTGAAGACATCATCCGATAACTATACTGAAGACATCATCCGATGGCTTTACTGAAGACATCATCCGATAGACAACAGGATAACAACAATTTCACTCTAACAAAGAAAACTCTGACTACCAGAAGAACTTGAGCAATTTACTAAAATTCATTCAAAACCACTTAAATTCGGACACTACTCCAACATTTAGTAAAACCACTATTAACACCAACGGAGTATAATTGTCTGGAAGAAAATCTCAAGATGAGTTCAGAAACATTAAAACTACTACTGTCATGAAAATCCAACATACTTAAATTGAAACATTGTCAATTAAACCTTCACACCAACTGACATCAGTTAAACCGCCCCATCAGCTGCCAGATTGCTGCATAGATGCACTCCTCCAACCAGCCTAGTTCTCAGCAAACTCAGTAAACACACCTACTGTCACTTCTTCACCTACATCACAAAACTCATCTATTAGCCTAATGCTAAGTAAGTAAAGCAATAATGTAATGTAATGCTGAAACATAAAGTCATAAATATGCAGTTTCTACTTTCTCATCTCAGTTGCATATGCATCGTTTCTGATCTGATCCCCCTGTGAAATTAGGAGTTGGATCACTTCTCCCAAAGTATAAATATCCACTGACTCATTAAGGGGCAGATTACTTCCCTTAACAGTAAATCTGATTCACATAGTTGTTTCTGATCCCTCTGTTTGATGGGAAGCGGATCAAGTTTCCCAAAGTCTAACTATCCACTGTCTCATTAAGGGGCGGATTATTTCCCTTAATAGTAAATCTGATTCACATAGCTGTTTCATTATGTTCATTCCTAACCATGCCAACATGCATTCAAATTCATTTTCGTATACTTTTAAAATATGATGCATGACATACAGACACATTCAAGCAAATAAAATCCTAATGTTTTGTGATGTAGGCCCGAAGACACAAGCATACTTCACTTACTTAGCTCCTGGAAATTGTCTGGTTGCTAGTTACTTCGGAAATCTGCCCACCTAAGTTCATAACAGAACATCAATCAAACCTTCACTAAACTTCACCAAGAATCAAACAAAAACTCGAGGAATCCAGTTAGAAATTCTACTACCCGAGCATTCCCATTAATCACCAAAATCTGAACCTACCCTCATTCGCAGCATCCTCAAAATCCTCACATTGTACTCCCTCAGGTACCTAACTGCTATATCGTAAGAGAAATGAGGAAAACTTACCTAGGTTGAAAGAGAATCGGGCGAGGGAATCGCCTAGAGAGCTCTGCTGCAGAGCTGAAGGCTGAAAGAGGAATGGTAAGCAAGATAGTGGCGGCTACAGTGCATTAAACTCAACCCTCTTCCTTAAATATGTTATCCACTTTTAAAATTTCCAATTTACTCTTATACCCTTGTCTAGTCACTTAATAACCCTACTTTAGTTATTGCCTAATAAAGTGTATACCATTTACAATAAAAAAGAGCTGGTTCGATAGAACCGGGTGTTACAATGTTAGAGATTAGCCAGACGTGCAACAAGAATATATCGTATAGCATGTTGATTCACAAAATATTAGGCCACTTTAACATGCGAACACCTCCTGAATAGCATATGAGAACATGGAAAGCGAGTGATGTCTTCGACAGGTTGCATTTAGTGAGGATGACCCTAATTGAAGTTGGTGGTAGGTGGATGTTCAAGACCGATCAATTGGCCTCCACCTCAGTGGCTTTTCCACCCTCATTCACCTCATAAGATGTTCTTATGGAGGATCTGCTCGTGCAGTCCCATCAACACTTCAATCCATGGGATAGAGTGGAGCAGAAGTTGGACAGTCTCATAGGCAGAGTAGACTAGCTGACTGTGGCCCAAAGAGATGTGGAGACCTCAGTTGAGGAGTTGTGGAAGTCATATAGAGCTTTGGATGCTCGAGTTTAGGACTAGATAAACCTGGGAGGTAACGGTGGATCCACATAAGGCTGAAGATGAAGATTGTTTAGATTTGTAGTATTTTTATCTCATTGTTTGTAATGTTGCAATTTACATTCACATAGGTTGTAATTTACTTTCACGTAGACTTTTGTATATGGTTGTACTCTACTTTGTGCATGTTGATAGTTGGTAAAATACAGATGTTGGATCTGCTATTAGTCATTATATACTGTTTTGGATGTGCATAAACTATTAAAAATAGTTATGGTAGAGTCAGAAAATAAAGAAAACTCTACCCAAATTTTTAACTTTTCATGAATTATAGAACGTTATAATCCATGCATGTACGACAAAAAAGTAAACAGTCTAAATACATTACAATCCAAACAATATACACACATCACAATCCAAATATATTACAATCTTGACATTCTAAACAAACTTTACAATCTATACAATCTTCACATTCTAAACAATCTTGACACTCTTCCGATCACGGTCTGTAACTAATGCATTGACCATGCATAGTCGACTCCTGCATAAGAATAAAAACACAAATTAGACCACAAGAAAGTACGACATTCATGTATATAAACTTAAGCAGCACTTATGATATACTTAAGAGGCCACTGACTAGGTCCCAAACCAAAACTCAATTATTATCTATTCTAGCTACTGACAAGTTTACTATTTTTGCTGAAGATGAGCTTATCAATGACTTGGATTGGAACCCGAACTCTCAGGACAAGGAAAAGCTCAAACACATACTCATTTGGAAGACTGAAGGTGACAAATTATGTAACACCCGGTTCTATAGAACTAATTATTTTATCTTTTAATTAATGGTACACTTTACATGGCAATAATAAATGTAGGGTTAGTGGATGACTAGGTGAGGGTATAAGGGTAATTGAAAATTTAAAATTGGATAACGTATTTAAGGAAAGAGATTTTGGGTTTAATGCACTGTAGCCGCCACTGTTTTTCCCAAATCATTTTCGACTCTCAGCTTCTCAACTCAGCAGAGTGCGCTAGGAGATTCTTCTATGATTTTCCCTTCGGCTTAGGTGAGTTTTACTAAGGTATTTTACTGCATTATGATTATAGACGATAGAGGTGTATCGTAGATGCATATTCCTGGAAATGCAGGGCGTAGGAGTTGAGTCGGGTCTCGTATGAATCGGGAATGTGCTATGAACTAAACTTCCAAACTAGTTTCCCTAGATTTCTGGATAGATTAGAATGAGGTTTAGTAGAAATCTGATTAATATTCTGTTTATGACTCTAAGTGAGCAAAGCTTCCAAAGTAGTTGAAACCGAGCTTTTCCAGGGAGCCAGGTAAGTAAAGTATGCTTGTGCCTTCGGGCCTACATCACAAAACAGTAGGGTTGTGTATGCTTGATTGTGTTTGTATGTCATGCATCATATTTTGAAAATAAGCGAAAATGAATTTACATGAAATGGCATGACAAGGAATGAACAGACTGTAACAGTTGTTAAGGGAACTAATCTGCCCCTTAATCGAGAGAGAAAATGTATGACTTTGGGGGAAGTAATCCAAACCTCAATTTCACAGGGGGATCTGAACAGTTTTTGTTAAGGGAACTAATCCGCTCCTTAATCGAAAGAGAGGATGTATGACTTTGGGAGAAGTGATCCAACTCCCAATTTCATAGGGGGATCAGATCAGAAACGAATGCATATGCAACTGAGATGAGAAAGTAGAAAATGCATGTTTAGGAATTTATGTTTCGGCATTTCATTTCATTACAGCTTTACTTACTTAGCATTAGGCTAATAGATGAGTTTTGTGATGTAGGTGAAGAAGTGACAGCAGGTGAATTCCCTGAGTTTACTGAGGAATAGGTGATGTTGGAGGAGCACTTCTATGCTACGGTTAGGAGCTCTGATGAGGCAGTTTAACTTTTGTCTGAATGAGAGTTTTCAGTGCATAGGTATTTTGATGAAGTGTTCTGAGAATTTTA
The DNA here is from genome assembly GCA_022432975.1 of Begonia masoniana. Classification (NCBI taxonomy): domain Eukaryota; kingdom Viridiplantae; phylum Streptophyta; class Magnoliopsida; order Cucurbitales; family Begoniaceae; genus Begonia; species Begonia masoniana. The sequence continues at coordinate 19,488,820 of CM039516.1, read as the reverse complement.
ATGATAGTAGAAGTTTGATACTTCTTTTAACGCTTCTGTGATCTTCTTTTCTGGATTTGAAAATATGATTTGATTTCGACTGTAGCTTGCTATTCTGAATTTTTAAAAAGTGTGGATTTGTGTTGATTAGAATGATTTCAGCAAAATGTACAAAATCGTTTAGCATTCGGATTTACTCCTTGTTAGAATCTCTTTTTGGTCTATTGGTAGAAGTTGGGTGTTTTATCCACCGGTAGATGTTGGAGGACTGAATCATCCGACTGACGTCATCGGAAGATGTCTTCGGTAGAAGCCATCGGAAGATGTAGGCAATAAGTTTGTCATTTTGTGATCGGTGTGAGTTAGATGAATGAATCATCCGGCTTACGTCATCGGTAGAAGCGCATAATAAGTATGTCGTTTTGTGATCAGTGTGAGTTACATGAATGAATCATCCGGCTTACGTCATCGGTAGAAGCGCATAATAAGTTTGTCGTTTTGTGATCGGTGTGAGTTAGATGAATGAATCATCCGGCTTACGTCATCGGTAGAAGTGTATAATAAGTTTTGTCATTTTGTGATCGGTGGAAGCCTTCTCGGTAGATGCATTCGACTCTTACGATTTTCAAGTTTTCACGCTTAAGTCTTGATCTCTTTTGGTCGAATTATTTCTTAATATTTAACCGATTATTCAAACATTGTTTTATAGCTCTGCTTAATTCTGTTTTGCTCAAAAGAATTTCCGCTGCAAGATTTTAAATGTTTTTCTTGAGATTTTAGAAAAATGTCAAATTTTGACTTTCGAGCGAAGTTTTAAATTTGGTCCAAAGTTTCTCAGTCATGTTCGGGTTATGTGTAACGAATTGGGTTCAGAGGACCCGGGGCATTACAAATTAACTCAATCAAAAGCTGGAGTAGCAGAAGCGAGAATTTGTCTTCCTGGTGACAACTCATTGTAATTTTATTTTTCCTTCATTTGCTATAGGCAAACTTTCAGCCTATTTGTTAGCTTTCAATGGTGCATGCATGCATAAGCATATATGATAGTCGGTGGTAGAGGGTTAAAGCTTCAAAGAAAGACCCAAACTCTCCTTTTGAAGCTCGACTTGCATATTGTGGAAGCCCAGCCCCTTTGACAAGATGGAGGCATCCATCCAAGCGCATTGTTTGATGAAGATGGCGTCGTTCACTAGCCTTTCAACATCATGGTGGCGTCGTTTACCAGACTCTCAACATCATGGACCAAGCATCAAAGCCTTAGAAGACAACCAAGAGAAGATCGGCCCACATGGAAGTTAGGAGCTCACACCAATTTGGGCTTTAGCGCTTAACCAAAGTTCACTCACTTGAAGGCCCGATCCATTAGTAGAATGAGGGCGCTAAAGACCTTGACAATTTGAATTCTTTTCAGCTCTTTACCCCCTCATGGAATCAAGACAACTTGACTTATGAAGAAATCATCTCAACGAAGAAAGATAAGGAGGAGCGCCCAACCAACGACCATGATTAATCCTTCATAAATTTCCTTTCTTTGCACGCCTCAACTGTGATAACCCGGATGTGTACGTATGAGTACAACTACAGGACAAACCTCGGGTTTCCGGGTGGACTCGGACTCGAGTATAGGAGAATCCCGGGTTGTAAAGAGGGGGTCGTCACAATCCCACATCGCTTGGAGAAGTATATGGGAATGAAATATATGTAAGGAAACCCTCCTAAGATAGTAAGACGCGTTTTGGAGCACAATTGGCAACGGATCGCATAAGAACTCCGAAGTTAAAAGTGCTTCGACGAGAGTAGTACCAAATTGGGTGACCAACTGGGAAGTCCTCGTCAAACAAAGCCGTAAGGGGAGGATATTGGGTTATGACTCAATCCCAAGAGCGGACAATATCTTACTGGGAAAAAGGGTCGTTACAAATGGTATCAGAGCCTGTACCCAACCGGAAATGTGGCCAACGGGGACATTGGGCCCCCGAGGGGGGGTGATTGTGATGACTCGGATGTGTACGTATGAGTACGACTGCGGGACAAACCTCGGGTTGCGGGGTGGATCCCGAACTCGAGTATAGGCAAATCCCGAGTCGTAAAGAAGGACTCGTCACAATCCCACATCGATTGGGGAAGTATATGAAAATGAAACATATGTAAGAAAACCCTCCCAAGATAGTAAAACGCATTTTGGAGCACAATTGGCAACGAATCACATAAGAACTCCGAAGTTAAAAGTGTTTCGACGAGAGTAGTACCAGGTTGGGTGACCGATTGGGAAGTCCTTGTCAAACAAAGCCGTGAGGGGAGGATATTAGGTTACGACTCAATCCCCAGAGCGGACAATATCTTACTGAAAAAAAAGGGTCATTACATCAACCCTAAACCACCATTAGGACATATTTAATCCTAGCTATTTCATTTTGGTATTCAGTTTTCAGATCAATAATAATTTCGAGGTATGTTTCAATAGCATTGGCTCTAAGGTAAGCAAGCATTGGCGGTTCCTTGGCCGATTGGAGTTGTATCCTTCATTACTTCAAGCAATTGGTGGCTTGCAAGTTCTTATTAAACCCTTGGTGGTTGGAAAATAGTAGGAAATGTGAACATCATAGCCCAAGAACCGTTGTCACTTTCTTAGGAAAGTGTACATTCCCCGGAAGTGCTCAAGTTGCTTACCGGACCGGTCACGGGTTTCTCTTTTACAAACTCTTATTTTCCGTTTATTTTTGCACGATAATTTCATAGCATAATCTCAACTCATTATCTTAGATCGCCTCTGAGTTTTGTACCAATTTGGAACTCATTTGACATAAATCTTGAATGTGGAATTGTGGTGCTAATCGAATTTAGTCGAGTAGCACCAACCTTGGAATTTCGAATTGTCTAACATATGATTTGCAGGGTTGAATCATATCAACTTACTTGTGTCTCGGCGGTATGGAAACTCGTGAATGTGTCCTGTGGCGCTGAAGCCGGAACAGCGCTTGAAGTGGAATGAAACTCTTTACACATGTGACTTTTATGACCAGCATGTCGACATCTTCCACATGTCATTGGTGAATTCTTCCTAACCATTGTTGAGCGACTTGGCTCATCGACATCTCCCACTCTATTTTTCTTCAGTCTCTTGAGTTTACGTTTTCTAACAGGTGGACAAATTTCAGACATATTTACTCCGGGTCACATGTGTGTGCCCCTAAGTGGGTGAATGAAGTTTGCGTACATCCTGAGAAAAGTTTCTCGGTGGTAGCAATGACAAACATAATTTTCAGACGTCACCCTCATGAATTGCATGCACAGAATCGCATGCACACACAGAATCCCAATTAGCTCCCACCGTTAACAATGCAGTCATGTCTATTCAAATCGACCACATATTGATCGTATCCATTGCTCACCTCAAATCGAGCAGCGCCTCAAAAAACTGGACTCTAATTTCGCGCTACAAGTTCTCGCTTCGCAAGCTTCTTCCTAATCTAAGGACATAATAAATATGTTGACTGAGCCATCTTTTTATGTTTTTTTACAATCCGAGACATCAAACACTTTCTGATCATCTAGAGCATAGTCAATATCGATTTTTCCCTCGCATGTATTAAAAGTGCATTGAAGAACTCACTCAAATTATTCAATCACATGTCGCACTTGGGGATCGAAGTAAATGCATGTGTCACCCAATGTCTCGGATTAATTTCACGGAGATATGCGTGGACGGCCGGTTTAGTGGAGTCTAAGTGTTGCATTGCTCTCTCAAAGTGAAAGGACATAGTTGTTCTAGCTGCATTCCATATCGCATTTTTTTATGCTTTCTCCCAATAGTCCTTTTTGAAATTTGCATACAGATGTCATAGATAGTATTGGTGTTCGGCTAAGGATAATAAATCCTTCAAAGCAGTCATAACATTTGCACGAACAATTAAATTAGGCACGTACAAACATAAATATCATACATAACTACAAATGCATTATATCTTTTATCGATCTAAAATAAATGTCTAGCCGTATCCCGTCTGAGTGTCTGTCGGTCTTTAGTACTTTCACAAACCACTTCCACAAGTCCTTGCATTCTGCTTCCACAACTGCAATAGCAACATGGTAGATTCCATCATTACCATCAATGTTTATAGCTGTCAGTAATTGGCCAAGACACAAGTCTTTAAGAGACAATCATCCAAACTCATGTACATTCTTTGAAATACAACCTCCGATCCAGACCCAGGCACCAGTTTTGGGCTAAGTCTGAGAGTGCTGCCCTGATTAGATCTATGAATTTCTTCTGTCTTCACACACTGTTATCAATCGTCGAGCTTCGCTTTTACTAAATTTAATCTCATAACCATTCTTCAGCGCATAATCTACTATTTTGCCTCTAATTTCCTTCAACGAACTATATTTATTCCTCATATAGAAACTCATCGATCAAACTTCGCGTGACGGTATACTTGTGCATTCACCATCCTTTGAGTCGTATAATGAACGAAGCTCATCATCGTCTTTTTTTTCGACTGAGAATGCACCTCAATTCCTTCGTGATCGAAGGAAAATAGCTCGCTATAAATAGGTGTTGAACACGCTTTCCATTCCATTTGCGGGTCACAAGTGGTTGCACTTTCAAACTCCAAAAAACTACTAGAACTAGCATCCATCGAATCTATAAAAATAAATACGAGTCAATTTATTCGATTGTCGCCAGAATGAATTTTTCGAGGGCTAGGACAGAGATCGAGGGGTGAAAAATCAAAATGGGGGATAGATCTATTTATATTCAGGGGAGATCACCTCTAATTTCCTTCAACGAACTATATTTATTCCTCAAATAGAAACTCATCGAACAAACTTCGCGTGATGGTATACTTTCGCATTCACCATCCTCCGAGTCGCATAATGAACGAAGCTCATCCTCGTCTTTTTTTTCAATTGAGAATGCACCTTAATTCCTTTGTGATCGAAGGCAAATAGCTCACTATAAATAGGTGTCGAACACGCTTCCCATTCCATTTGTGGGTCACAAGTGGTTGCACCGTCAAACTCCAAAGAACTACTAGAACTAGCATCCATCGAATCTATAAAAATAAATACGAGTCAATTTATTCGATTGTCGCCGGAATGAATTTTTCGAGGGCGAGGACTAGGACAGAAATCGAGGGGTGAAAAATCAAAATGGAGGATCAATCTATTTTTATTAAGGGGAGACCACATTTTTATTAAGGGGAGATCCCCCCAAGAGATCGGGAGTGACGAAATAAAGGGAGATCGGGGGGCCGAGAGAATTTAATTAGAACATTTTTTATATTGTGAAGTTTAGATCGTTCGAAAATTTAGTCAAAGGTAGTTTTTGCTTAACACTCCATACTTTAGTGTTTAAATTATATATTACCGTATTTTCAATAAAATTCTGTATACATTATTACTTCAAAATGCCCAAAAGAAATAAGCCCATGGATGTAGTTGTAAAATAAGCTGGCTAGGTCCAGACAAAGTAACGAGCCCAGATAGCAAGAAACGACTAAACTAGCCCGTTGATGAGCCGGCTAGTTAAGCCTATTAGGGGCCCAGCCCACTAGTTCAAACTTCCGATACAGCTCGAGCCTTAACCACAGCCCAATGCTACCACCCGTCCTCTCCATAAGATTCGTTTGACACCTCTACCTCATGAATCTATAGCTCGAAGGGAGCAAATAAATTAAAAAGAGAAATCCAATGAATAAAAAAAATATATTATAATACTCCCGGAATTTAGCAGGGGCAAATAAGAAGCCTCCACTCCAGTGTATAAAAAACCCAAAAAATAAAAGAGAGAATATTCTTCAAGAAGAAGCTATATGTACACTTGGAAAAAACCGAAAATAAAAAACTGAACTAGCAAATCGTGTCTATATTTTTCTGTGATAACCTTCTTCTAGTGTCCATGATAGCTTCGTGTCTTTTCTTGCATATATCTCTCATTGCCTCCTGGAATTGCAGCTCGATTACCTCGAGCTCACTTTTCATTTCTTCTTCCACCTGATCACACAAGCATGAACCATCGGTTGGCGACCTCTGAAAGCAAAGCAAGCTATTCCTTCCAATTTCCAAAACCCCGTTCCTGATTTCGAGCGATCCACACATATCGGTCAAAGATGGCGATACGACCCCAGAAGCTCTTCGAGATCCATATTGACTGGAGTCCATCGATCCAGACTCGACCGACATGTATGAATTAATGGACCAGTTCCTATCGTTAAACTCATTAGAGGTTGCAGAAACATAAGACATTCCAGAAAATCTATTGTCTGTTGTGGTTAAACTTGGTAAACAACAGTATCTAATGTCGTCTGGTTTGGGATTATCGGACCTTTCCTGCATTAGCTGATTTAATGAGTCCAATGAGGAAGAATTAGGGAGAACTTGTGACGATGAAGGATTCGACGGCTCATAAGCCTTTTGTCGAGATCTCAACATATTTTCTTCATTTTGTTTTGGCAACGGCACATCTTTTTTATGACCAATAGGAATTCTCGTTCCATTTGCAGCCATCAAATGCTCTATACGAACACAAGGTTTCCAGCTGGGAACTAAGTTTACAAGCAACAAGTCAATCAATTCTGCTATGAGCATAACATTTTGGTCAGGTAGTTCCAGTTGTTCCACCATTTCGCTTGAAAGAGAGAGAGCTGTATCACTTTCGAGGTAGAATATAAAATGGATATTCCTAGCACGACCTTCGTATATAAAGGAACAACGTAAGCCTAAGCAGAATTTTTAGCAGGGTGGTTATAGAAGAGGAGAAAAGACTAACCATTTTGATCTGCTATCTGAAGTATCAGAGAAAGAGAATTCTCATCATTTTGCTCGCCTTTCAATAAGAAGACACTCCCCCTCTGTGTTCTTTTAACCTCCACATACAGAGAATGGGACTCCCCATCAACTGAAGTATCAAAAGAAGTGATAATGGGTGGCTCACCCTCGTTATTTACGTCCATGGAAGTTGGTGCATTTCGTGCACTGGCAGGTCCTTCTGACATCAAACAACGATCTCCAAACGTTCCAAATTTAGGAAAAACAATATCTGGGAGTGGCAGAGGACGATACTTTGCTGATCCATTCGCTTGGAGAAAAGGATCCATTAGAAGTTCTTTCGCAGAAAATCTTTCAGTCGCAGGAACTAAACACTTTTCTATAAATTGCTTCATATCTGGATCTTTCACTTTACAGAGAGCAGCAGGCTTTATACCCTACGTGGTCATTCAATATTTGGTGAAATCAACAGTTGATTGAGTTAAATTATAAAATACAGTAAATGTCATGGAGAGAGACTGACCGAAGTGACCTTCTTGTAAATTTGAGCGGAGTTCCTACACTCACTGTAAGGATATTCAAAAGTCACCATCTCGAGCATGCACATCCCAAAAGAATATATATCAGCTAATTCATCGTAATTTTCATCATAAAGTTCCGGAGCCATGAACTCGGGAGTACCTATTAAAACATCAAGATAACCAGCAACATAAGAAAGCGTATCAAATAAGTTGACTAGTTCAGTTCAATCTTAGAAATAAGATTAGCATAGTATCTGAGTTGCAATAAATTTTACCAATTCCTAGGTCAATTACTACATCATGATTAGTTCAAAAGTTATTACAGACTTCAAAATACTTGTACATCATAGACATGGCATCACCGATCTGTGCGACTAAACCCTAGAGGTAGAAAATGTACCAATTACACTTTTAGCAGTTGATTGCTGCATAATAGTTGCAAACCCAAGATCTCCAATCTTTACTTCTCCTTGATTACCGTTGATAAATATGTTATCACACTTCAGATCTCTGTGTATAATTGGTGGGTTATGACTATGAAGGTAGTTCAAACCCATCAAAATCTGTCTTGCCCATCCCTTCACTGCCTTCATGTCAACCTTTTTGTGCTTTTTACAATACCTGGCCCAATTCATTTACATTAACCCAAGGAGAACTCTTAACAAACACACATAAGAAAGGAAAGAGAAGAAGAATAGGAAAAAAAACGTACTGTCTGAGGCTTCCAGAAGTAAACAACTCAGTAATGATATTAACGGTTTTGTTCTTATCATCAATCCATGAATTGTAGAACCTCACAATGTTGTTATGTTTCAGTGACTTTAAAAGGTGCACTTCTGAGTATAGCCTTTCCAAGTCATCTGGAGACTGTAGCACCTCATCGATTTGAACTTGGTTCCATGCCACTTCAAGTCCATTTACTTCATCAAATGCTTTGTATCTATGAGGTAATTTAAGGAAGGTATCCAAAACAAAACGATACAAGTTCAATTCATCAAATATGGTTCAAATTTATATAAAATACTGAGATTGACCTGAACCATATAACTCTCTCTGAGAAAACATAACTGGGGGAAGAGATAAGGTTCACAGAATGTTGAACATCTTATATGTAAGTAACAAAAACATATTAATGAAGAAACAAACACTCCTACTAAATCACACAAAAAGAAAATACAGGATACACTGTTTTGAAAGCACCTTTTCCAAGCATATCTTTGTACTGTAACATCCAACAACCAGAACATTACTTTCTGTTAAGGAAAAAAAAATTCAAGACATGAACATGATTACAAATGCTCGTGTATAAATCGTTAATTAGGGGGATGAGTTTCATATTAATTTGACATCAATATGACATAATTTCACCATCTCAAAACCAAGCTCAAACAGCATTCGTCATATGCAGAGACCAAGACAAAAAGAAGCTTTTTTTTCATACTAACCTAAATTAAATAATGGCTTAAATGTAAACCAAAAAAGGACTTTGATGACCAAATTACCCGAATGTATCGGCAAGTTGGATCAAATTCAACAACATAAGGATCCGGAGGATCTACGGGGCCGGCACCATCTTCTTCCGAACCAGACAAGAACATATTTTTACAAGCAATAGTTTATGCAATTCCTCCTAAATTGAGAACAAACAATGTCAGTAAATCGCTACAAGACAAAAAAATTTAAGCTAGAGACTTTTCCAGGTAACACACAGAAGTTTAAGAACACAAGTTGTAGAATATCTCTGAAACATAATTCAATCTGGACTATTTTCAGTTTTATGATAATCGTACTAAGAAAGGATAAATTGTAACCTTACCTGGCTTTCAGATTAAACCCTAACTAACTTTCTAGTTAAATATAGTACATGAGAAATCAGCAAGTTTCATTCAATACAATAACATATTTAAAATAAAAACTATTAAATGCGTCGGAATTACCAAATATCAGAATAATCCTGAAATTGAAACGTTATTAAAAAAAATGGAAGGAAAAAGAAAAACATTTGAATACAACACCAGAAAAAAGCTCAATTCCAAACTTAGCACGAAAAATAGGGAAATTCACCTATTCAACTAAAATTAAATGAAAAACAGAAAAAAGAAATAGAAGAAGATAAAGATATTAAAGTTCCACCTGAAATTGGTCGGTTCGCGTCATGCGAGAGGAATTAAACTGCGGAACACAGAGATGGAAGCTGAAACGTAACGCAGATTGGGAAGAGCGAGAGAAACATACCGTATTTCAGATTCAAGCAAATCACGATTCACCAGCGGCGTTGTTGAAAGCGGAAGCGTCATCTCTCTCTCTCTCTGAAAAGGATTTCTCCAAAAACAGCGATTTTGTATTTATACATATCGGCTGTAAATCCTGTTTTGTCATTTTAAAGGCTATTAATTACTCAAGTGCATTAGGTGTAGCCGTCCGTTGAAATGAATTACACGTGGCATCTATTTATTCCCTGTATAAAATATATTTATTCGGTGGCGCTAAATGCAATGTGTGGCTCATTGACATAACATGGGAGCATTTGGTAAGATAGTACGTTTTTCGAATGTTTAATTTAATTTTATTATTGAAAGATTAAGATCAGTTACGCAATGTCACGCAGGGTATTACGTATGATACCGAAAATTAATGCAACGATGGACAAAATAAATATGCAGAAATAAATTAGACAAGAGGTTGGTAACACAGTTCGGCAACCAACCTACATCTGCGAGGCCACACCCAGATATAAAAACATTTCAATGAGTTCACAAAGTTACAAGACAATCGGACTTATATAAATAAAGACTCTCTCTTATCTTTGTCGCCGTCTCTTCCAAACTTCTCCAATGAAATCATTTTTGCGAGCTCCCCTCAACTTAAAATCAATCTCTCCCGAGATCTAGAAAGCAACAAGATCCCCTTGTTGTTGTTGACTCCTCTCGGAATCCGTGTTATGGCAAGATCCCCTCGCTCACGATCAAATTGACAAGCTCCCCTTGTCGATAAATAGAACTCCTCCCGAGTTCGGATGCAGCCTCCTTCCGAGACTGAGCTTCAATGAAGAACAAAGAAGATTGCTTCCTACGACACCGTCTAAAATACCAAGTCGTTGTCTTCGGACGCAATACTCAACACACTCCATAAATCGATGAAATCCACAGCATAAGAAGAGTGTGTAAAACAATCATTCACGAACTGAATGAACACAAACCCATACGCAAAAACGTAAGGAAAGTAAGAAAAGCGACGGCGCGCAAAGTGAAGAAATCTTCTCTCGTGAAAACCAAAAATCTGTTGTACCTTCTTCAAAAAAACAAAGGCTTAAATATCTTCGATTTAATTCAGTTACCAAAACAAAATTAACGTCGCAAGAAATAAGGAAACCAAATATCAACAAATTCGGTTGAGTGACACCACGTGTGACACTTTAGGAAAGTATCTCCAACAACTTAGATATGCATCCAAAAAATTAGGAAATCATCTCATTATTCATGTGATCTCGAAGTCTAACAGATTTCACCAAATCACCATCAAATCGGCTTATCAAAACAAAGTTTACCAAAAAACAAGTGCGTTTAGATTATTCAACAACTTTTCTAATATCATGTTTCCTTATTTTTCTCTTTCACAAAATCTTCATGATCTTCAATATGCATCTATCAATAATCTGAATATAACATTTCTTGATTACCAAGAAATAAATTATCACTTTGGAAAATTGTGGAATAAAATATTACCTCCACAAATATAATTTGCCAAAAAATCAATGCCAACATAGTTGCAATATATTTGTATTTACAATCTCCTCATTTGGCATTTTTTGGCAAAATCAATAAAACTAATAACTTCCCCTGAATTAACTCCCCCTGGATGTTTGCTTTAATCATCATCAATCGCCATCATATCAAAATATGATATCAGAGAGCATATTCCCCCAAAATACCAAAATACTTCCCCTTTTTGCCATAAAAATGACAAAGATAAATATAAGAGTATATCAACTACTGTAACAGCATTATAATCACGTAATCCTTGACAAACTCCAACCATCGTCGTTACCTCATATTTAACTCTTTCTGAGTGAAAATATATTTCTGTAACACTCGACAATTTCGGCCAGGTAATTTTCTTAACCATTTTAATTGTCACCGTTTTATTTTAAATTTAATACCAAGACTTATTTATTACAAGTTGAGTGAAACTAGGTTGGGTGGCAAGTTTGTAATTAAGGAGGATTTTAATTGGTATAAATAGGTTATGAGAATTCTTAAACCTCATTAAAACCTCACTGTAGCCGACATTTCCTCTCTCGGCGATTTCCTTCCTTCCAGAGCTCCCTCTCTGCTAGCTATTCATTCACCGGCGACCAGTTCTTCAACCTCCACTTCGACAATCCACGCTCTAGGTAAGACTTAGACAATGTAGTTACTGGGTAGTTACTTAGAGCTCTGTCTTCAGCTAGAACTTGAAGTTTCGGATTCTTCACTAACAGAGTAATGGTGGTGACAATCATGATCTGTGTTTTGTAATGGCATTTCCTATTCGATTCTGGACACTGAAATAACAGACCGTGTTTAGTTGATAGACTTAATTCGGTTATTTAGGTTCTGGAAGTTTAATCTGTACACACTAGGTGCTCGACTAGGAAGAGTTAGAAATATTTATGTTGGATACTAGGATGACTTTTAGTTAAGATTTTGATTTAACACTGTAATGTGAAATGTTTCTAGGTGAAGAAGTTTGAAGAGAAATGCTCAAGTTGCTAAGGAAACCAAGTAAGTGAGTGAGTAGGATTTCCGGCCATTAAGACCCTACATCACAAGGGTACTAGGTTGAAGTTGTCTATGAGTTTAAAGATTTTCTGTGCTATTGTCTTTTTGGTTATGATATTCGAGTTGATGTTATGATCCTTTGATGAATGAATGGCTTGTCCAATAGTCTGATGAACTGAGATCACTCATGCTCATGCATCATGAATGTTTTTCTCAAGCATATGAAAATGTTTTAATTGCATGATTACTCCCATGAACAAGATATGAACATGAAACTTATGCAACAAGGATTAAGAGAGGGTTTGGGGCAGTTTGGCGTATGTCACTGTTCAAAAGAGGGACCATGAATACGACCCGCAAGGGACTATGTACACTCTCACTGTCAACCCCCTTTTCGGCACAAATCCTCCCTTAATCCATATGATGTAAACGATGAACAAGAACAAGAATAAGAAAAGATCATGAACATGTGTTTTCTTTAATTTGTGCATTCATGCATACATGTTAGCATTGCACTCCTTACTAAGCATTAGGCTTATAGTTTAAACCTTATGATGTAGGTGAAGAACTACTAGGTGAGGATTTCAAGTCTAATGAGGATGTTTAAAGCTGGTTGCTGGAAGGAGTTCAGGTTGTCAGTGAGTGGCTGGAAAGGCGATTTCAACTCCTGGTTACTACTTTTATCATGTTAGTAAGGTTATGAATACTGAGGTCTATGTAGGATGTTTTTTTAAAACAATGGATACTGGAACCTGACTGACTAACTTCTGAGTTTGAGAAGAATCGTGAAATGATAGTATGATTTGTTTTGTTAGAGTCTCTCGCTACACGTATTCTAGATAAGATTATGGTCCAACTGTGTGTTAGTCTATTCAGTCATGTTGAAATTTGTGAAAGTCTGAAAGTTTCCTGTTCATCGGATGATGTCTTCCATCGGATGAAGTTTTTCCATCGGATGAAGTCTTCCATCGGATGAAGTCTTCCATAGGATGAAGTCTTTCGTCGAATGAAGTCTTCCGTCGGATGAAGTCTTCCATCGGATGATGTCTTCTATCGGATGAAGTCTTCCATCGGATCATGTCTTCTATCGGAATGAAGTTTATTGAGTCACGTGATAAGCGTTGTGTCAATCGGTAGAAGTCGATATTAAGTCTTGTCGTTTTGTGATCGGATGAAGTTTATTGAGTCACGTGATGAGCATATGTCAATCGGTATAAGTCGATATTAAGTCTTTTCGTTTTGTGATCGGATGAAGTTTATTGAGTCACGTGATAAGCGTGTGTCAATCGGTAGAAGTCGATATTAAGTCTTGTCGTTTTGTGATCGGATGAAGTTTATTGAGTCACGTGATAAGCGTGTGTCAATCGGTAGAAGTCGATATTAAGTCTTGTCGTTTTGTGATCGGATGAAGTTTATTGAGTCACGTGATAAGCGTGTGTCAATCGGTAGAAGTCGATATTAAGTCTTGTCGTTTTGTGATCGGATGAAGTTTATTGAGTCACGTGATAAGCGTGTGTCAATCGGTAGAAGTCGATATTAAGTCTTGTCGTTTTGTGATCGGATGAAGTTTATTGAGTCACGTGATAAGCGTGTGTCAATCGGTAGAAGTCGATATTAAGTCTTGTCGTTTTGTGATCGGATGAAGTTTATTGAGTCACGTGATAAGCGTGTGTCAATCGGTAGAAGTCGATATTAAGTCTTGTCGTTTTGTGATCGGATGAAGTTTATTGAGTCACGTGATAAGCGTGTGTCAATCGGTAGAAGTCGATATTAAGTCTTGTCGTTTTGTGATCGGATGAAGTTTATTGAGTCACGTGATAAGCGTGTGTCAATCGGTAGAAGTCGATATTAAGTCTTGTCGTTTTGTGATCGGATGAAGTTTATTGAGTCACGTGATAAGCGTGTGTCAATCGGTAGAAGTCGATATTAAGTCTTGTCGTTTTGTGATCGGATGAAGTTTATTGAGTCACGTGATAAGCGTGTGTCAATCGGTAGAAGTCGATATTAAGTCTTGTCGTTTTGTGATCGGATGAAGTTTATTGAGTCACGTGATAAGCGTGTGTCAATCGGTAGAAGTCGATATTAAGTCTTGTCGTTTTGTGATCGGATGAAGTTTATTGAGTCACGTGATAAGCGTGTGTCAATCGGTAGAAGTCGATATTAAGTCTTGTCGTTTTGTGATCGGATGAAGTTTATTGAGTCACGTGATAAGCGTGTGTCAATCGGTAGAAGTCGATATTAAGTCTTGTCGTTTTGTGATCGGATGAAGTTTATTGAGTCACGTGATAAGCGTGTGTCAATCGGTAGAAGTCGATATTAAGTCTTGTCGTTTTGTGATCGGATGAAGTTTATTGAGTCACGTGATAAGCGTGTGTCAATCGGTAGAAGTCGATATTAAGTCTTGTCGTTTTGTGATCGGATGAAGTTTATTGAGTCACGTGATAAGCGTGTGTCAATCGGTAGAAGTCGATATTAAGTCTTGTCGTTTTGTGATCGGATGAAGTTTATTGAGTCACGTGATAAGCGTGTGTCAATAAACGAGTTCTAAAATCGGTTCTGTAGATTGCCTTCTAGCACTGACTGCCACCTGAGTACACTCCAGCAACTGTAAGTATTTACGATTTTAGTAATGTCATTACGTTAAGATGTGTTTATGATTACTTCTTTAGGAATCTCAAAATGGTAAGAGGTCAACAAAGGGAGAGCAATGAGGATAGTAACACCATCGCTCAGTTAACCGAGTTGGTTATTCGACAGTCCTGCCAAATTGAGCAGTGGGTGACTGCTAGGGATGAGCAAGGGAATTCTAGCTCAAATACGACTCACGACAATGGAAGCGAGCGTTTTCACTGCCTTCGACCTCCTGTATTCAATGGTCAAGTTTCGGATTCTATTTATGCTGAGGAGTGGATTCGGACAATTGAGGACATGTTCAAGTATGTCAAGGTCGATGAAGGGGACAAGGTCACATGTGCTGTTTTTCATCTTGCATTAGGTGCAAGGCATTGGTGGGATTTAATTCAGAGCACTACAAATGCGGAAACTATGACTTGGGCGTGGTTCAAGACAGCCTTTTATGATAAGTATTTTAGCCGAGCGGTTCGGGCCAACAAAAAGATGGAGTTTATGCAGCTGCGCCAAACCGGTTCTGTGGCTGACTACATCTGTAAGTTTGAGGCCTTGTCCAGGTTTGCACCTCGTCTGGTGGATGATGAGGAAGACAAGATTCACCAGTTTGTCAATGGACTGAAGCCGAGCCTCTTCCAGGGAGTAAAGACTGCAGGGATCCATAACATACCTTATTCCGAAGTGGCTGCTAAGGCTTTGGAGTTGGAGGAAGTTGAGTTAACAGTACAAGGACAATGTGAACCACCAAGGAAGTTCATCAAGGATACTCAGCCACCACCATGACAGAACAAAGGTTGGCAGCCACAACAGAACAGGGGACCACAACAACAACAGAGAGGTATGAAGAGACCTTTCAACCAGAATGATGACCAAGGAAAATGAAAGCGACCTCAAGCTCCCCTATGCCCCACCTGTCAGAAGAACCACCCTGGCGAGTGCAAGTTGCATTCTGGCCGTTGCTATAGATGTGATAAGGTTGGACACATAGTCAGAGATTGCCCCATGCCGTCAGACCCTAACCGAGCAAGAGTAGCACCAAGAGTCTATGCTTTAATGGAGGACGAGGATGCAGTGCAGCATACGGTCATAATAGGTACAATTATGATCTGTGGTATTTCTGCTTATACACTTATAGATACGGGAGCCACACACTTGTTTGTATCAACTCTGTTTGTATATAAGCATAAATTAGAACTCTTGCCAGCCGAGAGGCCATTTAGTGTCATGTTACCATCGGGGAAGTCTTTACATTCCGAACGGATAATAAAAGGTGATGTTGTGTCAGTAGGAAATAAGAAGTTATACGTAGAACTGATCGTAATTGACATGAAGGGATATGAAGTTATACTAGGAATGAATTGGCTATGCAGACATTATGCCACGATAAGTTGTAGGTCTAGATTGGTTGAGTTACGACTCCCAAACGGAGATCAGTATTCCTTCCAAGCTATTCCAAAAATAAGTAAAATATCGGTTATATCCTTGCTAGAGACTCACAGTTACTGAAAGGTGGTTGTGAGAGTTATCTAGCTAGTATAATTGATGTCCGAGTAAAGAGTAAGGTAGAACTTCAGGATATTCCTATAGTCCGAGAGTTTTCAAAAGTATTTTTGGATGACTTGCCTGGGTTACCACCTGATAGGGAAATCGAGTTTGTAATCGATACATATCCCGAGACTTTACCTGTGTCTAAGAACCCCTACCGCATGGCACCTGTTGAGTTGAAGGAATTGAAGATCCAACTACAGGAATTAGTAGACAAGAGATTTATTCGCCCCAGCTGTTCTCCTTGGGGTGCACCTGTCCTATTTGTTAAGAAGAAAGATGGTTCTCTTAGACTGTGCATAGATTACAGAGAGTTAAACAAACTGACAATCAAGAATAGATATCCCTTGCCCCGTATCGACGATTTGTTTGACCAACTTCAAGGAGCCAAAGTGTTTTCAAAGATCGACTTACGTTCAGGTTACTACCAACTGAAGGTTAAGGAGGGAGATATACCAAAGACAGCCTTCAGAACCCGCTATGGACACTATGAATTTCTTATGATGTCGTTTGGACTGACAAATGCACCTGCAGCCTTTATGGACTTGATGAATCGAGTGTTTTATGAGTACTTGGATAAGTTTGTGATTGTGTTTATTGATGATATCTTAACATATTCACAGACTAAAGCTGATCATGAAGAACACCTAAGAGTTGTTTTGGCGACTTTAAATCAGCAGCAGCTCTATGCCAGGTTGTCCAAATGTGAGTTCTGGTTAGATAAGGTCAACTTTTTAGGTCATGTCATCTCTGCTGAGAGCATATCCGTAGCCAAGGAACGCCAGTGAAGTCCGTAGTTTCCTTGGTCTGGCAGGTTATTATAGAAAGTTCATTAAGGGATTCTCTATGATAGCTAAGCCTTTAACTAGTTTGACAAAGAAAGAAACCAAATAGTCTTGGTCTGAAGCTTGTGAAGATAGCTTCCAAACACTAAAACAGAAGTTGACTACAGCTCCTCTTTTGACACTCCCAACTGAAGAAGGAAGATTTAGTGTTTATTGTGACGCATCTAAAGTGGGACTGGGATGTGTTTTGATGCAAGAAGGCAAGTTTGTAGCATATGCCTCCAGGCAACTGAAGAGTTATGAACAGAATTACCCCACTCATGATTTGGAATTAGCCGCAGTCGTTTTTACATTAAAGATTTGGAGACACTATTTGTATGGTCAGCAGTGTGAAGTGTTTTCTGACCATAAAAGCCTGAGGTACCTTTTTACTCAAAAGGAGTTGAACATGAGACAAAGACGTTGGTTAGAGTTTGTTAAGGATTATGACTTTGAAATTAAGTATCACCCGGGTAAGGCTAATGCGGTAGCCGATGCATTAAGCAGGATGTCGACGACAATGCAGCCCGTGGTGTCAACCATGTCGATACCTTTGAGGACAGAAGTACAGAAGTTCAAGTAGGAGATGGTTTCTAAACTGTCAGCCT
This sequence comes from Begonia masoniana, assembly GCA_022432975.1. Classification (NCBI taxonomy): domain Eukaryota; kingdom Viridiplantae; phylum Streptophyta; class Magnoliopsida; order Cucurbitales; family Begoniaceae; genus Begonia; species Begonia masoniana. Next base: position 19,471,184 of record CM039516.1, on the reverse strand, counting down.
TACTTACCGATGTTTCTATTAGACCAACTATCATGGATAGGATCAAGGAGGCACAACAAAAGGATTCGAAGGAAAATAGTAGCACGATAAGTAAGTTGAAGGATGCCTCTTCTGAGTTCAGTCTTCCATGGATGGTATTTTGAAATTTAGAAATCAATGGTACATTCCAAGTGATGAGGAATTACGTAGTTGATCTTGGCCGAGGCGCACTCATCTCCCTTTTCTATACATCCTGGCAGCACCAAGATGTATCGGGACTTGAAGTTGCTCTATTGGTGGCCGAATTTGAAGAGGGATGTTGCCAAGTATGTGGAATCATGTCTGATATGCCAACAAGTTAAAGCAGAACATCAACATCCAAGAGGTACCCTTCAACCCTTACTGATTCCCGAATGGAAAGGGAAAAATATTGCCATGGATTTTGTCATAGGATTACCTAAGACAACTAAAGGTCGTGATAGCATTTGGGTCGTAATTGACAGAATGACGAAATCAGCTCACTTTCTACCTGTAAGGACAACGTACACGATGGACCAGCTTGCTAATCTGTACGTTCATGAAATTATCAGATTGCATGGGATTCCTATATCCATTGTCTCCGATCGTGATCCCAGGTTCTGTAACGTCCCTAAAACCGTACCCTTATTTTTCCCGTATTATTATTATTATTTATTTTTTTTTTTTTTTTATCCATACCTCGTAAGCGGAATTAAAAATTTAAAATCATTTGGAAACTATCTGGAAACCATTTAAATAAAACCATTAAAACAAATTATAAAACAATTAAAACATTCCAAAATATTTTCTGCAGTCACGATCGATCGTGGTTGTGTCACGATCGATCGTGATAGGCCTTTTCTTCCTCTTCTCCATTTCTGCAGATCACGATCGATCGTGGTCAAATCACGATCGATCGTGATAGGCCTTTACTGATCCCGATCGATCGTGTTAGTGTGCCCGATCGATCGGGCCTCCTCTGGAATCCTTGGAGATTTCTTTTCTCTAATCACGATCGATCGTGGTCTAATCACGATCGATCGTGATAGGCCTTTTTCCTCTTTTCTGCAGATCACGATCGATCGTGGTCAAATCACGATCGATCGTGACTTCCTGCACACACCAACTTCACACACACACTTCTTCTTTCTCATTCTTTCATCACACCCATTTCATACAATTCTCAAAAACACATTTCGACAACCTTACCCTACCACACACATACATTTTACTCCATACCTACCACCCGTTCTTCGACTCAAAACGCATTAAAATCTAAACAATTTCATAAAAACAAACTGCATGGTTCCGTTTAAAAGTTTAACATTCCCTCCTGTTTAAAAATACCAAAACATTTCCAAAATACTTTTCAATTTTTCCAAAACCTTTACAAACTTCAAAACATAATCCTATCGACTAAATTCAGAACCAAACACCCTATAATGCTCTATTTGTACACGAATCTTAACTAAACATTTTCTATCCCCAAAATACTTACACACGTCCCCACGGGTCAAAATCGCGCACCGACTGCCAGCACACTCCCACGAGCCATCCTCCATCAACGTGTTCATACATCAGGCGGAGGGGCGTCATCCTCACCTGTCTCAAAGTCACCTACACCATAGAATTTAAACACGTGAGCTAGGGGCTCAGTAAATCTAAGTGAATGCAAATGTATGCAATGTTATGCTCTTTTGAAACTATGTATCCTTTTCATTTCTTTGCTTTTCTTTCTTTAGGTGTCTATGGGTCACCCGGGGCTTCACTCTCGTTAGATAGGAGCGGCACATCCCGCGGTTGGATAGCCCCTCGGATCTAACACGGGGGGAAAGCATGCTTCCTCCGACAGCCATGCCTGAACCACCGCACCCGGCGTGACTATCTCTGTTGTTCAATTACGTACTTTGTTTAACTTTTTCCGTGAAAAACGCTTTAAAATTCAATTTGCATGCGTGCTTAGAAAACAATGCATGTACGTGCTCAATACAATAATTAAAGCAAGTAGAAACATACAATACTAAACTATCAATTAACGACTTAACAGAACATAACTCTAACTACCCGTTCCAAACTACCCAAACATAACATATCTCCAATTTCCTCGAACGACTCAATTCGTATGGTGTAGGCCTAGATGGCCAAACAAGTCACAGAGACTTACCTCGCGTCCGTCGTACACCGGGCTTCGTCCACAAATGCTTGTTTACCTATAACATTTCACAATATACGTATTAAATCGAGTCTAAATCATCAAACTCCAAAAATTACTAACTCCTAACTAAAGAAACTTCCATAAATCTCTAAAACACCTCATTGAGGCATTTCATCGAGCAATTCGCGCTCGAGATACATCAAACCTCCACCAATGGAGTTTTTCAATTTCTCCAACCACCAAAACTCCAGCTACTTCCATTTAATTCCATCAACTTCAACAATAACCATAAATACGCCCCCTTTGAGCCATAAATACGATAACCCATCGATCTTTAGACTCTATTTCGCGTTTTCAACGAAAACCCTAACGAACCCTAATCGTTTTAAACCTTAAAAATCGCTATCTAAAGTTCCGAAAGCTTAGAGCCTTACCTAAAGAGCGAAGACGGAGTAGAAACGTGAAGGATCGCCGGAGTTAGGAGGGACGTCGGCCGGAGTTTGAAAGAAATCGTCGATGAGAGGAGAAACGTCGCGCGAAGGAGAGGGAGAAGAAAAGTTTGCGTGAGGGAGGGGGAAGAAATGAGGGAGTTGTGATTTTTAATAAAAATTTGGTTTGCGAATTACCATAATGCCCTTCTCTCATTTTTCTATTTATTCCTCCAAAATTCTCGTTATTTAACTAACGATTCTATTTTCCAAAATTCTCATATTTCACCATAAATTTCAATTTATTATTACGGCTTCGTTAAAAACTTTCCGTTCGCAAAACGGACTAAATTTGATATATTTACAAAATGGCCCTTTATATTAGAATATAATAATTCTCGTAAAGCCGGGTGTTACAGGTTCACCTCGAGGTTTTGGCAAAGTCTTCAAGGCACGCTTGGTATAAAGTTATCTTTCAGCACTGCTTTTCATCCTCAGACAGATGGCCAATCAGAGAGAACAATTCAGACACTTGAGGATATGTTGAGGGCGTGTGTGCTGGATTTTTAGACATCTTGGAATCGATACCTGCCCTTAGTGGAATTCTCCTACAACAATAGTTACCAGTCCCTTATCGGTATGGCACCTTACGAGGCACTGTATGGTAGGGAATGTAGATCACCCTTATACTGGGATGAGGTTGGCGAAGCAAAACTTCTAGGCCCTAAAATTTTACAGCAGATGTCAAACAAGATTACCATAATTAGAAAAAGGATGATGACTGCACAAAACCGACAGAAGAGTTATGCAGACCAAAGAAGGAGAGATCTTGAATTTGCTGTTAGGGATGAAGTTTTCTTAAAGATTTCACCGTTTAAGGGAGTTTTAAGATTTGGCAAGAAGGGAAAACTTAGTCCACGATTCATTGGTCTCTTCCCTGTCTTGACAAGGATTGGTAAAACCGCTTATAGGTTGCAATTTCCTCCATCACTGGAAAAGGTCCATAATGTCTTTCATGTATTCATGCTAAGAAAATGCATATGTGATCCGACGCAGGTTGTTAAGCCAACAGAGATTGATATTGAGCCAACACTAATGTATGAAGAGAAACCTGTTCGAATATTGGAAACTGCAGTTAAGACTCTACGGAATAAAGAAATTCCTCCTGTAAAAGTTTTGTGGACAAATCATGGCGTTGAAGAAGCCACTTGGGAGCGACAGCAGGACATGTTGGACAAATATCCAGAGCTCTTTGTTTGATCAATTTTCGAGGACGAAAATTTTGTTTAAGGAGGGGTGGATGTAACACCCGACAATCTCGGCCAGGTAATTTTCTTAACCATTTTAATTGTCACCGTTTTATTTTAAATTTAATACCAATACTTATTTATTACAAGTTGAGTGAAATTAGGTTGGGTGGCAAGTTTGTAATTAATGAGGATTTTAATTGGTATAAATAGGTTATGGAAATTCTTAAACCTCATTAAAACCTCACTGTAGCCGACATTTCCTCTCTCGGCGATTTCCTTCCTTCCAGAGCTCCCTCTCTGCTAGCTATTCATTCACCGGCGACCAGTTCTTCAGCCTCCACTTCGACAATCCACGCTCTAGGTAAGACTTAGACAATGTAGTTACTGGGTAGTTACTTAGATCTCTGTCCTCAGCTAGAACTTGAAGTTTAAGATTCTTCACTAACAGAGTAATGGTGGTGACAATCATGATCTGTATTTTGTAATGGCATTTCCTATTCGATTCTGGACATTGAAATAACAGACCGTGTTTAGTTGATAGACTTAATCCGGTTATTTAGGTTCTGGAAGTTTAATCTGTACACACTAGGTGCTCGACTAGGAAAAGTTAGAAATATTTATGTTAGATACTAGGATGACTTTTAGTTAAGATTTTGATTTAACACTGTAATGTAAAATGTTTTTAGGTGAAGAAGTTTGAAGAGAAGTGCTCAAGTTGCTAAGGAAACCAGGTAAGTGCGTGAGTAGGATTTTCGGCCATTAAGGCCCTACATCACAAGGGTACTAGGTAGAAGTTGTCTATGAGTTTAAAGATTTTCTGTGCTATTGTCTGTTTGGTTATGATATTCGAGTTGATGTTATGATCCTTTGATGAATGAATGGCTTGTCCAATAGTCTGATGAACTGAGATCACTCATGCTCATGCATCATGAATGTTTTTCTCAAGCATATGAAAATGTTTTAATTGCATGATTACTCCCCCGAACAAGATATGAACATGAAACTTATGCAACAAGGATTAAGAGAGGGTTGGGGGTGGTTTGGCGTATATCACTGTCCAAAAGAGGGACCATGAATACGTCCCACAAGGGACTATGTACACTCTCACTGTCAACCCCCTTTTCGGCACAAATCCTCCCTTAATCCATATGATGTAAACGATGAACAAGAACAAGAATAAGAAAAGATCATGAACATGTGTTTTCTTTAATTTGTGCATTCATGCATACATGTTAGCATTGCACTCCTTACTAAGCATTAGGCTTATAGTTTAAACCTTATGATGTAGGTGAAGAACTACTAGGTGAGGATTTCAAGTCTAATGAGGATGTTTAAAGCTGGTTGCTGGAAGGAGTTCAGGTTGTCAGTGAGTTGCTGGAAAGGCGATTTCAACTCCTGGTTACTACTTTTATCATGTTAGTAAGGTTATGAATACTGAGGTCTATGTAGGATGTTTTCTTAAAACAATGGATACTGGAACCTGACTGACTAACTTCTGAGTTTGAGAAAAATCGTGAAATGATAGTATGATTTGTTTTGTTAGTGTCTCTCGCTACACGTATTCTAGATGAGATTATGGTCCAACTGTGTGTTAGTCTATTCAATCATGTTGAAATTTGTGAAAGTCTGAAAGTTTCCTGTCTATCGGATGATGTCTTCCATCGGATGAAGTTTTTCCATCAGATGAAACCATCAATCGGATGAAGTCTGCCGTCGGATGAAGTCTTCCGTCGGATGAAGTCTTCCATCGGATGATGTATTCCATCGGATGATGTCTTCCATCTGATGATGTCTTCCATCGGATCATGTCTTCTATCGGAATGAAGTTAAATGAGTCACGTGCTGTGCGTGTGTCAATCGGTAGAAGTCGATATTAAGTCTTGTCGTTTTATGATCGGATGAAGTTTATTGAGTCACATGATGAGCGTGTGTTAATCGGTAGAAGTCGATAGTAAGTCTTGTCGTTTTGTGATCGGATGAAGTTTATTGAGTCACGTGATGAGCGTGTGTCAATCGGTAGAAGTCAATATTAAATCTTGTCGTTTTGTGATCAGATGAAGTTTATTGAGTCACGTGATGAGCTTGTGTCAATCGGTAGGAGTATGTATTAAGTCTTGTCGTTTTGTGATCGGAATGAGATTTAATGAATCACGTGGGACGCATGTGTCAATCGGTAGAAGTTGTTTATTTCTATCGAAAGAAGTTTAAGAAGTCAAGTGGGTTGCACGTGACAATCGGTAGATGTCCTTTGATTTTCAATTTCCTCAGTCAAAAGCTTTAACGTTTTGTCTATTTATAAGTGTTGTTTACTCATTGAGTTTTCTGCTGTTTAATCGAGGATTTTAGATAGAATTTTCATCACTGAGAGAAAATTTAAAATTTTCCGTAATTTCTCTTAGTTCAGTTCAATGTTTTGGGTAGCTAAACCGGGTCTATTAGACTCGGGGCATTACAATTTCAGACTTTTATGATCTGAGAAAATTTCACAAGATTGACCATACAAGTAATGTCTCCAAATTTTTAATGCAAATACTACCGCAGCTAATTCCAAATCATGTGTAGGATAATTCTTCTCATGTGTTTTCAGTTGTCTAGAAGCATAGGCTATTACCTTTCCATCTTGCATCAAGATACAGCCAAGTCCAACCTTGGAAGCATAATAATAAATGCTAAACTTTCCATTCTCAACAGGGAGTATTAGTATTGGGGCATTGGTCAATCTCTATTTCAAAGTTTGAAAACTAAACTCACATTCATCAGTCTATATATACTTAATGTTTTTCCTTGTTAACCGAGTAAGGGGTGTGACAATCTTTGAGAATCCTTCAATAAACTTCCTGTAATATCTTGCTAATCCAAGGAAACTCCGTATATCTATAGCATTCTTTGGTTGGGGCCACTCCTTAACTGCTTGAACCTTGGCTGGATCGACAGATATTCCATCCCTCGAGATCACGTGACCAAGAAAGTGAACTCTGTCCAACCAAAACTCACACTTGGAAAACTTAGCATAAAGTTGGTGCTGCTTAAGTACTTCTAACACCATGGTCAGGTGTTTTGCATGCTCATCCTTAGTACGTGAGTAGATTAAGATATCATCAATAAACACTATGACAAACTTATCCAAATACTCATGAAACACCCTATTCATAAGATCCATGAAGGCTGCTGGTGCATTTGTCAGTCCAAAAGACATAACCAAAAACTCATAATGTCCATACCTTGTGTGAAAGGCTGTCTTAGGGATATCTTCAGATTTGACTTTCAATTGGTAATAACCGGACCTAAGGTTAATCTTAGAGAAGAATCGCGCACCCTTAAGTTGGTCGAATAGATCATCAATCCTTGGTAATGGATACTTGTTCTTGATAGTTAATTTGTTCAATTCCCGATAGTCGACACGTTCCGATAGTCAACACACATACGCAATGATCCGTCCTTCTTCTTAACAAAAAAAACAGGTGCACCCCACGGTGAATAACTCGGGTGTATGAATCCTTTTTTTCAACAGTTCCTCCAATTGTTTCTTTAACTCCCTAAGTTTGTTGGTGCTAATCTGTAAAGATTCTTAGATACAGGCTCCGCGCCTGGGTAAACATCTACAACAAACTCAATTTCTCTATCCGGCGACAAGCCAAGAAGGTCATCTAGGAATACTTCTGGAAAGCCTTGGACAATTAAAACATTTTGAGGACTCGGTTTTCCTACAACTTGTATGTCTATAGCACTGGCCAGAAAACATAAATACTCTCCGCATGGAGAAGGTCTAGCATCGATAGGGGCGATAACAGACTTATTCTTACACTTCTTCAAAGCTTGAAAGGTATGTTTCAAACCACCAGGGGGTTGAAAACTAACTATTCCAGTCCTACAATCGATCGTGGCATAATGCTTAAACAACCAGTCCATTCCTAGGATTACATCAAATCTTATTATCTCCATGATAATGAGATCAGTAGGCAGATTCACATTTCCCACAGACACCACACTATTAAGCATTACTCAGCTAGAGTGCATGCATTCTCCAGAGGGTAACGTGACATTAAACACATGTTCAGTTGGCGTGGGCTGTACATCTAACTTAACAGCAAAAGCAGACGCTATAAAAGAATGTGTTGCACCAGAGTCTATTAAAGTGAAAGCAGGCATAGAATTGATCAATATAGTACCTGACACTACCGCGAGTTGGTCTTCATCACCCGACTCTATCATGGAGAATATCATCGGCTTTATCTTAGTAGGGCCACTCTTTAAAGCTGGGCAGTCTCTGTTAATATGACCGACCTTGTTACAATTGAAGCACCGAGTGACTCTGGGCTTCGGGCAATCCCTGAACGTGTGTCCAACTTCTTCACAGTTGAAACACTTTCCCGACCCAAACCTGCACTCTCCCGGGTGATTCTTCAAACATACCGGGCATTGAGGAAACTTCCTAACATTCTGTACTTTCTTTCCTGCTCCCTGACTACTCTGGCCTTCACTGGACCTCTTCATCTCACTTTGTTGGTGTGGCTGATTAAACTTTCGTGGGGCTTCCTTTGCTCCAGTACACTTCATTTTTGCTTCTTCCACTTCCAATGCCGTGGACACAACTTCACCGTAAGACAAACCTTTAATACCCGAAAACTTGACTTCTCTGTAAATCTCTGGCTTTAGTCCATGAATAAATTGGAACACCTTATCCTCATTCTTGTGAACAAGATGTCCAGCAAATCTGGACAGGGACTCAAACTGTCTACTATACTCAGACACGGACCCCGTCTGCTTCAGGTTCAGAAACTCCACCTTCTTTCTAGTCTGAACGGTGCTGTTAAAGTATTTCTCATAAAAAGTCTCATTGAATTGCGTCCAAGACATTGCCAGAACATCAGTGGTGGTCTCCATTGTTTCCCACCAAAGTAGAGCATCTCCAGCCAAATGAAAAGTTGCCAAAGTGACTTTGTCTCCTTCTCCAACGTTGGCACATCTGAACATACTCTCAATCTTCCTAAGCCATCCCTCAACAACAGTTGGATTGGATGACTGTCCATCAAATGTGGGTGGTTGTAACCTTCGGAATCTGTCTCCCGATTGCTCATTGTTGGAACACGAGTTGGTACTCCCATGCACATCTCGGTTCAGAAGTAGTCCCAATTGCTCAGACTGCTGACGCACCAAAGCTGTCAGTTCCCTAATCACACTAGGATCCTTCTCACTTCTTAAATTTGGCAACTCTCTCGGTACTCTTGGTCGTCCTGGTCGTCTAGCCATTTTGCTATATTCCTGAACAAGGTTAATTACTCTCATAAATATCTAGCAACTAAGGTTAACATAAACACTTACAGTTGCTGGAGTACTCCCATGCGACGATCGGTACTGATGAGTGATCTTTTGAACGGTTTAACAAAATGTCTCTGATACCAAGCTGTAACGCCCCGAATTTATAAACCCGGTTCGTTACTCGTAACACTGAACGAAACTAAGACATTTTGAATTTTTTTTTATATATATACTTCACTCAATGGTCTAAATTCGACACTATTTAAAAACATCAGAACTTGCAACAGAAAATCATTTGTATAAAACAGGGTTAATACAAATCACCAAAATATTTCTTAAATAATAGGGACAATCAGCCAGAAAAAACGAGGGCAGGAAGATATAGAATATTTAAATGTATTAAATTTGAACACACGTCTTCCGCCAAACAGTCTCAGCGGTAGAAACAGCAATAGGCTACATCTACCGAACGATGACGTCTGTCGATAGGCAACATCTACCGAGCGATGACGTCGGCCAAACGACAAAGTCAAACAATTACATCTACCGAACGATGACGTCTGCCGATAGGCATCATCCACCGAACGATGACGTCTGCCAAACGACAACGTCAAACGATTACATTTACTGAACGATGACATCTGCCGATAGGCAACGTCTACCGAACGATGACGTCTGTCGAACAACAACGTCCACCGCTCGTCAACATCTACCGATAGACAACATCTACCGATAGACAACACTTACCACTCGTCAACATCTCCCGATAGACAACATCTGCCGTTAGACAACATCTACCGATAGATAACATCTACCAATAGACAACATCAACCGCTCGTCAACATCCACCGATAGACAACATCTACCGATAGACAACATCTACCGATAGACAACATCTACCGATAGACAACATCTACCGATAGACAACATCTACCGATAGACAACATCTACCGATAGACAACATCTACCGATAGACAACATCTACCGATAGACAACATCTACCGATAGACAACATCTACCGATAGACAACATCTACCGATAGACAACATCTACCGATAGACAACATCTACCGATAGACAACATCTACCGATAGACAACATCTACCGATAGACAACATCTACCGATAGACAACATCTACCGATAGACAACATCTACCGATAGACAACATCTACCGATAGACAACATCTACCGATAGACAACATCTACCGATAGACAACATCTACCGATAGACAACATCTACCGATAGACAACATCTACCGATAGACAACATCTACCGATAGACAACATCTACCAATAGACAACATCAACCGCTCGTCAACATCCACCGATAGACAATATCTACCGAACGACAGCTCAGACTACTAAAAGAACTTGTAAAATTTACTGTAATCATTCAAAACAACTTGACTCCATGAAAACACTCTAATTCCAGTAAAAATCACAGTTAAAAACCAACAATGAACCATTATCAGAGTACTTCAAAAACATAACAGAAATATCAAAACTACTACTGTCATAAAAATTCTCAGCACACTTTGACAAATCATATATCCATTCAAACTTCACATACAGACATTTGTTAAACCGCCTTATCAGTGCACCAAATCGCGGCATAAATGTGCTCCATCAACTTCACCTATCCTTTTGTAATCTCAAAGAAATCACCTGTTGTAACCTCAGCACCTACATTACAAAACTCATCTATTAGCCTAATGCTAAATAAGTAGAGCAAATATGAAATGAAATGTTAAATGCATAAATCCTAATCATGCAGTTTCTACTTTCACATCTCAGTTGCATATGTGTTCGTTCTCTGATCTGATCCCTCTGTTCGATGGGAAGTGGATTAGTTTTCCCAAAGTATAAATCCTCTGACTAGATTAAGGGGCAGATTAGTTCCCTTAATAGCTGATCTAATCCCTCTATCCGATGGGAAGTGGATCAGTTTTTCCAAAGTATAAATCCTCTGACTAGATTAAGGGGCAGATTAGTTCCCTTAATAGCTGATCTGATCCCTCTGTTCGATGGGAAGTGGATCAGTTTTCCTAAAGTATAAATCCTCTGACTAGATTAAGGGACGGATTAGTTCCCTTAATAGCTGATCTGATACAATCTGTCCATGTCTCACCATGCTATTACATGTAAATTCATTTTCGTACTCATTCAATAAAACATGATGCATGACATACTGAAAAACATTCATAAATACACATAAACCCTACTGTTTTGTGATGTAGACCCGAAGGCACACACATACTCTACTTACCTAGTCTCTTGGAAAAATTTGGTGGAAGGCTACTTCAGGAGCTTACTCGAACCTAAAATCATAGACAAAGTATCGATTAGATCTTCACTAAACCTCATTCTAAGCTATCCAGAAGTCTAAAGAAACTAGTTGGAAGTTCAGTTCCTCGAACAATCCTGATTCATCACAAAAATCCGAACTCAGCTCTCACTCACAGCATTCCTAGAACACTCATTCTACCGTAAGCAAATCATCAAATGCATATTCTATATTCATCCTAAATCATCAGCAAGAAGAACTCACCTAAGTTGAAGAAGAATCAGGCAGGAAAATCGCCGAGAGAAGGTCTGTTGAGCAAGCTGAATACCAAATGAGGAAATGAAACAGTGGCGGCTAAAACCCTTAGCTAACCGCTTTTATACACTAATCTTTGCAAATTACGCATTTGCCCTTGACTAACCAACTTTAACCTATTTGAGCAACCAATCAAATTCACTAAGTTTCATAAAATAAAAGTCACAAAAATATAGCTATTAAGAATAACAAGTTTGACAATTACCGGTTGCTACATCCGTGGACGATAAAACTAAGTAAGTCTGTCGACGATAATCCTTAGACGCAAAATTTATGTAGTTGTGGATGATGAGGAAATCAGTCGTCGAAAGTCGTCCAAAGCGATGTCGTTCAGAGTACGTCGTCTAGAGTCATGACGTCTAAAGTCGCTTGTTCAGAGTTCGTTGTTTAGAGTCGTAGAGGAGTACGTCGTCCATGAGTGTCGACGACAGACTCTGTGGATGCCAGATCGCCCAGTAGTGTCGAACTGGCTGTAGATGTTGCAGAGAGCTTTCAAACATTTTCCTTTATTATTCTATTTAAACTGAAAGGTTCTTCTAGTATGTTTACTTCGAAATGACATTGTTTTACATGAATGTTTTCCGCTGCAAGTTTTGTTGAATTTAAACAATGTATCCATAGACAAAGTTTTAAATTTATTTTTAGTTCAGTTTAGTGAGTGTGCGTAGCGAACTGGGTTAATAAATTCGGGGCGTTACATATTCCTTGTTTTTTTAATTAATTTCATACACTACATTAATTAAATCAATAAAAATAATTATTAGGAAATTGAAATATTGTTGTGAGTAAACAAAACTCTTTCAAGGGACGAATTGTACCAAACAGTAGTTTGGTCTAATTTAGAATAAATGAACCTTGACGTTCAGGGTTCTAGAAGCTAAGGGGTTCTGTTTCCAATTCTAAAATCCGTATAGGAAGTCCATGATTTGGTTTGGTTTTACCTCAAAATTGGGTCGATTACACCCATGTTCGTCCTCTAAAATTCTTAGTTTGTTTACCCATTTGACAAACATCGCAGATTTATTTATCTAAAATGAGAGCTTAGGTAGCCCTATTCCTAGATTCTTTTTAGTGATTTTGTAAATAATGTCCATATTTAAATAGATTTTTGAGATTAACGGAGTCGATATTTTCATTTCTACAACCAAAATGTATGATTCTATTATCTTTTCTATACTCAATAATGCAAAGTTTAGGCTCAAAGCTTATTTAATATCATTTGTCATAAAATTGATTTATACTAATAAGATTATCTTTTTAAACCATCAACTAACAAAGCATTCTCTATAAAAGGGTTAGACACCTTACAATATTGTGCCTGCTAATCTTGTATGGGCTTTTAATTTAATGTTTCTATTCAACGAGCGTGGTTATTGGAAAGAACTTATTGAATCCAATGTTTGGGCTCATAATAAATTAAAAGTTGCTCTTGCTACTCAGCCCAGAGCCTTGAGTATTGTCTAAGGATGTGCTGTAGGAGTAACCCATTACTTTATGGGTGGAATTGTTACAACATGGACATTCTTCTTAGCAAGAATTGTTGCAGTAGGATAATGGCTAGGAAGATTTGAAAGGCATTATGGCACTATGATTTCCAAGGTTTAGCCAAGGCTTAACTCAGGACCCCACTACTCGTCGTATTTGGTTTGGTATTGCTACCGAATATGACTTTGGAAGTCATGATGATATATTATTACTAAAGAACGTCTTTATCAGAATATTTTTGCTTCTCATTTTGGACAATTAGTAATAATTTTTCTGTGGACTTCAAAAAATCTGTTTCATGTTGCTTGGCAAAGAAATTTTGAAGCATGGGTACCGAACCCTTTGTATGTAAGACCTATTGCTCATGCAATTTGGGATCCTCATTTTGGGCAACCGCCATTATTTTCCTTCTTTCATTGTCTTCAAAAGTGACACAATCTTCCTCTTCGTGAGTGCAAAGAATTCTAAATTTATCTATCTACATTTCATTAATCTTTCTTTAGAGATTCTTACATCTTCATAGAAGGGTAGACAATAATCATTTGGATCCTTGAATGTTAGCAATCATTTTTTGTGCTTTATGTCCTTTCAATTACGAAAATTGCAAGTAACTTTGTCTTTAGATGCAAGTTCTACAAAGAAATTTCTATATTATTTCTTTTCTTCAATTATGTCTATATCCTATGTCGTCTTTGTCAAATGTGCATCTTTTCTTTCCTATAAGCAAATACTAATTCTTATTTCCATTGGTAAACTTAATGCGAGTAGCACGCAAATCATTATTTTCTCTTTTTAAACATTTCATCTCATTTCTCAAGATAAGGTTATATAATCATGTTTCTTTAGTGATTCTAGTGGTTCTTCTAGGTGGTTCACATTTTTCTCTTAACATGCTAAATTTTTCATGCAATTCTCATGCAAATAGTGAAACAAGCTTTACAGCGTTACAAAGAACTTCAGGTTCGATTCCTAGTGAAGGAACCCTCTCCCTTCAATAATAGGGGGCCACTCAAAGTCTAATGCAATTCATTTTCATTAAGATTATTATCATAATCACTAAGTGATTTTCTTATCCTATCTTCCTTTGCAACAAAGTACATGCTGGTAACTTCTACTTTTTCCTCTTCGAATGAGGAGTCTTCATTAATATTATCTCACGTTGCTGCTCTTTTTTCTTGAAGATTTTTGTTCCTTTCTTGACTCAAGATGATATTCTACCTTGAAGTATCCAAGTTTTCCATGCTCAAAAGCAAGTCTGTAGCGACCCTAATACTGTACTCATTTTTCCGTACATAATATTTTTTTTATCCTTATTATGAACTTTAAATTTAAACTTAAGTGGAAATTAAATCGAAATCAAAGTTCGTTTAGAAAATCGTTTAAAAACAACATAAATCCAATTAAATAAAACTTAAAACATTTAATAAAACAAATAAAACTATTAAAAACAATCGGCTAAACATGGGAGGGCATATTCGGCATTTGACAATCGAAAGCCAAGGGCGATCGATCGCTGCAATCGATCGCTGCCCCAGCGATCGATCGCTGCAATCAACACAGGGAGGGGCGATCAGTCGCCCCTCACACCCGCGCCCAGTCGCCCTTCACACCCTCCCTCTTTATTCTCTTCTTCTGTTTTCTTTATTTTGTGCTCTCTGGAATCCGAAATTCCAGAGAGCAAACTCCAACTTTCTTTCCTACAAATTTCTCATCCCTGCACATCACACACTTCACAAATTATCAACTCCAACTAAACAACCTAAACACATATTAAATTTTTATAAAAACAAACTGCGTGGATACGTTTAAAAATCGACAAATCCTCCTGTTTTAAATTCCAAGCAGTTCCAATGAAACACTATATAAACACAGTTTATAAAACAGGTTTTCAAGAACGTTTAAAACCTCAAAACATGAACTTAACATCTAGCCAGATCCCAAGCATCCTAATATGTTCTAACTTTACACATATTTTGTCCAATATTAACCCAGTACTTTCAAAATACGTACATACATCCCCACGGGTCAAAACGCACCGACTGCTCCGCACACTCCCATGAGCCATTCTCCATCAACTGCATCATACAACAGGAGGAGGAACGTCGTCCTCACCTAGCTCAATGTCACCTACAACGTCACCTAACCCATACAGACACGCTATGAGCTAAAGGCTCAGTAAATTCTACGTAAATGCAGATGCGTGAAGTGCATATGGAGTTCAGAAATCATGCGTAACATACAGATCGTGGCAGAAAGAATATCACCGAGATCTCATCCCCCTAACCAGAGAGAGCCCATCCAGCGGTCGGACTACTCTTTCCAGCTAGAGGAAGGGGGTACACGCTTACAACACGTACAGCCGTACCTGAGCCCCACCTCGCGTGACCAGATAACAGATTACGTATTTTATTACATTACATGAGATGTGGTATTGGTCAGACCCTTAATCGGTCCACACAATAGATCGATAGCCCCCTTTCGGGCCACATCGATTTTCTGAAAACATCGTTCGGAAATTCATTTTCATGCTTAGTTAAAATACGTGATGCATGAACAGTTATAACCATAAAATAAACAACCATCATGCATACCATCAAGACGAATAAAACATAACCTATAAAGCAACTAACATAACTACCCAACCAAAGCAATTTAAACACACAATACTCTAAGATCCTCGACGCGACATCGAAGTACGGTGTAGGCCAATCGGCCAGAGTAAGTCACGAGAACTTACCTTGAGCGCGCTGAACTTCGAGCACTATCCACGAGAGTCGTTCGCCTGAGGCAAAACACTACATTTGTCATTAAAACAAGTTTAAGCTACTAAACGTCCAAATTTGACGAAACCTTAACTAAAAGAATTTCCTAAAGCTTTAATCCAATTCATTGAGTTATTTCATCGAGCAATACATGCTCGACAACTCAAATCCCAAATTACGAGTTTTTCCTAAATTTCGAAATTTCTCGAATTTTAACATTTTCCACAAATTAATCTAGTTTCGTCCAATAACGCTCAATGAGTTCCATACGTTCATAAACTACGATAACCTATTGATTTTTAAACCCAAAATTGCATTTTTTAACCTAAACCCTAACGTTAAATCGGCCCATAAATTGAAAACTAACGCTCTAGAATCATAGATTCATACCTAGGGTTGCGAGAGGAGGAGAAAACACGGAGAAAATGAGACGATCTGGAGACGAATCGGAGGTCGGCATGGAGGAATCGTCGAATGGCAGAGAGGAGAAATCGCCTTTGGCGTTTTCGTGAAAACAGAGAGGAAGAAATGAGGGAGAAAAGGGATTTCTGATATTTTATAATTTTGGTTTGGAAAATTACCATTTTGCCCTTCTTTTGATTTTCTATTTGTTTCGTCCTTCGTTTCATCAATTGGCTAACAATTCGGTTTCTCCAAATCTTCTTATTTTACCAATAAGTCCATCTTATTATTTGGGTTCTATTAAAACTGTCCGTTCGTTTATATTACGAGAAATGTAATTACTCGGAATCAAGCATTACTACTCCGAAAATTCTCATAATTTCCTTAAAATTCCTATTAATAATTAGGATTCTAATGACGCTTTCTTTTTGTAAAACGGGTTTGATTTGACATATTTACAAAAATGCCATCATATAATATAATATTAATATCCCGTGAAGTCGGGTATTACATTCCATCCACCTTATTTAGAATTTTGTCCACAAAATTAAATCATACAAACAACTCAGGATATTTAGTCATCATATCCTACTGTCGCTCCCACGTAGCCTCTTCCACCTCGTGGTTCTGCCATAGGACTTTGACTAGCGGAATCTCTTTGTTGCGCAAAACTTTGATGGAAGACTCCAAAATACGTACCGGCCTCTCCTTATAAGTCAAGGTAGGCTGTACCTCGATCTCTCTAGCTTCGACGATATGCGATGGATCGCGTAGGCACTTCTGAAGCATAGACACATGGAATACATCGTGGATACCCTCCATAGAAGCCGGAAGCTGTAGTCTGTACGCCAACTTCCCGATCTTCTTCAGAATAGGAAAGGGCCCCACATATCGAGGGTTTAACTTGCCCCTCCTTCCGAATCTCATGACGCCTTTAAACGGAGAAACTTTAAGGTAAACCTCATCACCTTCTTCGAACTCTAGCTCTCTTCGTCTTGTGTCAGCATAGCTCTTCTGTCGGCTCTGAGCTATCTCAATACGCTGTCTGATAACGGCAATCTTCTCTGCCGTTTGCTGTAGAATCTCTGGACCAACGATGCTGGCCTCGCCAACCTCGTCCCAATATAACGGAGACCTACACTTTCGACTATAAAACGCCTCGTACAGAGCCATGCCAATCGTAGCCTGGAAGCTGTTGTTGTACGAGAACTCAATCAGAGGCAAATATCGGTTCCACGAGCCCTGAAACTCCAGCACACAAGCTCTGAGCATATCCTCAAGAATATTATTCGTCCTCTTTGTCTGACCATCAGTCTGAGGATGAAATGCTGTGCTGAAATTAAGCTGAGTCCCCATAGCTTTGTGCAAACTCTTCGAGAACTTCAAAGTAAATCTCGGATCTCTGTCTGAGACAATCGAAACTGGTACACCGTGAAGTCTAACAATCTCCTGCACATAGAGCTCGACAAGATGGTCCATAGAAGATGTCATCTTCATAGATAAGAAGTGGGCCGACTTTGTCAATCGGTCCACGATCACCCAAACACCATCATGGCCCTTCGTCGTCCTCGGGAGCCCCACAATAAAATCCATGGAGATCTGCTCCCACTTCCACTTCGGAATCGACAGTGGCAATAATGTTCCGGCCGGTCTCTGGTGCTCTGCCTTTACTTGTTGACAGACTAGACAGGTTTCAACGTATTTGGCGACCTCTCTCTTCATATTTGGCCACCAAAAATGTTGCTTTAAATTCCGGTACATCTTAGTACTTCTCGGGTGCACAGAATATGCAGAAGAATGTGCCTCGGCCAATATCTCCTTCTTCAGATCCTCGTCGTTAGGCACGTACCACCTATGCCTGAACTTCAGAATACCATCATCCGATAAATGGAAATCCAACGAGTCTTCCAATGTCATACTCAATCGAAGCTCCTCACACTCCGTATCATTCTGCTGAGCTTCGCGTATTCTATCCAGAACGGTCAGCCTGAGAGAAATGTTGGTGAGCATACTGGACAACTCTGCCACTATCTCCAAATCGAACCTCTCAATCTCAGATCGCAGCGTGACTGACATCGCTGCTAGTGAAGGCTGACTCATAGAAGGCACTTTACTCAAAGCATCAGCAACCTTGTTCGCCTTTCCTGGATGGTACTTGATATCAAAATCATAATCTTTGACGAACTTAAGCCACCTTCTCTGTCGCATATTCAGCTCCTTCTGCGTAAATAAATACTTCAAGCTCTTGTGGTCAGAAAATATCTCGCACTGCTGCCCATATAAATAATGTCTCCATATCTTCAGTGCGAAGACCACAGCTGCTAACTCAAGGTCGTGCGTAAGGTAATTCTGCTCGTACGGCTTCAACTACCGAGAAGCATAAGCAATAACTCTCCCCTCCTGCATCAATACACAACCGAGTCCAACTCCAGACGCATCACAATAAATACTGAACTTGTCACCCTCAACAGGTAGCATCAATACTGGAGCGGTGATCAATCTCTACTTTAACTCCATAAAACTGTCGTCACAAGCAGCTGACCATACAAACTTCTCGTTCTTCCGAGTCAAACATGAAAGAAGAACTGCAATCTTCGAAAATCCCTCTATAAACTTCCGATAATAACCAGCTAATCCGAGAAATCCACGCACCTCACGTACGTTCTTCGGCTGCGGCCAATCTCTGACCCCCTGAATCTTGCTCGGATCCACAGAAACTCCATCCTGTGATATGATATGGCCAAGAAAACTGACCCTATCCAGCCAAAACTCGCACTTTGAAAACTTTGGATACAGCTGGCGTTGACTCAGAATCTGCAAAACAATCCGCAGATGTTCTTCGTGCTCTTCCTTCGTCTTAGAATAAATCAAGATATCGTCGATGAAAACCACCACGAACTTGTCCAGATACTCTTTGAAGACACGGTTCATTAAATCCATAAACACTGCAGGGGCATTAGTAAGTCCAAAAGACATGAGAAGGAACTCATAATGCCCATACCTCGTTCGGAATGCTATTTTCTGAATATCATCCCTTCGGACCTTCAGCTGATAATAACTCGAGCGTAGGTCAATCCTGGAAAACACTCGGGCACCCTGCAGCTGATCAAACAAGTCATCGATCCGGGGCAGTGGATACTTATTCTTCACCGTCAATTTGTTCAACTCTCTGTAATCGATGCACATCCTGAGGGTCCCGTCTTTCTTCTTGACAAACAGAACGGGCGCACCCCAGGGTGTAACACTGGGTCGAATAAAACCCTTCTCTAATAACTCATCAAGTTGAGTCATCAGCTCTCTCAACTCAGCTGGTGCCAACCGACACGGGTTCTTAAACCTTGGCGCGGTATTCGAATAGACATCAATAGTAAACTCAATCTCCCGGTCTGGCGGTAACCTGGGAAGATCATCGAGGAATATCTCAGAGAACTCTCTGACTATAGGAATGTCACTCGGCTTTACTCCGCTGAGTAACTGAACATCAAATACTGAGGCCAAATAAATAGAGCACGCACCTTTAAACTGCTCGTTGACCTTCATGGAATAAGAAATAGGCGATCCGCTCAATCTGCTCATCGCCTGATAAGAAAACTCGGCTTTACCTGGGGGTCGAAAGGTCACAATCCCGGATCGACAATCGATGGTTGTGAAGTGCTGTGCAAGCCAGTCCATCCCTAAGATAAGATCATACCGCTCTATGCTCATAACTATCAAACGAGCATAAACGGTAATATCCCCCACTGAGATGACGTTGCCCTGGAGAATACGTTCTAACTGCATAAGCTCTCCTGAAGGCAGCATCACTCTATACTTGACCCCAGCTAACTCAGACTCTAATCCCAATCTAGTCATGCATGTAGTCGATATGAAGGAGTGCGTAGCTCCCGTATCCATCAAAGTAAAAACAGCGATGCCCATAATCAGAATAGTACCTGCTATCATAGAGGGCTGAGCCTCGTCGTCGACATCGCCAGGCTCAATAAATGCAAAAATCCTCAGCATAACCCTCCTCTGATCACCGCCTGACAAATCTTGGCCGGGCTTTGGGCAATCCTTGATGTAATGGCCAATCTCCCCACATCTAAAACACTGGTTAGTGCCAACGCGGCACTCACCACTATGCTCCCTCTGGCACCTAGGGCACCATGGCATCTGGGAAGCCCCTTGTACTTGCTTCCCCTTACCCCGATCATTACCTCCCTCAAGAGGTCTCTTCACACCCCTCTGCTGCTGCTGGGGCTATGCTCTAGGCTGCCAACCTCGGTTCTGCGACTGAGGTCGGATCTCACGGAAGAAGCCCTTAGCTGGCTCCCTTGGTCTAACACAAGTGGCTCTGGCAGTCTCAATATCCAGAGCTCTAGCTGTGATGTCAGAATAGGGCACATCAATAATACCTGAGACAATAACTTGCATATGAATCTCCGGATTAAGTCCCTCCATAAACTGGTACACCTTATCTTCGTTATCGCTGACAAGGCGCGGAGAAAATCGCGATAAGGACTTGAACTTCCGGATATACTCAGTAACCAAACCTGTCTGCTTTGCGATGTGAACTCATTCCTCTTTGCCGCCGTTACTGTGTGGCTGAAATACTTATCAAAGAACACGTTCTTAAACCGCTCCCAAGTCATGACTGATACATCCGTCGTCGTCTTGATCGAATCCCACCAGAAACGGGCGTCTAACGCCAGGTGGAAGGTAACATAAGCCACCTTACTCCCGTTCCCCACCTCTGCATAATTCAGCATATCCTCCATCGCTCGAATCCATTCCTCCGCAATATTTGGATCCGATGATCGACCGTCGAACACTGGAGGCCGTAGACTCTGGAACTTCTGTATACCCTGGTTATTAGGAACCACCAAATCCTAGGCCCTCTGGTTCTCTCGATTTACTAGACTCTCGATTTGTTGTGCTTGGCGGTCCATGTGCTGCGACTGACGGTCTAGCAACTCTGTAGGTCGATCTAGCGCGTCATCCCGAGGATCTTTTCCTCGAACCATATTTAATAACTCCTATAAAATCAAAACAATAATCCAAAGAAATATGGAATCAAATAAAGCAGTAAACGTACTTACAGTTGAGGAGGATGTCCGCGTAGTGGCTGTGCAGTCAAGTAGTCTACAGAACCGATTTTAAAACCCGGGGGCTTTGATACCATAAATGTAGCGACCCTAATACTGTACCCATTTTTCCGTACATAATATTTTTTTTATCCTTATTATGAACTTTAAATTTAAACTTAAGCGGAAATTAAATCGAAATCGAAGTTCGTTAAGAAAATCGTTTAAAAACAACATAAATCCAATTAAATAAAACTTAAAACATTTAATAAAACAAATAAAACTATTAAAAACAATCGGCTAAACATGGGAGGGCATATTCGGCATTTGACAATCGAAAGCCAAGGGCGATTGATCGCTGCAATCGATCGATGCCCCAGCGATCGATCGCTGCAATCGATCGATGCCCCAGCGATCGATCGCTGCAGTCGATCGCTGCCCCAGCAATCGATCGCTGCAATCAACACAGGGAGGGGCGATCAGTAGCCCCTCACACCCGCGCCCAGTCGCCCTTCACACCCTCCCTCTTTATTCTCTTCTTCTGTTTTCTTTATTTTGTGCTCTCTGGAATCCAAAATTCCAGAGAGCAAACACTAACTTTCTTTCCTACAAATTTCTCATCCCTGCACATCACACACTTCACAATTTATCAACTCCAACTAAACAACCTAAACACATATTAAATTTTTATAAAAACAAACTGCGTGGATACATTTAAAAATTGACAAATCCTCCTGTTTTAAATTCCAAGCAGTTCCAATGAAACACTATATAAACACAGTTTATAAAACAGGTTTTCAAGAACGTTTAAAACCTCAAAACATGAACCTAACATCTAGCCAGATCCCAAGCATCCTAATATGTTCTAACTTTACACATATTT
This sequence comes from Begonia masoniana, assembly GCA_022432975.1. Classification (NCBI taxonomy): domain Eukaryota; kingdom Viridiplantae; phylum Streptophyta; class Magnoliopsida; order Cucurbitales; family Begoniaceae; genus Begonia; species Begonia masoniana. Next base: position 19,448,901 of record CM039516.1, on the reverse strand, counting down.
TGTCCAATATTAACTCAGTACTCTCAAAATACGTACATACATCCCCACGGGTCAAAACGCAACGACTGCTCAGCACACTCCCATGAGCCATTCTCCATCAACTGCATCATACATCAGGAGGAGTAACGTCATCCTCACCTGGCTCAATGTCACCTACAATGTCACCTACACCATACAGACACGCTATGAGCTAAAGGCTAAGTAAATTCTACGTAAATGCAGATGCATGCAGTGCATATGGAGTTTAGAAATCATGCGTAACATACAGATCGTGGCAGACAGAATATCACCGAGATCTCATCCCCCTAACCAGAGAGAGCCCATCCAGCGGTCGGACTACTCTTTCCAGCTAGAGGAGGGGGTACACGCTTACAACATGTACAGCCGTGCCTGAGCCCCACCTTGCGTGACCAGATAACAGATTACGTATTTTATTACATTACATGAGATGTGGTATTGGTCAGACCCTTAATCGGTCCACACAATAGATCGATAGCCCCCTTTTGGGCCACATCGGTTTTCTGAAAACATCGTTCGGAAATTCATTTTCATGCTTAGTTAAAATACGTGATGCATGAACAGTTATAACCATAAAATAAACAACCATCATGCATACCATCAAGACGAATAAAACATAACCTATAAAGCAACTAACCTAACTACCCAACCAAAGCAATTTAAACACACAATACTCTAAGATCCTCGACGCGACATCGAAGTACGGTGTAGGCCAATCGGCCAGAGTAAGTCACGAGAACTTAGCTTGAGCGCGCTGAACTTCGAGCTCTGTCCACTAGAGTCGTTCGCCTAAGGCAAAACACGACATTTGTCATTAAAACAAGTTTAAGCTACTAAACGTCCAAATTTGACGAAACCTTAACTAAAGGAATTTCCTAAAGCTTTAATCCAATTCATTGAGCTATTTCATCGAGCAATTCACGCTTAGCAACTCAAATCCCAAATTATGAGTTTTCCCTAAATCTCGAAATTTCTCGAATTTTAACATTTTCCACAAATTAATCTAGTTTCGTCCAATAACGCTCAATGAGTTCTATACGTTCATAAACTACGATAACCTATTGATTTTTAAACCCAAAATCGAATTTTTTATCCTAAACCCTAACGTTAAATCGTCCCATAAATTGAAAACTAATGCTCTAGAATCATAGATTCATACCTAGGGTTGCGAGAGGAGGAGAAAACACGAAGAAAACGAGACGATCTGGAGACGAATAGGAGGTCGGCGTGGAGGAATCGTCGAATGGCAGAGAGGAGAAATCGCCTCTGGCATTTTCGTGAAAACAGAGAAGAAGAAATGAGGGTGAAAAGGGATTTCTGATATTTTATAATTTTGGTTTGGCAAAATACCATTTTTCCCTTCTTTTGATTTTCTATTTGTTTTGTCCTTCGTTTCATTAATTGGCTAACTATTTGGTTTCTCCAAATCTCCTAATTTCACCAATAAGTCCATCTTATTATTTGGGTCTATTAAAACTGTCCGTTCGAAAATCGGACCTCGTTTACTATTTTTACTAAAACGTCCTTTATATTTCGAGAAACGTAATTACTCGGAATCAAGCATGACTACTCCAAAAATTCTCATAATTTCCTTAAAATTCCTATTAATAATTAAGATTCTAATGACGCTTTCTTTTTGTAAAACGGGATTGATTTGACATATTTACAAAAATGCCATCATATAATATAATATTAATATCCCGTGAAGCCGGGTATTACAACGTCAGTTCCTTGTCTTTTTTAACTCAATTGCTTGATTGAGATTCTTGCCGCACATCTTATTTTACAAGAACTTGTTAAATCTCTTTGTGAGGAAGGTTAGCTCATCGTCATCTCCCGTCATTACTTCCATCATTACTTGCTCCATTGCATGTACCTAAAGATGCTTCAAGAGCAATTTTCTCTTTTTTTATTCTTCACTACTTTGATTCTTTGCACTTATTTTCTTTGATGGAGATCTTATAAATGAGAAGAACCACGAGTAAATCAAACCCAAGACCTTCAACAACGTGGAATAAAAACTTAGGAACGTCTTTAAATTAAGTATGAGGAACTTGACCTCAAATGAACTTTGCCAATAGAATCAAAATTATCAAACAAGGAGCTTGACCCGTAACCAAACTTGTAGTTAGAACCAAAGCTATCAAGTTGATATTTCAAGTTTTGACTTGAAGAAGATCTAGTTCTTTACAAAGAATCAAAGAGAAAATTCTCATAAAGAGTAAACTCAAAAATGTGTATATTGATGTCTATAATGCTGCAAGGAAGTTACCTTTAAATAGGCTACAATAATAATTAAAATAATCAAAATATCCTAAGGTAATAAAGAAATACTTATGAGCATCTAAAGATTAGGAAACCTAGACTTAACAAAATAATAAAAGGAAACAAGTCTAAAACAAATGGAAATTTTGGCAACCAAACAAAAGGAAACTTTGACCACTTAATAAAAGGAAACTTGGACCATTTGATAGAAAAATTTTGTGGGTTGTTGGGGGACAAAGTAGCCGCACCCTCCATGCATTCTTTGAAGTAAATTTGTGGGTTGCTTGGGGACGAAGTAGCCGCGCCCTTCCTTCATGAATTTAGAAACAAATTGCTTGCAAATTTAAGGTAAGGAAACTTGAGTTCTTTGGGGATATCCTCCATTACCGCTTCATCAATGCTTAACATATTTATTAATTTGGGCTCGTGTTGGTAAGATTTTTTCTTTTGGATTTTTAAAATCAATCAATGTAAGACTTCATGTATTTTTTTTGTTCTTGACCTTGTCATTGAGTCTCAAATATCTTGACATAGATCTTTGTATCTGGACTTGAGCTTGGTTGTACTTTGATTCACATTATTCCCTCCCTCCTCGAAAAGATTCCCCTTTGAATCCCCTACATCATATAAAGATAAGTCGCTAACATTAAAAGACGCTCTTATATTACCATATTCACTCGGTAAATTAATCTTGTAAGCATTATCATTGATGTGTTTCAACACTTGGAAGAACCATCTCCTCGAGGTTGCAATTTGCTCTTTCTTTTGTTGGAAAATCTTTCTTTCCTTGACTGAATCTAAACTCAGTCTCCAGCCTAAAAAATAACCTTCAATCGGTGCTTATTTGCTTATCTTGCATAATGTTCATTCTTTTTCTCAATATTCTCTCTTACCTTTGCATGTAGATCTCTAACAAAATCGGTTTTTTATGAACATAAAAATTAACATACTCATTAAAAGGCAAAGGTAACATATCCATCGGAGTTAAAAGATTAAAACCATAAACAATCCCTAATGGTGAATAAGAAGTAGTAGAATGAATAACTCTATTATATACAAACTCGACATCTGGTAAACACTTCTCTGATTATTTTAAATTCTTAAAAATAATAGTTCTCAACAAAGTAGAAAGTATTCTATTAACTATATTGGTCTGTCTATCCATTTGAGGGTATACTAAGGTAGAGAATAGAAGTTTAGTATCTAGCTTATCTCATAAAGTTCTCCAAAAGTGACTCAAAATTTAACATCTCAATCACTTACAATAGTTCTAGGTAAACCATGCAACCGCACAATCTCTTTAAAGAACGAATCCGCAACATGTGTAGCATCATTAGTTTTTGAACATGCAATAAAATTAGTCATTCTACTAAACCTATCAACAACAAAAATATAATCTTTTCCACTTTAAGTTCTTGGCAAACCTGTAACAAAATACATAAAAATATCAATCCAAAATTGACTAGATATTAGGAAAGGAATATAATTTTTATGTGGTTTGATCTTTGATTTTGTTTTTCTACTCTCAATATATTTATCACAAATAAATTGTACATCATGTCTGTAACACCCGGAAAATTCCTATAACGTGTGGATCATTCGATTTAGAGGAGTGAGGGTAGGTTAATGTTATGTGAGGAAGGGTAGAAGAAATTTAAAGAGAAGAAAGGATGTTTGACAAATCAAATCAAAAAGGGTTAAAAAGTCAAACAACAAACTAACTAATAGGATGTTAGTTAATTAGGTGAAATGAAATTGGTTAAAATTGAATGGAAAATAGGGAATTAAAGGCTTCATGTCACGTTGGATTAAAGGAGCAAATGAAAGAGTTGAAAATTCAAAGAGAAATTGTTTGAAAAGTCAAAAGCATATTTCAACCAATAGAAAGTGTTGTTGAAAATTCAAAGGGAGATTTAAATAAAATAATTGAATGGAAAAGGTGGGAGAGAAAGTGGCAGCCACGTTGGAAGATTTGAAGAAGAAAAGGGAGGGTTTGCTTTGTAATTTTAAGATTTTGGGTGGAGAAACTTAAAAAGTAAAAGATTGTTTTTATAAATTAAAAGAAAGTGAAGGTGAAAAACATTAAGAACCCTTCTTCTTCCCCTAGCTTTTCACGATTCCTTGCAGCGCCATTGACGCCCTCCAAATCTTCATTTCAACAAGAGTTTTCAAGGGATTTTGAGGTGAGTTTAGTGGGGTTTTTAGTTTTATACCTTAAGGGGTTGATTTTAAGTGTTTAGTGGGAGTTTTGATGAGTTTTTGTAGGGTTTGTATAAACCCTAAGCGTGACCTCCGAAAATTGAGTTTAAATGTTAATTTTCTTTCCCAAATTGATGATTTGGTTGTTGAATAAATTGGGTTAGGTGGTTTATGGAGTTAGATTAAGAATTTGAAATGAGTTTGGGAAAAATTGGTTTTTTTGCACAATATGTGGCCGATTCTGTTTGCTAGGATTTCGGATTGGCCAAGTTGTTTATTTGGTTAATTTGAGTGTTTGAATGGATAGTAGACGTGTAGAGGTTTCCGAATTGGGGTGGCACGTCAAAATCCGTTGAAAAACGAGAAAGTTATGACCGTTTGAAGTTTGACGGTCAATTTTGGGTAAAAATCGGGTTTATGTGTTTAAGTGTGAGATTGTTTGAGTGTTGGTTAGTTTAGGTTAAAAAGTGAGGGTTAGTTTAAGTCAGTTGAATTTTTAAGAATCCTTTAGTTTGTTACTAAGTAAATTTTCCTTAATGGTTAGGTAATCGAGCGTGTCGTTAGGTGAGACGAAGTGGCGAAACATCTTTGGAGCAACCAAGTAAGTAGTGGGTTGTAATTGTTTTACCTTCGGGCCTACACCATGGAACGGTAGAAAACTTGTTGTGTTATTGCTTTGTCTTGTTTTGGGATTGTGTTATTGCTTTGTATTGTTTTGGTTGTGTGGTTGCCTTGTATTGTTTTGGTATATGTGGTTGCTTTGTATTGTTTTGGTTGAGTGGTTGCGTTGTATTGTTTTGGTGGTGTGGTTGCTTTGTCTTGTATTTTGTTTGGCGATTTCTTTATCTTGTATTGGTTTGTGTGGCAGTGAGTGAAAATGTAAAAAGAGGTTGTGTTAGCTTGAAAGGTAAGGGGAATAGAGTAGTGCCCTTTTGGGAGCGAGACTCGCAGGGTTAGGGCCATTTTGGGAGCGAGACTCGGATGGTCACACATCTTGGGAGCGAGACTCAGATGTGTATTAGGTGAGTGGGTAGTGCCCTTTTGGGAGCGAGACTCAGAAGGTTAGGGCCATCTTGGGAGCGAGACTCAGATGGAGACGCATCTTGGGAGCGAGACTCAAATGTGATTGAGTAGTGCCATCTTGGGAGCGAGACTCCGATGGAGATGCATCTTGGGAGCGAGACTCATATGTGATTGAGTAGTGCCCTTTTGGGAGCGAGACTCAGAGGGTTAGGGCCATCTTGGGAGCGAGACTCGGATGAATACTCATCTTGGGAGTGAGACTCAGATGTGTAATAGGTGATTGGGTTAGGGTAATTTTGGGAGCTAGACTCGGATGTATGTTAGGGTTGGGGAAAATCGTGTGGGTGTCTGTTTATATTTGTTATCCCCTACTTGCTCAGCGTAAGCTTACGTGTGTGTGCGTGTTCTATGGTGTAGGTAGCAACACAGATACAAGTGAGGTGGAGGAGACGACCGAGGACTAGGCAGCAATTGGGGGAGTACGGGGTGCGCCGGTGCAGGCTATTGTCGGGGCATCTGGACCACTGTCTTTATTCGGGTAATTTGTGGGAATTGAGGTGGATTGGTGTAGATAGTTGTGTAAATATTTCGTAATGTTTCGGGTAATTTGTGGGAATTGAGGTGAATTGGTGTAGATAGTTGTGTAAATATTTCGTAATATTTTGGTTTTGAAATAAGTTAGAAAAGGGGGAGGTTTTGGTACGTTGTAGTTATAACTGTTTTCGTAATTATTTTTACGGTTTGGGAGTCGGTTGGATTGTTGAATAATTGTTGCACATATTTGGCATTTGAAACTATATGTTTTCAGTTTTAAATTGTAGGTTTTGGTTTTGAAGAAATTTAGGCGTTATGCCGCTCGTTTTGGTTTTAAAACAAATAACGTCGGGTTTACTTTCTCTAATTTTTCATTAGTCATTTTAAGTCGGTTTTACTAGATTTTTACGGGACACGGAGTCAAGGGTGTCGGGAGTGTGTGGTTAAAATTTTAGAATTTTTGGAGGTGTTTAGCTTGGGAAAAAGTGGAGGAAAAGCGGTGAAGATCGGGTTGGGCGTGATCGGGGAGGCGATCTGGCCAGCCTCTCTGGTACTGTAGCACCAGAGAGGGTGGCGATCGATCGCCACATTGTGGCGATCGATCGCCACTGAAAAAAAAAATAAATAAATATTTTAGTTTTTTAAAATTTTCCTATTTCGAACTTGTTTTACCCCGACATTTTCCGGCATATTTTAAACGTATTTGGGACCGCTTCCCAACAAATATCGAGGGTTCGTAAAACCCGAAATCGAGTCGAAAATTTTACGAAAAATTATTTTTAAACGCGGGGTTGGATAGTAAAGTAGCGAACCGAGCCCGGGCAGGTTCGAGGCGTTACAATGTCTCATCTTAGACTAATAAAAATGCTCACATAAAACATCCAAATTTTTGCTTACTCCAAAATTTCTCATTAATTTACCTCCATGTATTTATCTAACAAACAATTTTCTCAATGAACACTTAGGAATACAAAGTTTATTTTTCTTAAATAAATATCATTCACGGCTATAATATTCCTCACATGCAACTTTTTTATACAATTTTCGAATTTCACTAAAATCAAAATCTACTTCATATAATTCCTTAACAACTTCAAATCCAAGCAATTTTGATTATAAGGAAGTTAGAAGTACATATCTTCGAAACAATGCATCGACCACTACATTTTCCTTACTTTTGTTATATTTGATCACATATGGAAAGATTTTAATGAACTATATCCATTTTCCATGCCTTTTGTGTAGCTTTTCTTACGACTTCAAGTCCTTCAAACTTTCATGATCAAAGTGAATAACGAATTCTTTAGGCCACAAGTAGTGTTGCCACGTTTGTAAACCTCTAACCAAGGCATACAACTTTTTGTCATACGTGGGGTAATTTAAAGCCGCTCTATTAAGCTTCTCGCTAAAATAAGCAATAGGCTTGGAATCCTGCTTCAAAACACCACCAGTACCTTTTTTCGATGCATCACATTCAATTTCAAAAGCTTTATCAAAATTAGGCAAAACAAATAATGGTGCATTAGTAAGTTTACCTTTTATAAGATTAAAAACTTGATCGTGTATCTTGGTCTACTTATATTCAACATTCTTTTTAAGAAGATCATTCAAAGAAGCGCAATGGTGCTAAAATTTTTAACAAATCTCCTATAAAAGCTTACTAATACGTGGAAACGTCTTACTTCATTGGCATTCTTTGGTCTCGGCCAATCTCTTATTACCTTCATCTTTTCTTCATCAACCGAAACTCCACTTAAACTAACTAAAAAACCAAGAGACACTATTGAATCCATACAAAAAGTGCACTTCTTCAATTTAACATATAGTTGATTTTCTCTTAAGGTATTAAGAACAAAATTCAAGTATTCAACATGAGCATCTAAAGTCTTACTATAAACCAATATATCATCAAAGTATACGACAACAAATTTTTCAATGAAAGATCTTAGCATATAGTTCATCAATCTCATGAAAGTAGTCGGTGCATTAGACAAACCAAATGATATTACTAACCACTCATAAAGACCATATTTAGTTTTCAAGGCGATTTTTCATTCATTTCTCTCATTCATGGGAATTTAGTAATATCTATTCTTGTAATACCCGGTTCTATCAAACCGTTTCTCTATTCCTTTTAAACTAATGGCACAATTTATATGGCAATATTAAATGAAGGGTTAGTGGATGACCAGGCAAGGGCATAAGGGTAATTAGAAATTCAAAGGTGGATAACGTATTTAAGGAAACTATTAATGAAGTAGCCGCCACTGTTCACTTCATTCCCTCTCTATTCTCAGCTCCTCAGCTTAGCAGAGCGCGATAGGAGACCCCTTCGACTTCCTCCAGCGATTTCCTCCGAACTTGGTGAGTTTTGCTTCTATTTCTTGTTACATTGTATCTATCGTTGGTAGGAGGGATGATAAATGAGGTTTTGAGAAGGCGGTAAGCGAGTGGTGGTTTCGGTTTAAGTTGAAATCGGGAATGCACAATGACTAGAGTTCCCAAAACAGTTTCCCTTAGATTTCTAGTGGTTTAGAATGAAGATTAGAGGGAATTTAATGTATGCTCTGTCTATGGTTTTAGGTTTGAGTAATACCCGAAGTAGCTTGCAACCAAGTTTTCCAGGAGACCAGGTAAGTAAAGTTTGCTTGTGCCTTCGGGCCTACATCACAAAACATTAGGGTTTGTATGCTGGAATGTGTTGGTATGTCATGCATCATTTTTTTTAAAAGTATACGAAAATGAATTTGAATGCATGTTGGCATAGTGAGGATTGAACATATTGAAACAGCTATGTGAATCAGTTTTACTGTTAAGGGAAGTAATCCGCCCCTTAATGAGACAGTGGATATTTATACTTTGGAAGAGTTGATCCGACTTCCAATTTCACAGGGGGATCTGAACATGTGAATCAGATTTGCTGTTAAGGGAATTTATCCACCCCTTAATGAGCCAGTGGATGTATATACTTTGGGAGAGTTGATCCAGCTCCCAATTTCACAGGGGGATCTGAACAGAAACGAAACATGAACAACTGAGTTGAGAAAGTAGAAATTGCATGATTAGGAATTTATATATGTCGGTGTTTCATTTCATTACAGCTTTACTTACTTAGTATTAGGCTAATAGATGAGTTTTGTGATGTAGGTGTTGAGGATACTGCAGGTGAATTTCCTGATTGCACAGATGATTAGATGTGGTTGGAGGAGCACATTCATGCCTCGGCCTGGTAAACTGATGAGGCGGGTTAACTGTTGTCTGCTATGGTGCGAGTTTAGTGGATAATGCTTTAATTTGAGTATGATGAGTTTTCATGACAGTTGAGATTTTAATATTCTGACTATGTTTTGTGTTTTACTGATACTAGAGATCTGAGAGTTTTAATTATTGGTTTTACTGGTTTTGAACATTACAATGTGAGTTGTTTCTGAATTGTCTCGATGAAGTAAATAAACCCCTTTCTGAGTTGGTGTTGTGTATGTATAGCGAGAAGCAGTTGGAATGTAGGTTAATTCTATCGGAAGATGCCTTAAAAAAAGTCATCGGATGATGTAGGTTAATTCTATCGGAAGATGCCTTAAGAAAAGTCATCGGATGATGTAGGTTAATCTTATCGGAAGATGTAGGTTTAAGTCCATCGGATGATGTCTTAGTAAACTCATCTGCAGATGCGAGCTGACGTCATCGGAAGATGTAGGTTTAAGTCCATCGGATGATATCTCAGTAAACTCATCGGCAGATGCGAGCTGACGTCATCGGAAGATGTAGGTTTAAGTCCATCGGATGATGTCTCAGTAAACTCATCGGCAGATGCGTGCTGACGTCATCGGAAGATGTAGAGTGTATTTTGTCGTTTAGTCACCGGTAGATACAGTTTACCGAGAGATGTCCTTTGCTTTCCATTCAGCTGACGTCATCGGCAGGAGCCTTCTATTTTGGTTGTTTCTTTCTGTTTCTTCCGTTGACTTTATTCATCGGCGGATGCGTTTGACTTCTGCAACTTTTAAAGTATTTTCACGATTCAAACTTCTATTTCTTGACCGATTATTCCTTAACATTTCAAATGATTTCCGCTGCAAGTTTATTTTTTTTTTAAAAAAAAAATATAGTAGAAATTCTAGTCATGTACAGGCATTGTGTGACGAACCGGGTTCAGATAACTCGGGGCGTTACAGTGTGGTATCAGAGACATTCAGTTAAACCGTTCAAAAGATCACTCATCAGTGCCAATCGTTGCATGGAAGTACTCCAACAACTGTAAGTGTTTATGTTAAGTACAGTTATTAGATATTATAAAAATAGTTGACCCTGTACAGGAATATAGCAAGGATGTCCAGACGACCGGGAAGGCCAAGAGTGCAGAGAGAGACACCAACTCCGGGAAGCACAGAAGATTCTAGTGTAATCGGACAATTGACAGATCTAGTGCGACAGCAGGCAGAATTAATGCGCCAGCAATCCGATCAGCTAGGAGTACTGCTGAACCGAGAGGTACAAGGAAGTGCCAACTCGGGTTCTAGCAATGAGCATTCCGGGGATAGATTCCGGAGACTAAGACCACCCACGTTTGATGGTCAGTCATCTGATCCTGCTGTGGCTGAAGGGTGGCTTAGAAAGATTGAAAGCATGTTTAGGTGTGCCAACATTGGAGAAGGAGAAAAAGTCACGTTGGCAACCTTTCATTTAGCTGGTGAAGCTCAACTCTGGTGGGAAACAATTGAGACCACCACAGATGTTTTGACGATGCCTTGGTCACAATTCAAGGACATTTTCTATGGGAAGTATTTTAAGAGTACTGTCCAGACCGCGAAGAAGTTGGAGTTCCTGAACTTGAAGCAGACAGGGTCTGTGGCCGAGTATAGTAGACAGTTCGAGTCCCTGTCTAGGTTTGCTGGGCATTTTGCTCACAAGGACGAGGATAAGGTGTTCAAATTTATGCATGGACTGAAGCCAGAAATTTACCAAGGGGTTAAATTCTGTGGAATCAAGGGCTTGACCTTCAGTGAGGTTGTGTCCACTGCCTTGGAAGTGGAAGAAGCTGAAGGAAAGTGTGCTAGACCAAAGGAGGTCCCATAAAGGTTTAACCAACCACACCAACAGAGAGGAACGAAGAGGCCGAGTGAAGGCCAAAATAGCCAAGGAGTAGGGGGAAAGGTACAGAATGTCAGGAAATTTTCCCAGTGTCCCAAATGTTTGAAGAACCATCCGGGGGAATGCAGACTGGGCCTTGGAAAGTGTTTCAACTGTGAGGAGGTTGGACACACGTTCAAGGAGTGCTCGAAGCCTAGAATCACCAGATGTTACAATTGTAACAAGGTCGGCCACATTAGCAGAGATTGTCCGGCTCCTAAGAGTGGCCCTACTATGATCAAACCAAGAATATTCTCCATGACGGAGTCGGGTGAGGAACAGCCTGCTGTGGTGTCAGGTACTATATTGATCAACTCTGTGCCTGATTTTACTTTAATAGATTCTGGTGCCACACATTCATTTATAGCATCTGCTTTTGCTGTTAAGTTAGACATACAGTTTACCCCTTCCATGCATGTGTTTAATGTTGCATTGCCTTCTGGTGAACGCATGCACTCTAACCAAGTGATGCTTGGCAGTGAAGTGTTAGTAGGGAATGTAAGTCTACCTGCTGACCTTATAATTATGGATATATTAGGATTTGATGTAATCCTAGGAATGGACTGGCTGTTTAAGCATCATGCCACAATAGATTGTAGGACTGGAATAGTTAGCTTCCAACCCCCTGGTAGTTTGAAACACACCTTTCAAGCCTCAAAGAAAGGTAAGGAAATGTCTGTGATGACTTCTATTAACACAAGACCCTCCCCTTGCAGAGAGTATTTGTGCTTTTTGGCCAGTGCTTTAGACACACAAACAGTAGGAAAATCAAGCCCCAAAAATGTTTTAGTTGTCCAAGATTTTCCAGAAGTATTCCTAGATGACCTTCCTGGTTTGCCACCAGATAGGAAAATTGAATTTGTTTTAGATATTTACCCCGGAGCCGAGCCTGTGTCTAAGAATCCATATAGATTAGCTCCAACTGAACTTAAGGAAATAAAGAAACAGTTAGAGGATTTGTTGGAGAAGGGGTTCATACGCCCTAGCTTTTCACCATGGGGTGCACCTGTCCTTTTTGTCAAAAAGAAGGATGGATCAATGCGTATGTGCATAGACTATAGAGAATTGAATAAGTTAACTGTCAAAAACAAATACCATTTGCCGAGAATTGATGACTTATTTGACCAGCTTAGGGGTGCAAGAGTTTTCTCTAAGATTGATCTTAGGTCCGGTTATTACCAGTTGAAGGTTAAATCTAAAGATATCCCAAAGACTGCCTTTCGCACAAGGTATGGACATTATGAGTTTTTGGTTATGTCTTTTGGTTTGACAAATGCACCAGCAGCCTTCATGGATCTCATGAATAGGGTGTTTCACGAGTGTTTGGACAAGTTTGTCATAGTATTCATAGACGACATTCTGATCTATTCTAGAACTAAGGATTAGCATGCAAGGCATTTGAGTTTGGTGTTAGGAGTACTTAGACAGCACCACTTTATGCTAAGTTTTCCAAGTGTGAGTTTTGGTTGGACAGAGTTCACTTTCTTGGTCATGTGATCTCTGGTGATGGGATATCTGTCGATCCAGCCAAGGTTCAAGCAGTTAAGGAGTGGCCCCAACCGAAGAATGCTACAGATATTCGAAGTTTCCTCGGGTTAGCAGGATATTACAGAAAATTTATTGAAGGATTCTCAAAGATTGCAACACCCCTCACTTGGTTAACTAGGAAAAATATCAAGTATGCTTGGACAGAGGAGTGTGAGTCCAGTTTCCAGACCTTGAAAAAGAAACTGACCAATGCCCCTATATTGACCCTACCCGATGAGAGTGGAAAGTTTAGCATTTACTGTGATGCTTCCAAGATTGGTCTTGGATGTGTGTTAATGCAAGATGGAAAGGTTATAGCTTATGCTTCTAGGCAGTTGAAAGTGCATGAAAAGAATTACCCTACACATGACTTAGAATTAGCTGCTGTGGTCTTTGCATTGAAGATTTGGAGGCACTACCTGTATAGACAATCTTGTGAGATATTTTCAGATCATAAGAGCCTGAAGTATATCTTCACACAGAAGGAACTAAACATGAGGCAACGTCGATGGTTGGAATTTGTAAAAGACTATGATTTTGAGATTAAATACCACCCCGGCAAAGCAAATGTCGTGGCTGATGCTTTGAGTAGAGTGACCCCTTTAGTTTCTGCTTTGACTCTAGACATACCGATAGCTTTAGAGACAGAATTCCAAAGATTTAACTTGGAAGCTGTGTCTAGTGTGTCAGCCATGCTTTCGGCCATATCCTTGAGGCCAACTATTTTGGAGAAAATAAAGGAAGTTCAAATGAATGACACTGAGTGTAATAAGTATAAGTTGTACATAGATTCTACTGATAAGTCGGATTTCAACTGCTCAGCTGATGGAATTCTCAAGTTTCGAAATAGATGGTTTGTTCCGGCTGATACTGAGCTTAGGAAGGAAATCCTATCTGAGGCTCATTCCTCCAGACTTTCTGTTCATCCTGGTAGTACGAAGATGTACAGAGGACTCAAGCAACATTATTGGTGGCCAGGTATGAAGAGAAGTGTGGCCGAGTATGTGGAGTCATGTCTGGTCTGCCAGCAAGTTAAAGCTGAACATCAGAGGCCTGCTGGGACATTACAACCTTTACCAGTTCCCGAATGGAAATGGGAACAAATAACTATGGATTTTGTTACAGGATTACCTAGAACAGTAAAAGGACATGATGCAATTTGGGTGATAGTTGATCGTTTAACCAAATCAGCTCATTTCCTACCAATAAAGATGACTCACTCGATGGATCAGCTTGCTGAATTGTATGTGCACGAAGTTGTTAGACTGCATGGTGTTCCAAGCGCCATAGTTTCAGACCGAGACTCCAGATTTACATCTAAATTTTGGAAAAGTTTGCACAAGGCTATGGGGACACAACTTAGTTATAGCACAGCCTTTCATCATCAAACCGATGGACAATCCGAGAGAACTATCCAAACGTTGGAGGATATGCTCCGGGCTTGTGTGCTGGAATTTCAAGGTTCTTGGAGTAAGTATTTACCATTGGTTGAGTTCTCTTATAATAACAGTTTTCAGGCAACAATAGGCATGACACCATACGAGGCATTGTATGGACGGAAGTGCAGATCTCCATTGTATTGGGATGAAGTTGGAGAAGCACAGTTGATTGGTCCTGACATTGTACAGCAGACAGTGAAGAAGATTGCTCTTATCCGACAAAGGATCTTAACAGCTCAAAGCTGGCAGAAAAGCTATGCAGACAAAAGACGAAGAGAATTAGAATTTGATGTTGGTAATGAAGTTTTCCTTAAGGTGTCACCTTTCAAAGGAGTTGTGAGGTTTGGGAAAAGAGGCAAGTTAAACCCCAGATATATTGGACCTTTCCAAATCGTGAAGAAAATTGGGAAGGCAGCATATCAACTTCAGTTACCAACCTCTTTGGAGGGAATTCATAATGTGTTTCACGTTTCCATGCTAAAGAAATGTGTTAGAGATCCTTCGCAGATTATAGAACAGCAGAACATTGAAGTCCTTCATACTCTAACTTATGAGGAGAAGCCAGTAAGGATATTAGATTATGCAGTAAAGGTATTGCGCAACAAGGAGGTTACACTGGTAAAAGTCTTATGGCACAATCAGAACATAGAAGAGACAACTTGGGAGCGCCAGCAAGACATGATGGACCAACATCCAGAATTATTCAGGTACTGAATTTTGAGGACAAAATTCTTTTAAGGAGGGTAGATTGTAATACCCGGTTCTATCAAACCGTTTCTCTATTCCTTTTAAACTAATGGCACAATTTAGATGGCAATATTAAATGTAGGGTTAGTGGATGACTAGGCAAGGGCATAAGGGTAATTAGAAATTCAAAGGTGGATAATGTATTTAAGGAAACTATTAATGAAGTAGCCGCCACTGTTCACTTCATTCCCTCTCTATTCTCAGCTCCTGAGCTTAGCAGAGCGCGATAGGAGACCCCTTCGACTTCCTCCAGCGATTTCTTCCGAACTTGGTGAGTTTTGCTTCTATTTCTTGTTACATTGTATCTATCGTTGGTAGGAGGGATGATAAATGAGGTTTTGAGAAGGCGGTAAGCGAGTGGTGGTTTCGGTTTAAGTTGAAATCGGGAATGTACAATGACTAGAGTTCCCAAAACAGTTTCTTTTAGATTTCTAGTGGTTTAGAATGAAGATTAGAGGGAATTTAATGTATGCTCTGTCTATGGTTTTAGGTTTGAGTAATACCCGAAGTAGCTTGCAACCAAGTTTTCTAGGAGACCAGGTAAGTAAAGTTTGCTTGTGCCTTCGGGCCTACATCACAAAACATTAGGGTTTGTATGCTGGAATGTGTTGGTATGTCATGCATCATTTTTTTTAAAAGTATACGAAAATGAATTTGAATGCATGTTGGCATAGTGAGGATTGAACATATTGAAACAGCTATGTGAATCAGTTTTACTGTTAAGGGAAGTAATCCGCCCCTTAATGAGACAGTGGATATTTATACTTTGGAAGAGTTGATCCGACTTCCAATTTCACAGGGGGATCTGAACATGTGAATCAGATTTGCTGTTAAGGGAATTTATCCACCCCTTAATGAGCCAGTGGATGTATATACTTTGGGAGAGTTGATCCAGCTCCCAATTTCACAGGGGGATCTGAACAGAAACGAAACATGAACAACTGAGTTGAGAAAGTAGAAATTGCATGATTAGGAATTTATATATGTCGGTGTTTCATTTCATTACAGCTTTACTTACTTAGCATTAGACTAATAGATGAGTTTTGTGATGTAGGTGTTGAGGATACTGCAGGTGAATTTCCTGATTGCACAGATGATTAGATGTGGTTGGAGGAGCACATTCATGCCTCGGCCTGGTAAACTGATGAGGCGGGTTAACTGTTGTCTGCTATGGTGCGAGTTTAGTGGATAATGCTTTAATTTGAGTATGATGAGTTTTCATGACAGTTGAGATTTTAATATTCTGACTATGTTTTGTGTTTTACTGATACTAGAGATCTGAGAGTTTTAATTATTGGTTTTACTGGTTTTGAACATTACAATGTGAGTTGTTTCTGAATGGTCTCGATGAAGTAAATAAACCCCTTTCTGAGTTGGTGTTGTGTATGTATAGCGAGAAGCAGTTGGAATGTAGGTTAATTCTATCGGAAGATGCCTTAAAAAAGTCATCGGATGATGTAGGTTAATTCTATCGGAAGATGCCTTAAGAAAAGTCATCGGATGATGTAGGTTAATCTTATCGGAAGTAGGTTTAAGTCCATCGGATGATGTCTCAGTAAACTCATCGGCAGATGCGAGCTGACGTCATCGGAAGATGTAGGTTTAAGTCCATCGGATGATGTAGGTTAATTCTATCGGAAGATGCCTTAAAAAAAGTCATCGGATGATGTCTCAGTAAACTCATCGGCAGATGCGAGCTGACGTCATCGGAAGATGTAGGTTTAAGTCCATCGGATGATGTAGGTTAATTCTATCGGAAGATGCCTTAAAAAAAGTCATCGGATGATGTAGGTTAATTCTATCGGAAGATGCCTTAAAAAAAGTCATCGGATGATGTCTCAGTAAACTCATCGGCAGATGCGAGCTGACGTCATCGGAAGATGTAGGTTTAAGTCCATCGGATGATGTCTCAGTAAACTCATCGGCAGATGCGAGCTGACGTCATCGGAAGATGTAGGTTTAAGTCCATCGGATGATGTAGGTTAATTCTATCGGAAGATGCCTTAAAAAAAGTCATCGGATGATGTCTCAGTAAACTCATCGGCAGATGCGAGCTGACGTCATCGGAAGATGTAGGTTTAAGTCCATCGGATGATGTCTCAGTAAACTCATCGGCAGATGCGAGCTGACGTCATCGGAAGATGTAGGTTTAAGTCCATCGGATGATGTCTCAGTAAACTCATCGGCAGATGCGAGCTGACGTCATCGGAAGATGTAGGTTTAAGTCCATCGGATGATGTCTCAGTAAACTCATCGGCAGATGCGAGCTGACGTCATCGGAAGATGTAGGTTTAAGTCCATCGGATGATGTCTCAGTAAACTCATCGGCAGATGCGAGCTGACGTCATCGGAAGATGTAGGTTTAAGTCCATCGGATGATGTCTCAGTAAACTCATCGGCAGATGCGAGCTGACGTCATCGGAAGATGTAGGTTTAAGTCCATCGGATGATGTCTCAGTAAACTCATCGGCAGATGCGAGCTGACGTCATCGGAAGATGTAGGTTTAAGTCCATCGGATGATGTCTCAGTAGATAACTCGGGGCGTTACAATTCTTTAGATTAATTTTTTAGAATAAGCATGCACCATGTAACTCATCAAACATATCATCCAATTGAGGAATAAGGTGTCAATACTTTACCGTGATTTTGTTGATAGCTCGACAATCTACGCATATTCTCCAAGTTTCATCTATCTTTGGAACTAAGATTACCGAAACTGACTATGGACTAAGGCTTTTCTTCACGAATCCCTTCTCCAATAGCTCATCCACTTGCTTTTGGATCTTATTTGTTTCTTCGTGATTTGCTCGGTATGTCAGACGATTAAGAATTGATGCTCTGGTATGAAATCTATTTGATGTTCAATCCCCCTCAAAGGAGGTAACCCTCTCGAAAAATCTTCGGAAAACACATCCTCAAATTCTTGCAAAATATAGGAAACAACATTTGGACGAGAATGAGTTAGATTTGATTCTTTATCGGATCATAAAAAACCACTTTACAAAGATCTCTTCCCTCTCTTCTGGATCGAACATCAATTGTAACGATTTGATAAACGACTCATAGGGATAGATGTAGATTAACAATATTTTACCATGATTTTGTTGATAGCTCGACGATATGCGCACATTCTCCAAGTTTCATCTTTCTTTGGAACTAAGATGATGGGAACCGACTATGGACTAAGGCTTTCCTTCACGAATCCCTTCTCCAATAACTCACCCACTTGCTTTTGGATCTTCTTAGTTTCTTCGTGATTAGCTCGGTATGTCAGACGATTAAGAATTGATGCTCCGACATGAAATTTATTTGATGTTCAATCCTTCTCAAAGGAAGTAACTCTCTCAAAAAATCTTCGAGAAACACATCCTCAAATTCTTGTAAAAGAGAGGATACAACACT
This sequence comes from Begonia masoniana, assembly GCA_022432975.1. NCBI lineage: Eukaryota > Viridiplantae > Streptophyta > Magnoliopsida > Cucurbitales > Begoniaceae > Begonia > Begonia masoniana. Next base: position 19,430,616 of record CM039516.1, on the reverse strand, counting down.
TGGAAGAGAATGAGTTAGGTTTGATTCTTTATCGGATCATAAAAACCCACTATATGAAGATCTCTTTCCTCTCTTTGGGATCAAACATCAATTGCAACGATTCGATAAACGGCTCATTGGGATAGATGTAGATTAACAATACCCTCCCCCCTCCCCCCAAAAGAACCGTATAAGAATTTTTCTCCTCGTACGGCTCGAGAAAATTTGAAATTATGTATATGTATAGAATTCTAATTAATGTAAAATAGATCCATAGATTATCAAATCAATTAGTATGATTTCATTTTTTTATTCTTTTCTGGAAAAAAAAATTACAAGCACTTGTTGTTTCGCTAACATCATACTTTTAATCTCACTTTTTCTTGTCATCCCACTCATTTTCTCACTCTCCTCTTGTTTTGTCTCACTCTAGACTTTTCTCTCCTTGCACTCTTTTTTTTTTCTCTTTCACTCTTCTTTTCAATCACTATACTCTCTTCTTTTTCATCTTTTTTCTCACTCAATGGTTTTTCTCTCTTTTTAAATTCTTTTGTAGTCCTCTCTTGATCCCCACTAGCCTCCCATGGTTTTAGTTGTTTGCGAAGTATCATTCTACCATTTTGACGAAATGAATACTCAATCTTGAAACCATTGTGCTTGACTTTTCTATTGAATTTTCAAGGTCGCCTCGAAAGAATATGTGTAGCTTGCATGAGTACTACATTACAGAGAACCTCATCTTTATACTTACTAATTGAGAGTGTAACTTTCACTTGCCTAGTCACTTTTACTTATCCACAATCACTCAGCCATTGTAGCTTGTATGGTTTTGGGTGTTTGACGGTTTCCAATCTCACCTTTTCTACCAATGACGTGCTAGCAACATTAGTACAACTATCAATTATCAAACTACATATCATGTTCTTCACGCAGAATCTAGTGTAAAATATGTGCTTTCTTTGCACTTAACCTCCATCCTCTTTAGCTTGAATGTTGAGTACACGTAAAGTGAGTAATAGTTCTCCCCTCACATGTTTCTCTACATCCTCATCGCTACAATTTTCTAACAGTGGTAGTTTATCATCACTAGAACTTACACTTGCTATGTCATCATTATCAAAAATAACCATAATCCTTTTATTCGGACAATTAGAAGTGATATGACCAAAACCTTGATATCTAAAACATTTACCCTCTCGAGACTTAATAGATGTAGAAGTCTCAATTTTACCTTTTATGGGGATGGTATTCGATGTCGTGGCTCTTCCTTTGAACTCCTCTTTCAATTTTACATTAGGCTTATCATTTCTCCAATTAGATTTTCATGATGAGTTTGAGGTCAATTTGATTTTAGAGTTTCCTGACTTCAATTGCCTCGCCACTTTGATGGATTTGTGTAACAATTCTTCTAAGTCCACGTAATGATGCAAATCCACAATGTCTACGATTTTTCTATATAAACCTCCAATGAATCACGTCATTGTAGCTTTAACGTCTTCATCCACTCTAGCCCTACCAGGGCTAATTCCAACTCTTTGTAATGTTCCTCCACACTTTTGATTCCATAATTCAAACCTTGTAATTTCATACATGCATCTCGATAATAGTAGTTAGGAATAAATCTTTTATGAATTTGTACCTTCATATCGTCTAATGTGCGAATGGGTTGATCTTCATACCTTCTTTGAGTTTTCACTAATTGATCTTATCATATGCTTGCATAATCCGTGTATTTCATCGAGATTATTTTGATCTTTTTCTTCTCGGTGTAATTATGACATTCAAACCTGTGCTCAAATTTTTTTTCTCATTCTATATAAAGATCGAGATCACTCTTACCTTGAAAATGATGAATCACCCTTTTGAAAAATTTTCATCCTCACAGGTTGTTCCAGAAAACCTCTTTCTTTTGTAATTCTCATCCTCATAGTCGTATTCCTCATAATAATGCTCCATTGGTGATTTGCTCCTCCTGGCACAACTATTAGAATGAGACTTTATTCTTTCATACTTTTTTTATAATTTGATCTTGTATAGCCCTCATGTATAATTATAGATCAAAGTTAACATGTCTTTCCTCACTACTCATGATGTCAAGAAAAATAAATAAAACTTGTCAGTAAACAAAAATAAGTAAGTAAACAAAATGCACTCACTCTCTCACGTGTTTTACACTAGATTTATGTTTCTCCACTCATGTTTCTTTCAAAATAATAACTATTATATGATAGTCTCACTTTCTTGCCTTTTACCCATCAATTTTCTCTTTTAGCACTTTATTGTAAAAACTTAATTAAGAGAAAAATTCAACAAGAAAATCAAACTTTTTAACTCAAATTCCAATTTATAAGATCGTTTGGATCAAACAATTTATAATATGATATAGGACTTTAAGAAAGAAACTTTTCAAGAAAGAGAAATTTTGATATCTCACAGAATAATGAATGATGCTGAAATATTGTGAGAGAAAATAAAATTAATCAAGAACTTTAAAGTCTCCAAGAAAGTAGAATCAATAACTTGGAATTAATTGAGACAATCAAAGAAAAAGATTTGAATAAGCAAACTCAAAAAACAAATATTGATGTTTAGAATAAATAAGAAGAAATTGATGCTTGAGATATCGATGCTTGAAATATTGAGATTTTTTTTTAAAGAAGAAAACTCAACTAGCAAAGAATTGTTGCTTGAAAGTTTTTTTTGACAATATTTTGATTTTTTTTTTGTACTTTGCGAATTTGCAAAGAGAAAAAACTTCAAGAAGACGAATAAAACAATAAATATAGCGGCTTGAAACTAAGAGTCAAAACTATGATACCAAATGATAACAACCACGAGTATATCAAACCCGAGACTCTTCAACAAAGTGGAATAGAAACTTAGAAATGTCTTTGAATCAAGTATGAGGAAGTTAATCTCAATCAAACCTTGTCAACGGAACAGAAGTTATCAAACAAGGAGCTTGACTCATAACCAAACTTATGGCTAGAACCAAAGCTGTAAAGTTAATCTTTCAAGTTTTGACTTGAAGAAAATCTAGTTTTTCACAAAGAACCAAAGAGAAAATTATCACAAAGAGTAAACTCAAAATGGTGTATATTGACGTCTATAATGCTGCAAGGAAGTTGACTTTAAGTAGGCTACAACAATAATTAAAATAATCAAAATAACCTAAGATAATAAGAAAATAAGTATGAGCATCTAAAGATTAGGAAACCTAGACTTAATAAAATAATAAAAGGAAACAAGTCTAAAACAAATGAAATTTTTGACAACCAAAAACAAATGAAATTTTTGACAACCAAAAACAAAAGGAAACTTTAACCACTTAATAAAAGAAAACTTGGACCATTTGATAGATGAATTTTGTGGGTTGTTGAGGGACCAAGTAGCCTCCCCCTCCATGCATTCTTTCAGTTAAATTCGTGGGTTACTTTGGGATCAAGTAACTGCGCCCTTTCTCCATGAATTTAGAAACAAATTGCTTGCCAATTTAAGATAAGGAAACTTGAGTTCTTCTGATGTGCCCCATAGGGCTGTCACACGATCCCTAGCCTGAGCACACATTTTATCTAACTTACGTTTTCACACACTTTTCTTTTTTGCAGGAAATGAATTATACGAAGACTTGGAGCACGTCTTTGGAGACTTAAAGTGGGAGGTTGAAGCTAAAGATAAGGACCAACCAAGACACGTCATTGCATAGAAGACAATGACCGAAGACTGATAACTCTAAATTTAGAGTTATTTTATATTCTTTTTAATGGATAAAACTTATATGATTTGAGTAAATGTAAGAAGAAAATGATGGAATTTACTACAAATGCCGCATGATGCTGAGATTTGGTGAATTTAATGTTTTTCATATATATTCTCTAATAAAAGAAGATTTTTATCACTAATTCAAATTTTGTATTTGAATGCAGATTTATTAGCAGAAAAATACAAAAGTAAAGATTGATGCTTTAATAGAGAAACAAATTAAAAGGGATGAAGATTATGGAAATCTCGAAGAGAAAGAAAATAAATCAATAAAGGAGATTATTTTACCAAAAATAAAGGATGGAAATCAAGGAAGAAATCTTGGCTGAAGAATTTGTTGCTTTGAATACGGAGAGAGAGAAAAGGATATTATTTGGCTGCAGATTTATGGAAGGAAAGCTGGCTAAAATCAAAATCGGTCGACAATTGAAAACGGTCGACAAACAACAACTGTGGACGACAGAGAAAATGGACAACAGCTGTGGATGATAAAAGAAAATGGACGAAAAATAAAAAGCATGGACGATGGAAAGCGTGGACAACTGGTACAACATGGAGTCACTAAAAGACAAAAAAAAAGCGTGGACGACTGGAAAGCTGGAATAAATAGAAAACGTGAACGATGGAAAGCGTGGACTTGAGCTAGAAAAATAAAAAGTCAAAAAAGCACTAAAAGACAAAAAAAAAGCGTGGACGACTGGAAAGCTGGAATAAATAGAAAACGTGAACGATGGAAAGCGTGGACTTGAGCTAGAAAAATAAAAAGTCAAAAAAGCACTAAAAGACAAAAAAAAAGCGTGGACTTGAGCTAGAAAAATAAAAAGTCAAAAAAGCACTAAAAGACAAAAAAAAAGCGTGGACTTGAGCTAGAAAAATAAAAAGTCAAAAAAGCACTAAAAGACAAAAAAAAAGCGTGGACGACTGGAAAGCTGGAATAAATAGAAAACGTGAACGATGGAAAGCGTGGACTTGAGCTAGAAAAATAAAAAGTCAAAAAAGCACTAAAAGACAAAAAAAAAGCGTGGACGACTGGAAAGCTGGAATAAATAGAAAACGTGAACGATGGAAAGCGTGGACTTGAGCTAGAAAAATAAAAAGTCAAAAAAGCACTAAAAGACAAAAAAAAAGCGTGGACGACTGGAAAGCTGGAATAAATAGAAAACGTGAACGATGGAAAGCGTGGACTTGAGCTAGAAAAATAAAAAGTCAAAAAAGCACTAAAAGACAAAAAAAAAGCGTGGACGACTGGAAAGCTGGAATAAATAGAAAACGTGAACGATGGAAAGCGTGGACTTGAGCTAGAAAAATAAAAAGTCAAAAAAGCACTAAAAGACAAAAAAAAAGCGTGGACTTGAGCTAGAAAAATAAAAAGTCAAAAAAGCACTAAAAGACAAAAAAAAAGCGTGGACTTGAGCTAGAAAAATAAAAAGTCAAAAAAGCACTAAAAGACAAAAAAAAAGCGTGGACTTGAGCTAGAAAAATAAAAAGTCAAAAAAGCACTAAAAGACAAAAAAAAAGCGTGGACGACTGGAAAGCTGGAATAAATAGAAAACGTGAACGATGGAAAGCGTGGACTTGAGCTAGAAAAATAAAATAGACTACTGGCAGAATGGATTGCTGGCAGTGTGGACGATTGAGCAGCGTGGACTACTTAATAGATTAGACGACAAATGAGAATGGACAATTTAGAAGAGTGGACGAAAATAAAGAGTAAATCAAGAAGATTTTACCATGATAATAAGCCGTTAAACAAGGAAATTCTGGAGGAGAGAGAACAATAAAAGAGGGATTTAATTCCCTCAAGGAAAAAGGGTATTTATACACATCTTTTACTCTACTGAGAGCTCGGAGTCGACGACTGGATACAGAGACTTCAATTCTTCATCTTCTTCTTTTCCTTTTTATATTTATTTATTTTTATTATGTTTTTATGCTAGAACTTTTTTATCTTAGTTAGGAGAGAGTACTCATTACATGTTTTATTATTGATCTATGAATGCTCTGTATTTTTCATTGCACAATTGCTCATGGTTTTTATTGCGTAATTTAAATTTTGTCGATAGGCAGATTTAAATTCACATGTTCCTATTGTATCGAAAGGTAAATAGAAATTTAAGATGCATGAGTAATTAAATATATTAAAATTGTTGCAAAGTAGCTAACATTAATTTATTTGGCAATAAGAATAGATTTACACAAAAAATTCATATTAAGTTTTTATCTTTTCAAAGTTAAAAAAAAAATTCTGAAACAAATTAATCTAGGCAATTCGACGGAACCCTAGAAACATTATGAATTCTTGCTGTGTTGTGACTAGTGTTGTAATATTGCTAATGTATCTAGCTTGTAACAATCTTTCGTGATATTCCTTGTCTAATTCAATTCATATCGACAGATAGATTGATATTTCATGTTTATATTATATCGACGAGTAAATATAAATGTTAAGATACACGAATGATTAATTGGATTAATATGTTGCAAAGTAGTTAACGTTAATTCAATTGGCATTAAGAATAGGGTTTATAGAAATTCAATATTAGTTACCTTCTTTCAAAGTCGAGAGAAATTCTAAAATTGAATTTACATAGGTAATTCAAAAGAAACTTATAAATATTTTTATTCTTGCTGTACAAGATTAATGTTGTAGCGTCAGTATTAAATGCATGTAATGAGGAAATCAACCCTAACCAAGGTTTCTTTTATAATTACCTTTTTAAATCATTTCATTTTTAGTCTTATTTAATTTCGAGTAATTTTACTTCATCATTCCGCACTATTCATTTAATTTCAATACCTTCATTTTTTTCAATATTCTAATTTTTATTTTTATAGAATTTTATAGCAAATTTAATTTGATTAAACATATCCTCATGGGATCGACTTTTACTTACTTTATTACTTCGTTAGCGACAATCTCACTTGCGTTAGGGTGTAGAAAATCACTAACAAAGACCAAGTAGCTCACATGAGAATTTGTCTTCCCGAGCATGAAATTATGTAACTTTTATTTTGAACACTTATTTGGCAAACATTGGCCTTATTGTAATTTATTTAATGGCATGCATCTTTAGGCATTAGTATTAGATGTATGATAGGTTAGATGATGGTTTGGAGTTGGTTTAAATTCACACATACATGGAGTGCATGGAAGAAATTTCGGCCATGAAGAAAACTCCTCCTTTTTGTAACACCCGAGGATTTTTCCTCAACGTGTGTTGCTTTAGATTTAATTAATTTACGTTATGTTAGTTATTGGGTTAATTAATTATGCGCGGGAGTTTCGGTGGAGGAGTTAGACCGAGGGTTCGATATGGCTGATTATACGGGAGGGTAAAATGGTAATTAGCTAGTTTAAATTAAAGAAATAGTTTTAGTTTTATTATTATAATTTATTATTAAAAAAAATAAAATAAAACAACATAATAGCCGAAGCTATTCTGTTGTTCGAGTCGGGCAGCGAGGAGTAGAGGAGAACGGAGACGAGCGACGTTCGACAGCGACCTGTTCACCGTCAATTTCCAATGTTTTCCGGCCAGACGACGGCGACGAGCGGTTTCCGGTTGTCTCCGCGCATGAATCGATAGGTTAGACCCGATTTGTGCCTTGTTTCGATTCTGTTTTTGGCCGTGAGTGACGAGCCAGAGTTGGCTCCAATCACCAGCGGTTTTTGGTCACCTCCAGCGTGGGTTTGCCGACCCTTGGTCCAGTTTTGGTCGCCTGGCCGTGATGAGCCCGATTTGGCCGAAAAACAGTGAAGGCCGATTTGGGGCATTTCGGTTTTGGTATGTGTAGCTCGGGATTTTGGTTAGATTATTCAAATTGAAGGTGTGGGTGGTCGATTGGTGGGGTATTGGGTGGAATTTGATGGAAAATCGGAAAAGGGGAATTTTCTGGTTAGGGGCAGATTCGGGTTTTTGCTATTTTGACCTAGCTAGGGTCGTTTGTTTTAAAATTCCTTTTGGAAGGTTAAAATAGGTTGTTAGAGGAGTACGTGGCCGCTGGAATCGTTCGATTCTGATACCCGACGCAAAAGTTACGCGCGTCTGAAGTTTCGGGTCGGTTTTTACCGAACCCAAATTAGTGGTCCGTTTAGTTAGGTTTTAGTTGGATTAGACTAGAAATAGTAGTTTGGGAGTAATTGGTGAATGTAGGCTTAAGTTTAATGAAGTTTGGATATTTGTCGTAGGCCGAGCCATAGGTGGACAGGTAACCGAGTATCCTCAGCGAGCTAGGACGCCAAGTAAGTACAGGACGTTTGTGTTTTGCCTTCGAGCCTACACCACAGAACGGTAGGTTTGTTGTTTGTTGTTTGGTTGTCTTCTTTGTTGGTTGAGCATTGTTGGTTGATTGCTTTGCTTTGTTTTGGTCTGGTTAAGTATTTGTGCGACTTGCATCATAGTGTGAAATGCATCGTAGTTTATAGCCTCGGGGGATGTTTGTTTGTTTGGTCTCGTATTGTTGACTTGCGTTGTTGTGTTGTTTTGCATTGTTTGGCCGTGTTGTGTGGTGCATTGTAGTTTTATAGCCTCGGGAATGAGTTGTGAGCACGTGTTGAGGAGTGAGCATTAAAGGCAAATAGGTAGTGAGAAATGCAATGTGGTTCTGAGTAGAGTTGCTTCGCCGGGGAGTAGTGCTCGTGGAGTACCTCGGGAAGGTCTCTACAAGGGATGCATTGCACTGAATAGTGATAGCGAGTAGGGCCGCCTCGCCGGGGAGTAGTGCTCGTGGAGCACCTCAGGAGGGTCTCTACAAGCGATGTGTGTGGGTTGTGAGTAGTGGGATCGAGTAGGCCCGCCTCGCCGGGGAGTCGTGCTCGTGGAGCACCTCGGGAGGGTCTCTACAAGAGATGCGTGTGTTGTAAGCAGTGATATCGAGTAGAGTTGCTTCGCCAGGGAGTAGTGCTCGTGGAGCACCTCGGGAGTTGTGTTGTGACAGTGTTAGCAAGTAGAGTTGCTTCCCCGGGGAGTAGTGTTCGTGGAACACCTCGGGAGGGTCTCTACAAGAGCTGTGTTGTGATAGTGATATCGAATAGAGCTGCCTCGCCGGGGAGTTGTGCTCGTGGAGCACCTCGGGAGGGTCTCTATGAGATTGAGCAGTGATATTGATTAGGGCTGCTTCGCCGGGGAGTAGTGCTCGTGGAGCACCTCGGGAGGGTCTCTATGAAAGATGCACGGGTAAAGATTAGTAACTTGTGAAATGAATCGAAACAACAGAAAGTGTAGTGACTGCATGTGTTAGGGTTACGTGTGAGAGTTGTTGTTGTGTCGTATTGTTAAGTTGCATAAGTTGCATGGTTGTGTTGCGTTGTATTGTTTGGCATGGTAGTCGATTAAAGAGTAAGGCACCTTTCGGTGCGGGCTAGCATTATCTGGCATGATAGTCGTCGTGTTGGGTGGTGTTGTGTTGCGTTGTCGTGTTGATTGGTGTTGTGTTGTTGTGTTAGGGTTGTGTGAGGGTAGTGTGAGCATTGTGCTTGTTTATATTTGTTATCCCCTACTTGCTAAGCGTAAGCTTACGTGTGTGTGTGTTCTGTGGTGTAGGTGACGACAGGAGTACAGGTTAGAGCTACAAGGAAAGCTAGGATTGGGACGCAGTCGTTGATGTACGCTGTATGCCGGTGTAGACAGTTGTTGGGGCACCTCGACCATGGTCTTCGGGGGATGAGGGGCTTTATATTTTAATAGTTTATTTTAGATGTCTGTTGGTAGAAATGGTGGGAATGCTTAACTAATTGTATTTGTTGTATATAGTTAAGTTAAGGGTGATGTGTCGCCCTATATTGAGGATTTTCTTCACTTAGGGATGTTAGTATTATAGTTTTCCTCTTTACTGTTACTTAGAGATTTCGTACACTGGATAGTTGAGTAGATAGTTGAGTAAGAATAATCTGGATCTGGTTGTGGAGATTTGTTTGCAGGTACCTAGCATTTTGGAGGCGCCATTTTCAGGCGTTACTTTGCCGAAATTTTCGGGAAGGATGCCGTGGTGCTGAAAGGTTAGGGGTCAGGGAATTGGTGAGTCTAGGCAATTAGGTATAACGTAAGAGAGTTTCGAGAGACTTGGCTTTAGGAGAGCTTGGGGAGATTTTGTTTTAAATTCCGCTGTGTCAGTTTCCTTTTATGTTTGGAAGTTTTAAATTATGTTTTAACGTGAGATTGGTTAGCAAAGTAGCGCTCCAAGCCAGGGTGGGTTCGGGGGCGTTACACTTTTGGTGCCAATTTTGGAGTGGGTACCATTACCCCATTTGGCCGAGTCAAGTGCTGATAAGTGAAGGCTCTTGTTGAACTTTCTCTTTCTAATCAAGGACATGGATTGGTGACATGGCTGCCATCACCCCTTGGATCAAATGGAGTAACCAAATCTCGGCCATCCAAGGAAGCATGAAGACCATTTTGAAGCTCCTTTCCAACAACTCTTTGAGGACCAAAAATTTAACCTAATCTCCAACGATCCGTTCAGTTATAAATCATGGCTATTGATGCTTGTATTTGGTTGTTGATGAAATGAGAATAGCTGATGTTTTCCTTAAGGAATAAACCTCTTGAAGAGAAGCTTCAAGGTAAGTGTCTCGGTTGCACCTAACCGAAGGAGTTGCACCTCCATGTCCTTCAAGCACGATTACTTGCAAGGATCTCACCTTTCCACTTTCCCTCTCAACTCTTGTGAGAGTTGGAAGCAAGTAGGAAGTGGTGAAACCGGTTCCTCCAAGTTGAGATTCTTTCCTTGAAAAGAATACTTTGCCGGAAGCTTGAAATATTGCTTATCGGCCCACTTGAGGGTTTGATACACACTTTCTTTTCTCTTAATCTATTTGGACCACCTCTTCCATAATCACACACCTCACTCACTACACAAACATCACATAAATTTTCATCACATTTAAAGCTAATTTGCTTGTTCAACTTTGGCCATTATTTGAGGTTTCCTCGGCTTGGCCGAGCACCAAGGAACTAACGATCTTTTTCTTGTGTTCTAGTGCCCTTTGCTGGACTAGACCATAACATTTGGTATCAGAGAAATGATAGCTCTCTTGGTGTGCTAGAAATCGAGTGGGTTTGGTTTTCCAAACTCATTTTGATGGCCGAACCCAATGTCACAAAACTGGGCTAACAAATCATCTTTCTACTAATCTATTTTGTGTTTGCTATTTGTGTTTTATTTTTCAAAATTTTTTTGATTTAAAATCACTCTAGCATGTTCTATTAGTTGTTAAGGATCTAAGCATGAAGAAATAATATTCAAATATCACATTTTCGTTGCTGCAACTTGTTTCCTAAATCGGTTACACATTTTGCTCTTCATTTGAGAGAACTTACTGTTTTGCTATTTTTGTTGCTAATAATTTTTTGCTTATTGTTTAACTCTTACTCCAGCATGTTGTTCAGCGTGTTAATATCTTAATCATGGAAGTATAGCTTCAAGATGTTGTGATTAACTTGTTGTTCTTGTTGGTTTAATTCATTGTAGTTTCTGTTTGTGCAAAACTGGATGAACAAATTTTGTTGCCTCTTCAACAACCGATGATTGCATATGTTTCAGCCCGAGATTGAACAAGTTGTAAATTTGTTTTCTTGCATCATTTTGTTGATAATGTTCTATAAAATTTGGGGTTAAAATTTCCACTCTAAAACCAAGAGGTGCACGAATAGAAATTCTGTTTTGTGTTTAGTGATGTTGCTGAATTTTTCCAGAAATAGCCACACCTATCATAAATTAGTACAACACCTAAAAGAACCACCTACTTTTGTTGTTTGGTACTTTTGTTTTGTTGCATTGACCCGAAATTATACTATCAAACATACCTATAGTTTATCTTAGTTGAATATTAAGATGAATATGCATTAAGCACACTAAAACCGAAAATGAAAACATTGCATGAATTGATTAGTTTAAATTTTCCTTAAGTACTTGCTAATTTCTTAGTTATCACTTTGCTCTAAAAGTTGTTTCGTATCATTACCTATTGAAATTTAGTTAGGAGCATTTCCTTTTCTAATACCTAGGACCACTTAAACCTAATTAATTTTCTTTCTAAAACTTAATAAAAAAAATGAAAACTAGAAGTGGAACCATACGTGAACCCACCTTAGACCTAGGTCTAGAACCGAACCAGGGCAAAGACATTCCCCAACCCGAGACTCACATCCAGCAAAAGGGTGAGTCAGGCATGCAAGAACAATTGAATGGCCTTAGTGGAGAAGTTAATAATCTAGGCCAACAACTTCGAGACCTAACCCTTAGCATGAAGCACATTATGGAGACCCTTAACAAGAGAAACTCTAGAGAACCCTTTCGAGAAACCACGTCTAGAGTGAGACCCGAGGATCCTATGAGAAGGTCCTAAGACCAAGACCCTTCTTTAGAAGATGAAAGACTTGAGAACCCTAGGAGGCGATTCCAAAACTTTGATTACCATGACGATGATGAATGGACCTTAGATGAGGAAAAAAATTTCCGCCCTAGTCATCTAAAGGACTATGATGATCTTAGGAGTGTTAAGTTACATATTCCACCATTCGATAGAACAAGTGATGAGAATACGTTCCTAGATTGGATCAACAAAGTAGAAAAGGTCTTCGATTAATATGAATACTCTGACAAGGTGAAAATCCAACTACTGTTTGTAGATCTCACGGGATATGCAGCCATCTGGTGGTCCAACGTTAAATCCCAAAGACAAAATGTGACGTCCCTTACTCGTATCCTAATTTTACCGTATAAAAATTTTCTTTTCTCTTTTTCTTTTATCCTAAGTAATCTTAATGACTTAAATTCTGAATTTATAATTATTTAAATCACTTAAAGAAATATATGAAAACAGTTGATAACATTTAAAACTTAAAAGCAGCAGAATGCATAAAGGTGTGAAGTCCATAATTCCTCTCGGGTTTCTTCAATGTGAACAGTGACATAAGACTGTGTTTCCTCTCGGGTTTCTTCAATGTGAACAGTGACATAAGACTGTGTTTCCCTCTCGGGTTTCTTCAATGTGAACAGTGACATAAGACTGTGTTTCCTCTCGGGTTTCTTCAATGTGAACAGTGGCAGAAGACTGTGTGGACGTTGAAAAGACAGAGGCTTCGTGGACATTTAAAAAGACAAAGGCTTCGTGGACATTTAAAGACTGAAGGCATCGTGGACGACGAAGCCAGAAGGCATCGTGGACGTCGAAGCCCGCGTCTGTGGTCAATGGAGACCGTGGACAATAAAGACAGAAGGCTTCGTGGACGACGAAGCCAGAAGGCATCGTGGACGTCGAAGCTCGCGTCTGTGGTCAATGGAGACCGTAGTCAACCCACAGACTCCTTTAAACTTATTGTCCGCAGACCACGTGTTACCCACGTGACTTCATTAACTCGGCAGATGACGTCTACCGTTCAACAGTAACCGTAGATGATGTTTCACAGAACACTTACCAAATTCATAAAATTTCCTAAAGACAGAATGGACTACTACCATGGACGACATCCATAAACTTATAAAATCCCGACTACTTAACAGATTTCCAGAGAGCTTAACTTCCTCTCTGGAATTCGCTTCTTCCTTAACATTTACAGAAACACCAGAAATCCTCAAAACATTTACTCACTTCCTCAACCACCAAATGGATCAACCTGAAACATATCATATTTCTTCCACAAACACCACCCCAAAACCGACTCGAGACATAATTAAAACAAAACACGTTTTCACAAAAAACAAACCGCATGGATAGCTCTAAAACTCGAGTGTATTCCTGCCCAACCTAAAACATCTCTAAACACTTCCATATAGATTTCAATAAAAGTTTAACAAAACGTTTTATAAAAACAGGTTTACCAAAACATCGAAATATCAAAATATAAACCTATCAACTATCCAGAACCAAACAACCTAAAATGTTTCTATACAACCATCAGCCCGACAATTCTCAAAAGGCCCTCAAAACACCTAACCATAAGTCCCACGGGTCAAAATGTTCCTCGACTGCGCCAGCACACTCCCGCAATCATCCTCCGTCAACCGCATCACTCCTCAGGTGGAGGGATCTCGCTCTCTGTAACGCCCGGAATTTACAAGTTTCCGCTCTTAGGGGTATTTTCGTAAAATACTAAATTAAAGTCTTTTCTCGAATGGGAAGTTTCATTAGAACCCTAGGAATTTATGAGAATTTTTAGAGAGACAAGCAAATTTTTAGAAATCCAATCGATAGTGTAACGTGGAGTTACGGTTTTCCGCCTATAGTGTTTGAAGTCGTAAAAATAGTAAATTAAGTTTGTTTTATGAACGGGGAGTTTCGTTAGAACCCTAGAAATAAGTTGGAATATTTGGCGGAATAAGAGAGTTTCGGAGAAACCAAATTGATAGACGAAATAACGAATTAAGCAAAGAATTGAACAAAGGGCAAGATGGTAATTTGTTAAGTTAAATTTTTATAATTTACAAATACCCCTCCCCCTTCATTTCCTTCTCCAGATCGTGGATGCTTCCCCCTTTTCTCCCTTGGCGCCATTCTTCTCCTCATACGCCGATTCTTCAAGCGCCGATCGACACTCCCTCTTCCAACATTTCTCCTTCGGTTTTTCTTCCCCAAGTCAATACTCTAGGTGAGTTCTAAGCTCTAGGCTCCTTTGGATGTTGTTTTGGGGATAGTATTTCATTAGGGTTATTGATTTAGGGTTGAGGATTTTGGGGTTTTAGTTCGAAATCGATGGTATTGTGCTTTTATGCTTATTAGTGAATACACTTGTCTTTATTTAGGTAGATTAAATGAATTGATGATTATTGGTGGATTTAAGTTAAAGTTTGGGTATTAGAGATTTTTGGAAAAACCATTAATGGAGGTTGAGTAAATTGTGAGCACCACGTGCTCGATGAAATGCCCGAATGGAGAAAATGAAAGTTTTAGGAGAAATTGCCTTAGCTAGGAGCTTAGTTTAAGTTTGGGATTCGTTTGTTTAGTATCGATTTTAACATCCTTTATTTATGAAATGCCTTAGGTGGACACGGCTTTTGGACGGTGCTCGGCTTGCTACGGACGCCAGGTAAGTGGGTGCTAGGTTTCCGGCCCTTAAGGCCCTACATCATGTCAACGTTAGGCTTTTGTATTTTGATGATGATTTTCTGATTGTGGGGTTTACTGAGTCGGGTAGTCTAGGATGTTAACTGTCAGTTGTCCGTAAAGTTCGTTAAAAGTATTGTATGTCTATGTACATTGTAAATTGTTTGGTGATATGTTTGATGGTATGTTATAGGTGAATTCCTCATGCATCATGTTTTCTCAAAAGTCATACGAAATGTCTTCATGCATGAATTATGTAAAGGAAAAGTAATGATAAGTGTGGGTGGGACTGTATGGCCATAACAACAAAACTATTGTCACTATCCACGCGATGGATCATGAATACGGCCGAAAGGACTATGTACACGCACTTGGCCTACACTCCCTGACAAGATGCCTACCTTAATCCATGTCAACGAAAAGAAAAGAAAAAGAATAAGAACACGTGAATGAACATGTTTTATGAAAAGTCATGCATTCATGCATACGTCATCTATAGTGCATTCCCTTGCTAAACATTAGGCTTAATGTTTATGTTGAATGATGTAGGTGATAGGTGTGAAGGTGAGAGTTCTCTCGATGGCAAGGAATAGGTGGTCGACGGATGGTGCTCGTGGCGACGGGGTGTGTTTTGGCAAGGCTCGGCGACGGTGGTGTGCTCCGAGATGTTTTGGGTAATTATTGTGAATTTGTTTAGATGTTAAAGATGTGAGGGGTTTTAAAGATACGTAGAGAAGGTTGATATTTTGGGATTTGTTTAGTGAATGTAGGTTAGAAGTGTGTTGTTTTGAATGATTTGATAATGTATGTCTTTGGTGATGTTTTAAGGAAATTTCATGTTTATGTTCGATGTTTGTTTTGAGGATTTGATTGGGTTTTATTTGACGATTTTAGGTGATTTACAACTGTATGGATTGGCTCGGTTTTAGAGCGATCCATGCGGTCAGTTTTCGTGAAATTTGGAAGTGTATAGGCTAAGTAAGAGTTGTGTTGAGTATTAATTAATGTCGGGTGATATGTGTTGTGGGATGAGTTGTTGTGGAATTGAGTAGTGCACGTTAGGTAATGGTTGAGGTGTAAATGTGAAATGCAGGGCGTGAGGAAATGAAGGAAGAAAAGAAGAAAGAAATAAGGGAGGAAGAAGTCGCCGCTCTCTGGAGAAAATCCAGAGAGGGTGGCGACTGATCGCCACAAATTGTGGCGATCAGTCGCCACAGGCGATTTTGCAACAGGCGACTGGTCGCCTGTTGCAAATCGCCGAGGGCGATCAGTTGCCACCTTTATTGGCGAATGATCGTCGTGGCTTTATGTATTTTATTTGGTTTATATTAATTAGTTAATAGTTTAATTGATTTAATTGTTTTAAGTTTTAATTGTTTTAGTATTTGCTTCAAACGATTTACTAAACGAACTTCGATTTCAATTCCGCTTTCGATTTCAATTGGGATTTAGTCTTAAGTACAGTTAGAGTTAAAAGTTTTAAAAAAAAAATACTAAGGGTACGGTTAAGGGACGTGACACTCTCACCTATGTCGAAGTCACCTACACCATACAGACATATTATGAGATAAAAATCTCAGTAAGCTCTACGTAAATACAATGTGTGTTGTGCAAATGCGTTCGTAAAACTGTAACACCCGGGTTTTTTTTAAAGGAAAATTGGAGAGAAAATAAAAGAATAATAAAATAGGTTGTTTTAATTAATTTATGTTCAGGTATTCTGAGTTGAGAACTTAAGCCGGGTACGGGGTGAGGGTCAATTTACGAAAATTTATAATTTAAGAACGGGATTTAACGGAACGGAATTTTCGGGAGGGCAAAATGGTAATGTTATTGTTATTAATGTTATTATTATTATTATTATTAAAAAATAAAAAAAATAAAATAAAAACAAAACAACAGAATGGCCGAAGCCATTCTGTTGTTCGCGAACGCCAAAGGCAAGGGAGAGGAGAACGGAGAGGGGAGAGACGAGCGACGTCCCTCCGACAACAACCACCGGCGATTCCGACATTCTCCGGCCAGTCGACGGCGACGAGCGGTTTCCGGTTGTCTCCGCACACGAACCGACAGGTTAGACCCGATTTGTGCCCTGTTTCGGTTCGGTTTTAGGCCGTGAGTGACGAGCCAGATTTGGCTCCAATCACCGGCCGATTTTGGTCACCTCCGGAGTGGGTTTGCCGACCCTTGGACCGGCTTTCATCGTCTGGCCGTGATGAGCCCGTTTGGGCAAAAAATCTGAAAGGCCGGTTTGGGCATTTCGGTTTTTGGTGTGTGTAGCTTGGAATTTTGGTTACATTATTCTGATTGAGGGTGTGGGTGGTCGATTGATGAGGAATTTGGTGAGAATTGATGAAAAATCAAAATAGGGAAAATTCCGGGTAAAGGGCAGATTCGGGTTTTCTGATTTTTGACCTAGCTACGGTCATTTGTTTTAAAATTTCTTTTGGCAGATTAAAAAAGGTTATTAGAGGAGTACGTGGCCGTCGGAATCGTTCAATTCCGATAACCGACGCAAATGTTACACGCGTTTGAAGTTTCGGGTCGGTTTTACCAAACCCGAATTAGTGGCCCATTTAGTTAAGTTTTAGTTAGATTAGGCTAGAAATAGTAGTTTGAGAGTAAATTGGTAAATGTGGGCTTGATTTTAATGAAATTTGAATATTTGTCGTAGGTCGAGCCGTAGATGGAAAGGTAACCGAATATCCTCAGCGAGCTAGGACACCAGGTAAGTAGTGGATTACTTGTATTTTGCCTTCGTGCCTACACCATAGAACGATAGAGAATTATTTGTTTGTTTGTTTGTGTTTGGTTGTTTTGTTTCGTTGTATTGCATATCTTTGAAACATGCATCGTGAGTTATAGTACGCTACGCTAGAGATGAGTGGTTGCATTGATTGGCATTGTGAGTGTGAACGGTAATCAGATAAAGTAAATTGATATATGCATCTCGAATAGTGTGCCTTGTCGGGATGAGGTGCTGGTTTGTAGCACCCCGAAGGGAACTCTATGAGAGATGACAGGCTAAAACACGAAATCCTGAATAGTGTTCCTTTTCGGGATGAGGTGCTGGTGTGTAGCACCCCAAGGGGATCTCTATGAAGGATGATTGGCTAAAATACATAAAGGTCGTGAGTATGAATTCCTAGACGGTTATAGGATTCTACGAATGACGAGGGAGGTCATGTATAGCCATCTTAGACGGTTATGGGATGTGTGCTATCTGGTCTTGCTCTGGTGGTTCGGTGTGTAGCCATCCTAGACGGTTAT
This sequence comes from Begonia masoniana, assembly GCA_022432975.1. NCBI lineage: Eukaryota > Viridiplantae > Streptophyta > Magnoliopsida > Cucurbitales > Begoniaceae > Begonia > Begonia masoniana. Next base: position 19,412,561 of record CM039516.1, on the reverse strand, counting down.
GGGATGTGTGCCAACTCGTTCCACACGACTTATGAAAGATTAAAGCAACGAAAAGCAAATAACCACAACTGAGTGTTAGAAACTGCGTGTGTTAGGTTGATTGCATGGTGTGTTGTCGCATTTTTATTCCCTACTTGCTAAGCATTAGGTTTATGTTTTGTGTTCGATGGTGTAGGCGATGGAGCATTGGCAGGTGAGCTTGAGAGCGAGGATCAGGATTAGGGGCAGTCGGTGGCACACGGGGCACGCCAGTGCGGGCAGTTGTCGGGGCGCCTCGACCATGGTCTTCGGAGGATGGGTGTTTTGTATTTTGGTAGTATTATAAATGTGTATTTGTTGTATATAGTCATAGTTAAGGGTGATGTGTCGTCCTATATTGTGGATTTTCTTCATTCTGGTTGATTGTTGGAGATTAGGAATATTCCGGATTTGATTTTATGCAGGTATTTAGCATTTTGGAGGCGCTATTTACAGGCGTTACTTTGCCGAAATTTTCTGGAAGGACGCCGTGGTGCTTAATGGTTAGGAGTAAGGGAATTAGTGAGTCTAGGTAGCTAGGTATGACGTAAGAGAGTTTCGAGAGACTTGGCTTTAAATTCAGCTGTGTCAGTTTAGTTTTATGTTTTGGGGTTTAAGAAAATTATGTTTTAACACAAGACTGGTTAGCAAAGTAGCGCACCGAGCCAGGGTGGGTTCGGGGGCGTTACAAAAACCATGCATCATCTTCATTATCTTTACTCTGGTTGTCACCGAGATCTCATCCCCCTAAATGGAGAGGGCACATCCAGCGGTCGGACTACCCTTTCCACTTAGAGGAGGGGGTACACGCTTACAACATGTACAGCCGTGCCTGAGCCCCATCTCGCATGACCTATAACTGTATGAATACGTATTAGATGCGGTATTGTGACAGAACCCTTCGTACCTACACAATAGATCAATAGCCCCTCTCCAAGCCGCATCGCCATTTTCTTTAAAACATTGTGCGGAAATTCATTTTCTATGCATAATTTAAAACCGTGATGCATGAACAGTTACGTACTAAAAGTAATCAAACAACATACATACCATCAAGACAATAAAAGCTATTAAAAGTATATCCTATCTAACTACCCAACAATAACAATTTAAACCAAAAGTGTCACTAAAATTCCTCGAGACGACCTTGACGTACGGTGTAGGTCAATCGGCCAAAGAAGATCGCGAGAACTTACCTCGCGTCCGTTGCAACTCTTGCTCCGTCCACGAGCGTTGTTTACCTACGGCAATTTCACCAAATTGTCGTTAAAACGAGTTTAAATAATTAAATGCTCGAACTAGCAAAATCCTTAACTAAGGAATTTCTCCTAGAGCTATAACTCAACTAATCGAGGCGTTTCAACAACCAATTCACACACGAATATCCATTTACGAGTTTTCCCCAAAAAACTCCTAAATTCTCAAATTTTAACATTTCTAACAATTTGATCTAACTTCGTCCAATAATGTTCAATACGTCCTTTATATCCATAAACTCGATAAACCTATCAATCTCGAACCATAAATCGTGTTTTTCAACGAAACCCTAAACGAACCCTAATCGTTTAAACTTCGTAAAAACTGAAATAAACTTTCCTAAAACCTTAGAATCGTACCTAGGGTTGCGAGAGGAGGAAGAAACGTGAAGGATCGAGACGATCGGAGAGCTCGATCGTCGGAAATGGAGGAATCGCCGTGAGGGAGAAATGGTCGCCGCAGGGAGGGGGGAGGAGATCGTGAAGCAGAGAGAGAATGAGGGAGAAAGAGAGAATTTGTGAGTTTTAATTAAAATTTGACATGGTAATTTACCGTTTTGCCCTTCCTTTGATTTTCTATTAGTTTCGTCTTTCGTTTCGTTAATTAACTAACGATTTGGCTTCTCCAAATTTTCTTAATTTACCAATGACCCCAACTCATTACCAAGGTTCTTTTAAAACTGTCTGTTCGCAATTCGGACCTCATTTACTATTTTTACTAAAACATTCTTTATATTACGAGAAATGAAATTCTCGTATAATTAGCGTTAAACTCCTAAAATTCTAAAAAAAATTTTAAAATCCTTATTAACTATTAGGATCATAATAACGCTATCTTTTTGCAAAATAGACTTGATTTGACATAATAACAAAATGCCATTATATTCTGAAATTACAAAATTCTGAAATTACAAAATCCCGAAATTCTAGGTGTTACACAAACAAGGTAGTCAATCTGTTGAAGAGTATCTCACAAAATTTAAGACTCTTAGGATACGAGGAGACATGGAAGAACCAGAGGAGCAGGTCATTGCAAGGTTTATTTGAGGATTGAACCAGGATATAGGAGATACAGTAGAGTTGCAACCAGTAAAGTCCCTAGATACGGAAGTACAAATGGTTTGACAGTTGAGCGCCAACTTAGTAGGAAGAGAAAAGCCAATTATACTTTAAAATTTACCCCAAGAGTCACCCTCAAGATCACACCTAAACCACCCGAGTCAAACAAGACCTTCACCAAGGCTGAAGAAAAGAAGTCTTTCACTCGTAGTTGGCCAATTAAAGAGTCAAGTAGTATAGTGGATAGTTCCAACATACCAAGAGCTAGAAAAATCAAGTGCTACAAGTGTTACAGAGTAGGTCATTACATGGCTCAATGCCCGAACCGAAGTGTCATGATAATCAATGAGGACACGAGAGAAATTAAGAGCGAGGACAAGCAAGAAGTAGAAGTAGAGGGAGAGGATGACGAGGAGAATGACACTGAGGATGAAATTGTTTATGCTCCTGAAGGATCCCTATTCATGGTTAGGAGACGTGTAACGACCCACCGGGCTCTCCCGACCAGGCCGTGCAGTCCCGGCTCACACAGGGCCCTGCCACATGGTTTTCCGAAGGCCGTCCCACGTGTACTCACGATCTTCTCCCCCTCTGAAGGGAGTTTTTGCCTTCCCCCCACTCGAACCCAGGACCTCAGGGACTAGTACCTGGGCTACAAGTGAGGAGTACCACTTAAGCTAGTAGCTCAAGTGGTACTCCTCACTTGTAGCCCAGGTACTAGTCCCTGAGGTCCTGGGTTTGAGTGGGGGGAAGACAAAAACTCCCTTCAGAGGGGGAGAAGATCGTGAGTACACGTGGGACGGCCTTCGGGATCACGTGGCAGGGCCCTGTGTGAGCTGGAACTGCACGGCCTTGTCGGGGGAGCCTGGCGGGTCGTTACAAGACGAGTCCTTATATCTAAGAGTTCAGGAGATGATTGTCAGTGTAAGAACATCTTTCATAGTAGATGTCTCATCAAGGATAAACTATGTTCGTTAATTATAGACGGAGAAAGTTATGTTAATATGGCCTCCGATGAATTGGTAACAAGTTAGGATTAAAGACAAGTAGACATCCTCACCTCTACAAGTTGAGATGGCTAGATGATAGGGATGATGTCAAGGTCTCGCAACAAATGAAAGTAGAGTTTGCTTTGGGCAAGTACAAAGATGCTGTCCTTTGCGATGTCGTGCCTATAAGTGCAAGCCACTTGCTTCTAGGTCGACCATGGCAATTTGAGCAAAAAGTGAACCACGATGGGTATTCTAACTATTATTCTCTTACGTTTGAAGGAAAGACCTTTAAGTTAGCACTCATGACCCATGAGCAAATATTTAAGGATGATGTTGCAAGAAAAGAAGCCTAGAACAAGGCTAGTCTTTTCATGACTAAGACGGAGATAGAAGTATCTGTGCTTAGAGGAGATCCTATGATCATGATACTCTTTCGAGATAGAGTAATGGAACTAGGAGTAATCCCTCACCCTGTTAAGATTTTACTCAACCAGTTCCAAGACGTTTTCCTAAAAGAACTGCTATAAGGATTACCACCCTTGCGTGGTATAGAACACCAGATTGATCTCCAACCCGGGGCCGTACTAGCAAACAGACAAGCATATCAAATGCGTAACAACCAACACTTAGGTCAAGTATTTAATCTGAAAATTACTTTTGGGGTGGTTTGTGGAATAAGAAAATAATGAGGATCTATTGGCAGGTATTACTTGTTTTGAGGGAAAAATAGGTTTAGTGGCAAAATTGTAATTAAAGTTTATTTGAATTGTTATAAATAGAAAAAGGAAAGTCTAAAACCTAACTTAAACCCCTCCCACCCAATCCTGTAGTCGACTTTCCTTGTCTTTCTGCGTTTTTCCTCTCTTCTTTTCTTCAACATTTTCTCCTCCGCCAAGCTAACCACGGTTCTCCCCCCCCCCCCCCCCCCCTCCTCAATCGATTTGCCCCTCCCTTCTCTTCAATATTCGAAACTCTAGGTAAGGCTTAGATAATGTATTTGTTAAGTTTTAATTTAGGAGTTTATTTTAACTAGAGCTTGAGGTTCTCGGGTTCTTCAATGTTAGAATAAGGGTAATATTTATGAGTTAGTTTTATTAATGGCATTGATGATAGGATTTTGGCTGCTGTTGATGTTTAGGATGAGAATCTGTAATTGGTATGAATCTGGTAGTTTTAGCACACAAATGCCATTAATGCTATTGGAGAATAAGCTACGCACACAATGTGCTCAACTAAATGACTTAGAGGTTTAAAATAAATTCTAGGATGACTTCTTTAGTAAGATTTTACCAACCTTGTATTCAGAATTCTGTTTAGGATTGATCTTAACATTTGAATGTGAAATGTTTTAGGTGGAAAAGAAGAGAAGTACACGGGTTGCTAAGGAAGCCAGGTAAGTGAGTGTATTAAGATTTCCGGCCATTAGGGCCCTACATCACAAAGATACTAGGTTGGTTTCGTCTCTAATGTTCGGATAGTGTTTATGAAATTGTCTGTTCTGGTATGATGCTTGGGTTATATTATGATATGTTATCTGATGTATGACTCTTTCCATAGTCTGATGATTTAAGTGCATTCTTGTGTCTGTATTATGATTTATCTTCCAAGTATACGAAAATATTTTATGTGCAAGCTTCTTTATGAATAAGATAAGAATATGAAACGTATGCAACTATGATTAAGTGATGGTTAGGGCGGTTTGACCATGTCACTATCCAGAAATGGACCAAGATTTTTGCCCGTAAGGGGGCCATGTACACGCACTCTGCCTACCCTCCCTTTGGCACTAATCCCTCCTTAATCTACGATATATGAATGATGAACAAGAACATGATTCTCATGATAAGATCAAGAACACAAATATGAACATGACTCCCATGATTTGAATAAAGAGTGTGAACATGATCTTTATTAAGTATGTATTCATGGCATTAATGTATGTGTTGCACTCCTTACTAAGTATTAGGCTTATAGTTTAAACCTTATGATGTAGGTGACGAGTTGAAAGGTGAGGACCTCAAGCCGAATGAAAATGTCTAAGTCGGGTTGCTGGATGGTGCTCATGGCGTGGATTTTATGCTGGGTGGCGATTTTGACCGTGGGGTGTTTCTCCTAGTATATTTTAGTAAGGTTTATGATACTAAAGTATAAGTAATATAATGTTTTCTTATGATGATGAATGCTGGGGTTGTATGGTACAATTTCATGTTTAAAGATGATTTTAAGACTAAAGGTTCATCTGTTTTTCTTTAAGTCTTCCGCTATGCATGTTTGAGTTCTTAAGAGTAAAATGGTTTTCATTTGAAATAAGACGTGAGAATATTTATAGAGTCAGTTCCAGAGAGTTAGCCGAACGTTCGCCAAAAAGGGCGATTGATCGGTTGTCTATGTGCTCTGTTTTGTAAGTAAAAGTAGTCGTCCATTCGTAAGTAAAATTAGTCGTTCATCTCGCAAGTAAAAGTAGTCGTCCATTTTGTAAGTGAAGATAGTTGTCCACTCCGTGGACGATAACGTTTATGAACGTTGACATTGTGGACAATAAAGTCTGTGGACGACGAGTCTGGGTAACCCGTGAGTTAAGGGTGGGCAGGACCGGACCGGGGACCGAGAACCGCACCGGATCGGCGGTTTTGGTCCGGGTTTGGTCCCAGGATGATGGACCACGGTCCGGTCCTCGGTCCACAGCTCTAATTCCCGAAGAACCGAGACCGGACCAAAGGACCGGTTTTAAGTCTTCGGTAACTCTTCCTTCTTCGCTTCATAGTTCGTTCTTCCTTCCTAAATCCCTAAATCCAGAACCAGAACAACCGATTCCCAAATACCCAAGTCCCGACTTCAAACGGCGAACACCCGAGTCGCCTCACGCTCACGCCATTCGCCTGCTCAGATCGCCTCGCCTCGCCTGTCCTCGCCATTCGTAGAAAACCCACAAAAAACAAGTAACACATAACTCGTAGGGGTGGATTAACCCGCCGTTGAGCTTTGCTTGATGAGTGAGACGGGCGATTTCTGGGTGATGATGAGTGAGACGAGAATCACAGTCGAAAGACTACCGGCGTCGAGTGGTTTGATCATTGGGTTTGTTGTCGACAATGAGGTGTAGAAAGTCATTGTCTTGAGCTACTTGAAGGCAGTGCTTCAGATAATCCTGCGTTCTTTCCATCCTCTTTCTGCAAATCATCCTAAATTCCTTCTTCTTCTGCACTTCTCTCTCTAGATCAGACGTCCCTCCGCCATTCTCATCGAACGGAAAAAAACAGAGATTTGGTCATCATAAATTTGCGTGGTAAGTGATAATCATCTGAAATTATTTGATCTTATTATGTTCTTTTTTCTTCTTGTTGATCTTTCTTTGTTCGGATCTCTCTCTTGTTTTTCGACTTCGATTATTCTGTTCGTTTATTGTCTTTGATTTTGTTGCGAGCCTGCTCAGATCGACTTCTTTGCTGTGCTTTCTCTGCTGGATTGGATCGACTTCTTTGCTCTGTTAGTTTCTCTGCTTTCACAGACTTGGAGCTTTCTTCATTTAGTTTTAATGTTTTTAAGATTAAAAAAAACAGAGATGGGAAGAACCGGGACCGAACCGGGACCGGACCAAAATTCCAGGTCCGGTTCTGGGCTTTGAAAAAAAAATCCCAAAATTTTGGTCCGGGTTCGGTCCGGACTTGGGACAGGACCGAACCGGCCCGTGCCCACCCCTACCGTGAGTGATGAAGTCACGTGGGCCGTGGACATTATAGTCACGTGGCCTGTAACGACCCCAACGAAATCGCCACACAAATTCTTTACTTGATCTCTTAATCATTTGATTCTTGCTTCTATACACTTTATTCATTATTAGTGTTAATATTATTCCCTCTTTATTTTCTCTTTTTTTTTTTAAACATCTCTTGATCTGCATCCACCAATAGAGTTATAGACTCACATCGACTGATGATCACGTGTCCGCCACGCGACACATCTGATCTCAACCAGCAATAGACATCCGCCGGTGGTCACGGGCATTGCACGTGCCTAATTAAAGATATCGCCCGATCCCGAACATTCTCCACTAGATGTTCATATTTACCCTACATCGACCGGTGGTCATGTGTTCTTCACGTGACCGATTTAAAACATCTCCTGACATTAAACAATAAGAAAATACTCACATCATCCGGTCACTAGATGACAATTTAACATCTAAATCATCCGGTGAAGAATTACACTTCAACCACCGAACGCTAGACGACAAAATACCATTTACATCATCCGGTGAAGGAATACGCTTCATCCACCGAACGCTAGACGACAAAATACCATTTACATCATCCGGTGAAGGAATACGCTTCATCCACCGAACGCTAGACGACAAAATACCATTTACATCATCCGGTGAAGGAATACGCTTCATCCACCGATTTACATCATCCGGTGAAGGAATACGCTTCATCCACCGAACGCTAGACGACAAAATACCATTTACATCATCCGGTGAAGGAATACGCTTCATCCACCGAACGCTAGACGACAAAATACCATTTACATCATCCGGTGAAGGAATACGCTTCATCCACCGAACGCTAGACGACAAAATACCATTTACATCATCCGGTGAAGGAATACGCTTCATCCACCGAACGCTAGACGACAAAATACCATTTACATCATCCGGTGAAGGAATACGCTTCATCCACCGAACGCTAGACGACAAAATACCATTTACATCATCCGGTGAAGGAATACGCTTCATCCACCGAACGCTAGACGACAAAATACCATTTACATCATCCGGTGAAGGAATACGCTTCATCCACCGAACGCTAGACGACAAAATACCATTTACATCATCCGGTGAAGGAATACGCTTCATCCACCGAACGCTAGACAACAAAATACCATTCACATCATCCAGCGAGAGAATATACTACATCTTCCGGTGACGTCATCCGGAAGACTCAATCGTTCATCTTCCATCATTTAACATCCGCCGATGACGTCAGCTGGATGATTGCCTCATCCAGCCTTCATCATACGGCAGTAAAACACTATAATCATCAACCAACTTCATCCAACAGAAAATACCACAACTCACTCAAATCTTAACCTGGTAACTATAAACCTTAACGAGTAAGAATCATAGACTCATCCAGAATTCATATAGCAGAAGACTTAAACAAACAGACCATTTGATGATCCTTAAAATTATCCCCAGATTCAGAGAACAACAGACAACTTCAAAGATTCGATGATATAAGGTAGACTCATCCTACTCAACCTATTATATTCATTGTTTTAACTAAAATCATAAAACGTTAACCCGGGGTCTCATTTGCCAACCAGCCATAGAATTGCACCATGTACACCTTCCAGCAACCAAGCTTAGACATCCTCATTAACCTTGAGATCCTCACCTGAAAACTCATCACCTACATCATAAGGTTTAAACTATAAGCCTAATGCTTAGTAAGGAATGCAACACTAACATGGATGCATGAATATATAATTTGGGAAAATCACATGCTCATAAGTCTTTTCTTGTTCATATCTTTACCTGTAATCATCACTTATAGTCATAGATCATATTCATCAATCATAGTCATTGATCATATTCATCATTCATAGTCATTGATCATATTCATCATTCATAGACATTGATCATATTCATCATTCATAGTCATTGATCATATTCATCATTCATAGTCATTGATCATATTCATCATTCATTTAGGTTGTGTGGATTAAGAGAGGATTTGTGCCGGTAAAGGGGGTTCGACAGTGAGTTTGATCTTGTTCCCTACTGCGGGTCGTATTCATATGTCCCTCTTTGGACTGTGACATGCGCCGAATCGCCACCAACCCTCACTTAGACCACGTTGCATAAATCTTATATATATACATATATACATACATATCTTGTTCATGGAAAACATGCATTAAAACATTTTTTTATGCTTGAGAAACATTCGTGATGCATGAACATGAGAACTTTTAACCCATCAGACTATGACAAGGATCATACCAGAGCAGACAACTTCACATTCACTAGCAGGTCATCAAATAGTATAACTCACAACATTCATCAATCCTTCAAGTGCAGACAAGCTCATCATCATAAGGTAAACATTAGACATCTAAAACAACCTAGTACTCCCACGATGTAGGGCTCTATTAGCCGGAAATCTTAATACATTCACTTACCTGGTCTCCTTAGCACTTGAGCTCCTTTCTCTTCAAACTTCTTCACCTAAAACATTTACATTGCAGTAGTTAAAACAAAATCCTAATAGTTCTAATCTCAAGTTATCCTAGACTTAATAGCTAAGAGTCATTCCCACTCTCAGATTTCAAATATTCTTATTATTAGTCGGCCGTTGGAAAACCCAAAACTCTAATGCCGAGTAGAAAACAGGGCTACGAACTAACAGATAGCTACGTTGTCTATTGCTTACCTCGGGCACAGAGTAGTCGAGTAGTGGCAGAGAAAAATCGGTCGTCGAAGAGAGTATGCTGAAAGCAGAGAGCAAGAGCTTGGGAGAGAAGAAATCGCCGAAAAGGAAGGTTTCGGCTACAGTGGTTCAAGTGAGGTTTAAAACATTTCCCTCCATTATTACAACTTTGCCACCCAACCTAGTTTAAATCCACATGAAATTAATTATTCTTGGTATAAAACTCTAAACTGTGAAGATTGAATATTCATGACCGTTAATACAGTTAAGGAGTCACCTGGTTGAAGTTGTCGGGTGTTACATGGCCCGTGGACGATAAATGTAAGTAACTCTATGGGCGTTAGTCTGCGGACAAAGAGTCTGTGTAACCCGTAAATGATGAAGTCACGTGGTCTGTGGACAAAGTATCGTCCAAAGTTATCATACATTGTAATGTCGACTAGAACGATGTCGTTCGAAGTGATAGCGTCTGTGGACAATAACGACTAAGTAGTCTGTGGACGATAACAACTAAGTAGTGAGTGGACGATAAAGTTTGAGTATTCCATGGACGATAGTCTGAGATTGATAATGACTGTGTTGTCTGTAAACGATGATATCTAAGTAGTCCGTGGATGATAAAGCCGCTCGACCTTGTAGATAAAATTGTTGCCCGAGTTATGTCGTTTGACTCTGTAGATGAGTGCGCTGTCAGATTTATGAAGGAGTCGAGTTCACAGAATTTAAGGTCTTAGTTTGTTGTTCTTTTACCTGTCCACGAGTTTTTAAAGAAAAAGTTTACAAGTAGTTGTTTTAAGATTTAAATGACTTAGTTATGTTGCCTAAGTTCAATGTCCACGAGTTTTCTTTAAAAAAAAATATATATCCTTAGATGTTCGGGTCGTTACAAAATGAACCCCGAAAAAACCAAATAAACTGCAGGACCAAGTGCAAAAATTATTAGACAATGACTATGTAAGAGAGTCCATGAGTCCCTATGCAGTTCCCTCTTTATTAGTTCTCAAGAAAGACGGCACAATAAGGATGTGTGTCGACAGTCGAGTCGTGAACCAAATTACCATGAAATATACGTTGCTCATCCCTAGGCTCGAGGACATGTTGGACGAGCTCAGTTGAGTGTCAATATTTTCAAATGTGGACCTCAAGAGTGGTTACCACCAAATAAGAATGAAGGAATGTGACGAGTAGAAGACGGCTTTCAAGAGAAAATATGGGCTATTTGAGTGGATGGTCATGCCCTTTGGACTATCTAATGCCCCATGTACGTTCATGAAAGATTTCCTAGAAAAATTCATTGTTGTCTATTTTGATGACATACTAGTGTATAGCATGGACCTTCCACAACACCTCAACTATCTTAGTACTCTCTTCCATTCCCTTAGAAAAGCTAAGTTATTTGAAACTTAAGCAAATGGTCATTCGCACAAGACAATGTATACTTTCTAGGGTTTATGATTTCAAATGATGGAATGGAAGCTGACGTGGACAATATCAAGGCCATCAAGGACTGGCCTACACCAAATTTCATATCCAAAGCACGTAGCTTCCACGGACTAGCCTCATTTTATAGGAGATTTATCAAGGATTTTAGCTCAATAGTTGCACCACTTACTGATTGCACCAAGAAGGAGAAAGAACTCACTTGGACCGTAGCATGCCAAAAGAGCTTTGAGATAATTAAGAACAGGTTATGCCGCTCGCTGGTACTTGCACTCCCTGACTTTTATAAGGTATTTGAAGTCAAGAGTGATGCTTCTGGAGTCACATTGGAGTTGTATTCATGCAAGAGGGGAAACTCACTGCATATTTTAGTGAGAAATTGAAAGGAGCTGTACTCAATTATTCCACTTAGGATAAAGAATTTTATGTTGTTATACGAGCATTAGAGCATGGCAACACTACCTCTTGTCGAGAGAGTTTGTTATCAACACTGGCCACTAAGCTTTAAGGCATATCAAGAGTCAACACAAGTTAAACAAGAGGCATGCAAAGTGGGTGGAGTCCTTGTAGAGATTTTCGTACACCCTAAAATACTTGAAAGGAGAGAATAATGTAGTCGCCGATATACTCTCTAGGAAACACATTCTTCTTACCGAGTTAGGGACTAGATTCTTTGAATTTGAATAGATAAGAAGCTACGATGACTCTAGGAAAGCTACGATGACTCTAGGAAAGCTACGATGACTCTAGGAAAGCTACGATGACTCTAGGAAAGCTACGATGACTCTAGGAAAGCTACGATGACTCTAGGAAAGCTACGAATATGACTCTAACTTTGGATCTTATTACAACAAGTACCTAGACAAAGCCGACGGAGAATATCATCTTATGAATGGCTATTTAGTGAAAGCGGAAAAATTGTGCAATCCCAAAGGAAGTTTAAGTCGGTGCCTAGTAAAAGAAGCTCATTTCGGAGGCTTAGCAAGGATTTTAGCTCAATAGTTGCACCACTTACTGATTGCACCAAGAAGGAGAAAGAACTCACTTGGACCGTAGCATGCCAAAAGAGCTTGAGATAATTAAGAACAGGTTATGCCGCTCGCTGGTACTTGCACTCCCTGACTTTTATAAGGTATTTGAAGTCAAGAGTGATGCTTCTGGAGTCACATTGGAGTTGTATTCATGCAAGAGGGGAAACTCACTGCATATTTTAGTGAGAAATTGAAAGGAGCTGTACTCAATTATTCCACTTAGGATAAAGAATTTTATGTTGTTATACGAGCATTAGAGCATGGCAACACTACCTCTTGTCGAGAGAGTTTGTTATCAACACTGGCCACTAAGCTTTAAGGCATATCAAGAGTCAACACAAGTTAAACAAGAGGCATGCAAAGTGGGTGGAGTCCTTGTAGAGATTTTCGTACACCCTAAAATACTTGAAAGGAGAGAATAATGTAGTCGCCGATATACTCTCTAGGAAACACATTCTTCTTACCGAGTTAGGGACTAGATTCTTTGAATTTGAATAGATAAAGGAAAGCTACGATGACTCTAGGAAAGCTACGAATATGACTCTAACTTTGGATCTTATTACAACAAGTACCTAGACAAAGCCGACGGAGAATATCATCTTATGAATGGCTATTTAGTGAAAGCGGAAAAATTGTGCAATCCCAAAGGAAGTTTAAGTCGGTGCCTAGTAAAAGAAGCTCATTTCGGAGGCTTAGCAAGTCATTTCGGTGAGAAGAAAACCCTTGATATGCTCAAGGAACACTTCCATTGGCCCCATATGAAAAGAGACGTGCACCGCATAGTGGAAACGTGCATTGTTTGTTAGAAAGCCAAGAGTAGGGTTCTACCTCAAGGCTTATACATGCCCTTACTCGTTCCATCATTTCCTTGGGTTGAGGTCAATCATGGCGGTTGTGGATCGGTTTTCCAAGATGGCTCACCTTATCCCTTGTCCCAAAATCAATGACTTCGTCTCAATAGCTGACCTATTTTTCAAAGAAATCTTTCGCCTACATGGTATACCACATTTGATAGTGTTGGACAGAGACACTAAATTTTTTAGCGCCTTCTGGACCACTTTGTGGAAGAAATTGGAGACAAAGTTGTGTTTCAGCATCTCTTTTCATCCCCAAACTGATGGGCAAATGAAAGTTGTTAACAGGATCTTAGGCACCCTCTTACGCAGTATTGTAGGTAAGAAGTTATCCAGTTGGGATATATAGTCCTTCAGGGAGTAGAATTTTCCTACAATTGATGTCTTTATTCCACTACCCAACAAACACCCTTTGAGGTTGCCTATGGGTTTAATTCATCTACGCCGTTAGACCTTGTGCCCTTACCCTTTAAAGACTTAGCTAATCAATCAGGAATAGACAAGGCCGAACGAATTAAGAAACTACACGAGACCGTATGCAAAGCCATCAAGAAGAGAAATAATAGAGTGGCTAAGCAAGTGAACAAGGGACGTAAGGAAGTTATTTTTAATGAAAGAGATTTAGTTTGGTTACACTTGCGCAAGGATAGGTTCCCCAACAAAAAGAAATCTAAGCTTTTTCTTAGAGCGGATGGAACATTTAAGGTGTTAGAGAGGATTAACAACAACGCCTACAAGATAGAATTGCCAGGTGATTACGAAGTATCGGCAACTTTTAATGTCATGGATTTATCCCCCTATATAGACGATTAAGATAACTTTGAGGGGCTCGGGACAAAGGATTTGAGGTCAAATCCTCAATCACATGCGGAGGATGATGTGCCCCATAGGCCTGTCACATGATCCCTAGCCCGAGCACACATTTTATCTAACTTACGTTTTCACACACTTTTCTCTTTTGCAAGAAATGAATTATGCGAAGGCTTGGAGCACATCTTTGGAAACTTAAAGTGGGAGGTTGAAGCTAAAGATAAGGACCAACCAAGACACGTCATTGTATGGAAGACAAAGACCAAGGACCGAGTAGCTCACATGGAAATTTGTCTTCCCGAGCATGAAATTGTGTAACTTTTATTTTGAACACTTATTTCACAAACATTGGCCATATTGTAATTTATTTAATGGCATGCATCTTTAGGAATTAGTATTAGATGTACGATAGATTAGATGATGGTTTGAGTTGGTTTAAATCACACATGCATAGAGTGCATGGAAGAAATTTCGGCCATGAAGAAAACTCCTCCTTTTGGCACCAATTTTGGAATGGGGACCATTACCCCTTTTGGCCGAGCCAAGTGCTACTAAGTGAAGGCTCTTGTTGAACTTTCCCTTTCTAATCAAGGGTATGGATTGGTGACATGGCTGCCCTCACCCCTTAGATCAAATGGAGCAACCAAATCTTGGTCATCCAAGGAAGCATGAAGACCTTTTTGAAGCTCCTTTCCAACAGCTCTTTGAGGACTGAAAATTTAACCTAATCTCCAACCATCCTTAGGGCTATAAATCATGGCCATTGGTGCTTGTATTTGGTTGTTGATGAAATCAGAATAGTTGTTGTTCTCCTTAAGCTAGAAAACTCTTGAAAAGAAGCTTCAAGGTAAGTGTCTCAGTTTCACCTAATCGCGAGGGAGTTGCACCTCCATTTCCTTCAAGCATGGTTACTTGCATGGATCTCACCTTTCCACTTCCCTCTCTACTCTTTTGAGAGTTGGAAGCAAGTAGGGAGTGGCCAAACTGATTCCTCCAAGTTGAGATTCTTTCCTTGGAAAGAATACTTTGCCGAAATCTTCAAATATTGCTTATCCGCCGACTTGAGGGTTTGATACACACTTTCTTTTCTCTTAAGCTATTTGGACCACATCTTTCATAATCAAACACCTCAATCATTACACAAACATCACATAAATTTTCATCTCATTTAAAGCAAATTTGCTTGTTCAACTTTGGCCATTATTTGAGGTTTCCTCGGCTTGGCCGAGTGCCAAGAAACTAACGATCTTCTTCTTGTGTTCTAGTGTCCTTTGCTGGACTAGACCGAAACATTTTCGAGGATGAATCCGCATGAATCTTCATGCTTTGGGGCGTGGATCTTCATACATCTTATCCTTCATTGTCTCTTCATCAATGCTTAACATATTTATTAATTTGGGCTCATGTTGGGAAGATTCTTTTTCTTGGATTTCTAAAATTAATCTATGTAAGGTTTCATGCATTTTTTTTGTTTTTGACCTTTTTATTGAGTCTTCAATATCTTGACGTGGATCTTGGTCTTTGGGCTTGAGCTTGGTTATACTTTGATTCACATCATTAATTGTAAGAGATCCAATTAATATTTTCATCTTTCGTTTCTTTGAATCTCGAGTTTCTTATATCTCGGTCACTTTAGGTTGTCATGATCATAGCATTCACTTAAGAATTTTTCTCACTAATTTTTATTAAGGTAAATCGTACTGACCTCGACCCCGTCAGGGCCGCCACGGCTTAACCGTGACGTTCATTTCATTCTAACCTCATCCGTTCACATAAAATCTTTTTCATTTTTCTTATTCATACATTAAAAAACAGACTTAGACATTCAATTCACATTTATCGACACTTAGGGTCTAATTTAAAACGTAATTAAACGACTCATCTAAAGTTGGAAAACATCACTAGAGGCTTAGGACATCAAAACATGAGGAGTGGCATGCATGGGGTGCGCGCGCCCCTCCCGCACCCTGTGCGCATGCCGCGCGCGTACTGCGAGCACACGGCGGGCACCCTGCACGCCTGTGCCGCACGCGCACTGCGCGCGTATCATGCACTCTCGCGTGCCAAACGCGCGCCAGCCGTGTGCCTCACCGTGAGCCAACTGCGCACCAGCTGCGTGCCTCACCGCACCAAGTGCCAATGCCCAGCGCCCAGCGATGGCAGATCGATTGGCTGGCAGGCCAATCGATCGGCGATCGCTCTGGTTTTTTGCCAGAATGCATAACATTTTGCAAATCAATCGACCACCCCGCCGATCGATTAGCGAATGTTCTGGAATTTCACAAATTTTCCTGAACGTTGGTCGATCGATCGGCCCTTGGGCGCCGATCGATCTCCCGAGGAGTTGCCCTTCCTGGCCGCACTGCGCACGCACCAGCTGAGTGCCCTGCGCGCCTAGCTGCGCGCCCAGCGCACCTCCTTCCTCTTTTCTTTATTTTTTTGCCATTTTTCCACATTGTACATAAAATTTCAACTATAAAAACATCCTCAAATCATCCATGACATCTCTACCTAAAATTACACATACATTAATTGAAAACCTCAACCTAAAATCATCAAATTCCAACTCTTATCCATGAATTCATCTCTAATCAACAAATCCGACTCTGAATCAAAATCAAATCCAAAACCTAATTCATTTCATCAATAACCAAACATATGCAATGGAAACTCACTAATCATCTAAAATGTAACCCATCTGTACATAATCCATCCAGAAAATCATATCAACATCAATATCATCAACTAGTTTCTAATCATCCTAAAATAAACTCTCTATACATTTTCCATATCATTTCTACCTAACATACCCAAAATACCTATACATTGGTTCCCACGGGTCAAAATCACCTCGATTGCTCAGCGCACTCCCACGGGCATCCTTCTTCAATCTGTTCGTTCATCTTGTAGAAGAACGTCTTCCTCACCTCCTTCGAGTTCTCCTACACCATAGAGACGCCTATGAGAATAAATTTAGTAAGTTCTACGTAAATGACAATGCGTGAACGTACATATGCTATTTTAGGAATTCAGTCCATTCATTCATTTTCAGTCTGTGACAGTCTTTGATTATCGGAACATATCACTCGGCAGATGGATATGACACATCAAGCGGTCAGATAGCCCGCACCATTTGAAGGGAAGAAAACCCGCTAACCACAAAACGTCAGGTCTAAACCTCACCCCGATAACCATCATGGGGGTTGTTTACATGATATTTTCATTTCATACATTTCCTTTTCATGAAATCAATGCATAATTCATTTTCATGTCGTTTTATAAAACGATGATGCATGGACAGTTAAAATGCATAACATAAGCGTAAAGAACATGACTACCATCAAAACAACACACAACATAACCTATAAAACAACTAAACCTAGGCTACCCATCCAAAAGCATATAAACATTCATTGCACCAAGTTTCCTCAACAAACAAAACTGACATATGGTGTAGGCCTATTGGCCACAGTAAATCACGAGAACTTACCTTGGGTTCATCGCAATTAAGCCTTGGGAATCCTCGACTTTGTTTTGTTCACCTAAGACAATTTCACCACTCAGGGCATTAAAACCGATCCTAAGCAATCGAATTCTGAAACTAAACAAAACTCATAGCTAAGGCAAATTTCCTAAAACTTCAATCTACTTCATTCGGGCATTTCATTGAGCAATTCGCGCTCACAAATTTCTATAACCTCCATTAATGATGTTTTATACATTTCCAACCACCAAAACTCCAACAACACCCATTAATTCAACCTAACTATCACCAATAACAATAAATACATCATTTTCATCCATCAATACGATAACACTAACGATTACTAACATAACCTATAATTTTAACAAAACCCTAATCAAAACCCTAACCATTGGAAACTAACCATCCAAAATACTAGAATCTTACCTATAACGTTGATTGCAGAAGAAAATGGGAAGAAAATTATTGATCAGAGGAGGAACGTCGCTGAGTTGTGAAGAAATCATCGAGAGGCGATGAAAATCGCAAGGGGAAGGAAAATGAAAGGTTTTTGCTGAATGAAATACGTGGGAGGGGGAGGGTTGTGTAAAATGTTTATAAAAATTTAACTTGTCAAATTACAATTTTGCCCCTCCACTTGATTTTCTATTTATTTCGTTATTTAGTCTATCGATTTAGTTTCTCCAAATTTTCTTATTTCACCAAATATTCCAATTTATTCCTAGGATTCTAACAAAACTTCCCGTTCAAAAAACGGACTTAATTTATTATTTTTACGAATATATCCATATATTACGGAAAATCTAAAAACCCGAAAAAAATCGGGTGTTACATTCCATCCACCTTAAACAAAATTTTGTCCTCAAAATTTGACTATACAAAGAGTTTCGGATATTTAGTCATCATATCCTGCTTTCTCTCCTAAGTGGCTTCCTCTACATTATGGTTCCGCCACAAAACCTTGACCAGTGGAATCTCTTTATTGCGTAGCACCTTGATAGAAGACTCTAAAATCCTCACTGGCTTTTCCAGATACGTCAACGTCGGTTGTACCTCAATTTCCCTCGCTTCTACGATGTGAGACAGATCACGTACGCACTTTCTGATGGCTTTGTGCTACCTCTATACGCTGTCTGATAATGACGATCTTCTCTGCAGTTTGCTGTAGAATATCGAGGCCAATTAAACCAGCTTCGCCAACTTCATCACAATACAGCGGAGATCTACATTTCCATCCATATAGCACTTTATATGGAACCATACCGATTGTAGCTTGAAAGCTATTGATTGTTGTACGAGAACTCGATCAGTGGTAGATACTTACCTCCACGAACCTTGAAATTCCAACACACAAGCTCTAAGCATATCCTCCAGAATTTGATTCGTTCTTTCTGTTTGTCCATCGGTCTGTGGATGAAATCCCGTGCTGAAATTTAGTTGAGTTCCCATAGTTTTATGTAGACTTTCCAAAATCTCGATGTAAACCTCGGATCTCTATCAGAAACTATCGAAACAGAAACTCCGTATAGTCTGACAATCTCTTGCACATAAAGCTCGACAAGTTGATCCATGGAATATATCATCTTGACTGGTAGAAAATGGGCTGACTTTGTCAAACGGTCTATTATAACCCAAATTCCATCGTGCCCTCTCGTAGTTCTGGGCAGTCCTACAATGAAGTCCATTGAGATCTGCTCTCATTTTTATTCTGGAATCGGTAGGGGTTGTAAAGTTCCTACCGGTCTTTGATGCTCTGCTTTGACCTGTTGACAAACCAAATAAGTTTCCACATACTTAGCAACTTCTTTTTTCATATTGGGCCACCAGAAGTGCTGTTTCAAATCTCTATACATCTTCGTACTTCCTGGATGCACAGAGTAGGTCGAGGATTGTGCTTCAGTAAGAATTTCCTTCTTCAGCTCCTCATCATTAGACATGTACCATCTATGCCTAAATTTCAGCATACCATCATCCGACTGATTGAAATCAGATGAATCATCAGATGTCATGCTCAATCGGTACTTTTCACACTCCAGGTCCTTCTGTTGAGCTTCTTGAATTTTGTCCAATATTGTCGGCCTTAGTGAAATATTTGCAAGCATAGTGGACAATTCTGCAACAATTTCCACATTAAACTTCAAAATTTCTGATTTTAGCATTACCGACCTCGTTGCAAGCGAAGGTTAATTCATTGTAGGCATTATGCTTAAAGCATCTGCGACCTTATTTACCTTTCCTGGATGGTATTTAATCTCGAACTTGTAATCCTTGACAAATTCTAACCACCTTTGTTGCCGCATATTCAACTCCTTCTGCGTAAACAGGTATTTCAGGCTCCTGTGATCTGAAAATACTTCGCACTGTTGTCCATATAAATAATGTCTTCATATTTCAATGCGAAGACAACTGCTAGTAGTTCTAGATCTTGAGTCGGATAGTTATGTTCATACGGCTTTAACTATCGAGAAGCGTATGTAATAACTCTTCCTTCCTGCATAAGTATGCATCCAAGTCCAATCTTAGACGCATCACAGTAGATACTGAACTTATCGCCCTCAACTGACAGCGTTAAAACTGGAGCCATAGTTAATTTTTGTTTCAGCTCTTGAAAGCTCTTATCACATGCAGTCGACCGTACGAATCTCTCGTTCTTCCTTGTCAAACATGATAGAGGGACTGCAATTTTTGAAAATCCCTTTATGAATTTCTGATAATATCCAGGCAATTTTATTGTTATATCCAATTTAATGGGATATTTTTGTTCTTTTTTTCCTTAATCACACTACAAAATTTTTAGAAATAAAATAAAAATCAATTCATCTAATTAGTTCTGCTCCCTACCATTTTAATCCAAAACATGATACAGGTGAAGCAGTTGCAAAATCCAGAAGTGGTTTTTGAAACAATTAATGGTTTTGTTATTCGACTAGCAGAACATAGTATTCACTGTGACTTCAATGAATTCAACATTATGGTATGTTTTCAAAGAGTTATCTCCATATTTTTCAACTATTTTTTGTTAGCGTCAAATTTTTCTTCACCACCAAAGTTACTCTTAGCTTGACCATGTAACTTATTTGTTTTTTTTCATTGGTTTTTAACTTCTCTATTTTTTATTAAATTCCTTGCCTAAACGTGGCTACATATTGATTTTGATCTTTGTAGATTGGCAATGATAAGAAGGTTACTATGATTGATTTTCCTCAGATGGTATCCATATCACATCACAATGCCCAAATGTAATACTTTTGTGCCCTATCCAAAGCTGGAAGTGCTATTATCATTTCTTCTAGTCCTCTTTTGTAATAATTCCAATTTTTTCCTCAAGATATGTAAACCATGTAATTTTACCCCAAATTTTTATTGTCTCTTTTAGTGAAGCACCTTGATATGATTGAATATAAATATGGTATAATAATAAAAATGCTAATGTTTGATTTTTTTGGTCAATCTAAGGTACTTTGACCGTGATGTTGACTGCATCTTCAAGTTTTTCAGCAAGAGGTTAGTGTTACTGCTGCTATCCTGAGATTTTGTCAAGCTGATTATGAACTCTTTGAACACTAATTACTCATGCAATTTTTATGTCTAAAGATTTATGGGACATTGTACAACGTATCTGCAAGAACATATGTCTGTGTATGCACGCTCCCGTGTGCACATATGTCCTATCTATATTCAAGACCTTAATCATTTAACGATGGTTCCCTGTCATCTATATTCTTTTAAAATTTAGTATTTAAGATATGGTTGCATGTAGTATTTCTATTTAAGATGTAGGAGTTTCAGCGGCCAGGACCTGTTTTTTGTAGTATAATTTTTCATGTGGTTTCTCTGCAAAAGGGAAACTATCCTAGATGTATTTAATGTATTTCATTGAGTAACTTTAATTATGTTTTTTCTTTCAACAATTTAGTTTTTTACATGTTTACCATTTTGGGGTAATCCATGGTTTGTACCTAGAGTACTTTGCTTAAGAAAATTACAATATCGGTTTGAATAGATACAATTGCTTGATTCTTTTTGTTCTTCTTTTTTTTAGGTTCAACTTGTCTTTCCAACAAGTAGTCGATGACAGTGATGGTGATGAGGTTAAGGATGAAGAAAGTGGAAGGCCATGCTTTTCTTTGATATCCAAAGATGCTGGATTTATTAACAAGGAGCTTGCTGCTAGTGAATTTGCAGGGAAGGATCAGATGGACATTGAAAAGGTAGGTAAAACTTTAATTGAAATACTCAGGGAATCGGATGCGTACTGTGACTTTATAAATGTACTTCTTGCTCTATATAAATTTAAGAGTGTTATTTTGATAACTGTTTTACTATTTTTCGATACTTATATATATATATAGAAGAGTAAATGTGCAAGATACAGAGCATGCTAAAAAAGAAAAAAAAAAAGAACTACTTCAAAGATAGAATCCCAAAACCAAATCCGTACTTGCAAAATCAAAGCGTAAATGGTCTAAAGTCCCTGAGTTTTGAGACTTCTTAAAAAATCATCTTCATCATTCTAGGGCTTGTCAATTTTTTTTCTTGTCATCTATAGGAAAAAGTTATTCGGATGTCTTATCCAATCCCTAAAATTTCTTGGATCTTCATTTCGAAGGGAAGATATTTTTTGTAAGTTTCAGTTCATTAGAAATTCAAGGAAATTGCTTGGTTAGTCTTTTCAGCAATGCACGAAAAAAATTAAGAGTACATTTCTTCTAATTGTACTAATACCCTGCCCTGTTGATCATTGGTATATAATTCTCTAAGGCGTATTTGATGGTGCCATTACCCGTGCACAACATGCTATTTAAGTTGTTGGTTATTGTAATTTCTATTTGCATAATATAAGTGTGTAAATCATTATGTAGGATTCTTATTTAGTAATGCATGTACTGTAGGATTTACTTGTTACCTTTTACATTGTTTTAACTTCTTGATTTAAACATACGCAGATGCAGGTTTTGGAAGTGGAAGTTGACTGTGATTCAGATTCTAATGTTAAAGAAGCAGAAGAAGCTGAACCTGAACCCGACTCTGAGTTGACCGATATCAAGGGTCTCGAGTTGATGCATTTAGTAGAGAAAGTATGTTATGTTCGACATTGTTTAACTAAAAATTTGATGTAGGAAGTAGTTGATCAAAAATATAAATAAGACAAGATATGTGCAATTGATAAGTGTGTATTTTACACACTTATTTATACTTTTTTATACTTGATTTGATAAGTTTTTCTCTCAAGTGGTTGAAAGAATTTGATAAATTTTGTGCAAGTGTGCAGAAATTGTATTTATAACAGGAAGTGAAAAAGGGGTAAAAGTCAAAGGTCAAGAGAAGAAAAGATGGAGAACTACGATTTCATG
This sequence comes from Begonia masoniana, assembly GCA_022432975.1. NCBI lineage: Eukaryota > Viridiplantae > Streptophyta > Magnoliopsida > Cucurbitales > Begoniaceae > Begonia > Begonia masoniana. Next base: position 19,389,835 of record CM039516.1, on the reverse strand, counting down.
GAAAACAAATTCAAGAAGCAGCGATCGATCCTTATACATGTAGAGATCGATCGCTACACATATCAGCAAAAATTGAAGGAAGCAGCGATCGATCTCTAACACATGCCAGAGATCGATCGCCGTACATGTGAAGAAGCAGCAGCGATCGATCTCCATAGAAAGCCAGCGATCGATAGCTATACAATATCCAGCGATCGATAGCCACACCAATTTGGAAAGTCAATTATTTTAATCTCTGCCGTTAACTTGAGGAAAGAATTAATCACAGCCGTTGATTGAGTTGAAAGACAACATTAAAAACCTAACGAGCAGTGCCTTTAGGTCATTCTGAATTCGGCGACAGAGAGAGCGGAGGTGATTTTGGAGGCGATTCAGCAGCGGAGAATTTCCAGCATAGTTTTCTTCTATTTTTTTTAATCATAAAAACCATGCACATCTTTTTATTTGTAATTTATTTATCTTTTAGCATGAACTAAACTTCCAGTTCTAGGGTTTCGACGTAATTTTGCTATGATTATTTATTTTTCTTAATTCAGGTTCTTAATTTTCTGTTCCTTTGTTGTGTTGAGTAATTTATTCTGAACGTAATACTTAGGTTTGATTGATCACCAAAACTAAGAACTTTAGGGTTTGATCAGGATGCGAGAGCGGAGAATTTAACCGTAAACTGAATAACTTGCCTTAAAAAGGATCCTAGGCTAGAGATAGTTAGGGCGTTTGAGTGGTAATATAATTTCTTGCTCTTAATGTATTCAATTAATTCTCAGGATTAGAGACCGAGAGGTGATAATTCGTTAATTGAATACGTTTGTCTTTGCTCGAGAGAGATTGATAAATATTTTTGTGAAATTGCCATCAACACGAAGGAATAAGATTTAGTTACTTGAATTAGGTTTAATAAATAGGATTAGCTAAGTGAAATCGGAACCTTGGATTTTCTCATCATATAATCTTACTCTTTTGAGTCTTTGTGAACTTGTAGTTGACATTTTTTGACAATTTATTGAAGAGAGAATATGGAGAAGCAGAAAATAGTAAAAAACCAAACAGGGCTCTCTCTCTCTCTCTCACTCATATTACTGAATCTGACGGCAGATGCTTTCCTTTTCTGTCTTGTTAAATCGTCCACTCTCCTTGCTTTCTCTTAATTCTTATAAGGATATTTTCAAACAAAACTTAGTCCACGGTTTATTTTAAAATTTACCCTATTTTTTAACACAAAATTTTTGCTTAAAAGCTTTCAATTTTTGGCTAATACGGTGGAATGTAATAATTACCTAATCAAGATTTTTTTTTTTTTTTTTTCATTTATAGATTGGATGAACCCTCCATAAAACACACAACACCACTTCTCAATCTCTCTCGACTCTAAACCGTAATAAGCTTCTTCAGGATCACGAGTATGGAGAATCCCGCTGCAAAACCATGTCATTTCCAGGCCTCCAGCATCTCAGCCGCCTCCTCCTCCTCCCAAGAAAAAGACAACAACACCAACTTGAATCATCCTTTGCTGGAAGATGGTGATCGCTCAACCGATCAATCCACCTCTCCCCTCTTGCTAGACCTCGGCTGCAGTGGCCCCACGGTAGAACTTAATCTATTCATCAACCCCGCAAAAAAACCAGAGGTGTCCGACGAGGAATCCATGAAGAACAAATCAGAAAGCAGAGGTTTTTTTCTGCACTTTTTGTGGCAGAGAATTCTCGACGTCGCAAGCATTAGGCGGCCACCAAAACGCACATAAACAAGAGCGAGCGTTGGCAAAACGGCGGCAAGGTATCGACATGGGACCCCAACACTATCCTTATCCCCCCTATTCACCTTTTTCTCCGCACCCCCTCTACACTTCATACAGCAACCGATCGTCGTCGGGAGTTGGAATAGAGTCCATGATTCAGAAGGTAGCACCCTACATATGGACGGGGTCCTCCGGGCACTGGTATGGACAGGGTGGGGGGTGGGTGGCGAAGCAGGCGAAGGCGAGAGGAGGCTATGATGGCGGGGAGGATGAATACCATCCGGCTAACTCGTGGAGATATGATCAGAGAAGCGAAGGATCAGTGCAGGATTACTTGATAGGAATGGGAGTGAATGGGTCGAGGGCACATGCGCATAGTTTGATTCGCAAAGAAGGAGATGGTGGAGGGAGTGAACAACACGTTGATTCGACGGGCCTTGATTTGTCTCTCAAGCTTTATGCCTTGATATTATTTGCACCGTCATTTTTAAGTTTTAGTAGGGCAATTTTTATGATCTTGTCTCCCCGTTGTCGCCATTTGAGCTGCAAATTGGTCATTCCATTTGTCATACATAACAAAACACAATCTTGTAGCTTTTTTTTGCTTCAAATAGATGCTATTTTTTTTATTCAAAAAGACGTCTATAATTAACTTGTTTGAAGATTGTGTTTTTACTTCAATGCACTTGTATGCAGACTATGTCATTAAAAGATAAAATTGACTGTCCAAATCCGAACCCTCTGCATAATATCCTAGGTATAAATCCAAACTATTTCATTTTTTAATCTTGTTAATAACATTAATTTCTATGCGGAGGTGATTAAGGCTGGATAAATGATTTCAAGTTTGAATTTTCTGTAACTGCAAAGTTTCACTACTTTTGAACTTGAATATAGAGTGTTAAATGAATTTCCATGTTTGCAACGCATTTAATTCAAATCAATATCAAGATCTTTGCTTGTCAATGAAGTTACCATGTTATGCAACTCCAAATCTTCAATTATATGATGCGTCTCATGTCTACACAATCCTATCATCCGCATACCGGACACTCACCATACACTTCATGTCCATCTATTTTTCTGGGCGGGCAAGCCAGAGAGAACTAGAAGTGGATCTTCAAAACTATTTCAACACATGCTATCCTAAATGTTGCAAAGCACCGAGTTAAAGGAGCGATAAAAGTTGTGTTGAGAGTAAAAAATGGAATTACAGAGCTTTGAAAGTAAGCAATTTCAAGCAGTATTCCAATTATAGGGGCTGAGAAGAGTATTGTATCCATGGAGGGGAAACAGAGCTTTGGAGAATGGTATCTGGGCATCAACATAGCTGCTTTCTTCTCATCTTCTGCAGAGGCTCTACTGATCCCTACACTACCAAATTACAACCACAAAGGATTGATTTTGACAAACAATTTAGAGCATTTTCGCTTTTTAACAGCAAACCCAATTAAACTATCACAACAGTCAAATCAGAAATTCCTCATTCGGCAAAATTTGATTCATAAGCAGCCGAAACAAACTAGAAAATTGAAGTCGCCTGGTGACATATAAGTTGTCGACAGTCAAAATCAATTAAACGCAGAAGCACAACAGCCGAGAACCAAGTCAAAGGCCAACGGATTCCAGTTGAAGAGACAAGCACGTAATTAACGGACCAAAATCTTAAATTTAATAAATGATTGCTCGCTTGAACGCGCCATAAACCAAACCTGGGCTTCAGGTGGTGATGGCGAAGATGAAGATAACGATGATGCTTGAATAATTGCTGAATGAAGTGAGAAAGTGTTGTGGAGATGTTCCACTTTCCAAGAAAATCACTTTATCTAATGTTTAACGCTTTGACACGAATCGTTGTAGTGTAGCCACCCATTTTCTTCTCGCAACGTTGAATTGGGTTTACTGCTGCCAGTAAAAGACAAAGTTCTGAAACAGAACGACGATGGGTCTGCCGCGGTAAAACAGGTTTCCATCGCCCTCAGTTTTTTACTATGAAACGAATATTTTAAGCAGAGGCAAATGAGATCGCTTTTCTCAGTTTTTTACTGCTGTTGAAATGGGAATGCGAAATGTAAGCCTTAATCTCTCTCTCTTTCTCTATCCCTCTCTTTGTGCCATGTTCTCGCAATCCTTCAACCACTACATTGTTTTGAGTTTACTTTTGTTGTTTTATTTAATTTATTTTATCAATAAGAGGCTGTCCGTACTACTCTTCTATATTCCATGAATAATTGATTATTTAAATATCCATATTTGTCTTCATATGTTCTGAAAAGGAAATCTGCAACTTTGTATTGGAATGACGGATTTAGTAGTTTGTAATATGACTGATTAAAGCCTCGATTCTATTACTTTCAGCATGAAATTGTTCCATCAGAGCTTGTTGACCGCATTGCTTCTCTCAAATATGATCAAACTATTGTTTTTCAATTCTAAACTATGCAATGTTATGACTAGGCATGGCGGCACTTACATGGTTCTGAAGAATTTACTGAAACATAAGCTATTGCACCACGACTCTTCCAAATGTGAGTAGTGTTCAACATATATTGTCTTTGACCATTAATGTTATATCACAATACATCTAACTTTTCTCCTGTGCACGTAGATGATGGATTTCGACTTACTTATCTTGGTTATGACTCCATGAATGCGAAGTATAAACTGTGTAATTTGTGATAGCTTAATAATTGATAGTTAATTTGTGATTATGTGTATTGTAGTTGAATTTCGTGAATTGTGATGACTTGGTATTTTTGTCTTTGATTAGGTCTTTAATTATGTGTTGTGAACTGTGATCGTGAAGTTAACTCTATCTTTGAAGTGTGAACGGTGTATTTTTTTTTATGTTGGTCTCTAATGAGTTTTTGATTGCTGTGAAGTGTGTAGATCAATCGTGTCTTCGATTAATTAAATATTTTTTTACGATAGAAAACATTACTAAAAGTGTAAAGAGTTCTACTCTTAGTTAAATGAAAAAAATCAAAAGTTTAGAATCAGTATATTAAGATTGAAAGTTCATATCATAGCAACCTTAAGGCAAAATATAATAACTGTTCACAGTCATATGCATGTCATGAATCGAAGAATGAGACATCAAACTTAAAAAGACATATCCTTACTAGCAACAAATTATTGGCAAATGTCGATAGGAAGCAAAAAACGTTAAGCTATCAAAATATAGAAAGATGAATGAACGTTACTTGTTTTAGTCTTGCAACTTTTCGGGAATTGCTTGCAAAGATGTATTATTGTTGATAAATTATCCATGAAATTTGTTGAATGAGAGGGTTTTAAAACATATTCACAATATATGCAACTAAAGTTTGTCAGATCAATGTTTGACAATAAAATAATAGGAATAAAGTGTAAACTTAGTATTATTATTGATTTATTGTTCAAACTTTTACAAAAATCATTTCTAAATATAAGCCAATTAATTAAATTATTAAACGATCATAATATTAATTAATGCATAATATTTTTTTTCTAATAAAGTTAGGAGATTAGAATATTTTTGAAGTTCAATTAATTAAATTTCTGCATCAAGGTTCAATCTTTCTTGCATTGCTTGCGGCAGAGACTGATGCAATCATCCATCATGTCTGCATCTGAATTTCCAAAAAAATAAGAAAACCCAAAAAAAAAGATGTTATATTTGAATAAATATATAAATATAGATAAATGTGCATACCATAACAGAGACAGAAGGCTCAATAGCCCATTGGACAAGACAGAGGGCAAGGCAAAACACTTCTCGCCAACCTTTCTTGCTGTGGCACGTAAATACACATCAGATGACACAAAAAATTGATGCTTTGTTGTGCTCATCAACTTCCGTTGATGGAGACGCGAGGGTGAAGAGTATGACTGAAGTTCATGATTGGAGTATTTCATGGGAATTTTCAAGAGTTGTGGCTGTGAACACCACAAGCAGGAGGATAACAATTTTCACCAAAGTCATTGTCTTCCAATCTTTCAAAATTGCAAATCCAATCTTTTATGTTTGTATTGTGTATGATATTTGAAATGTGTGAGAAATGTTTATATAGCCATGAAGATGAGCGGATTTGAAAGCAGTTACATATTTAGGCAATAGTTGTGCATGTGAAGATTTCAAAATCATAATTATACGAGAATATCCAGTAGAAGAGACATTTATGAGATAATCCAAAAATGCAGATCTAATACTCTTAGTTAGAGTTTTCTTTTTCCTATTATGGCCAATTTTTACATATAAAACATAAATTGTGAATGAGATTGACCCACCTGGTTGGTTTTGGAAAGGCATTATATGCATGAACTTGCACCTATCGCCTTATTCAGTTCTTCTCCCAACCAAATCGCAAATAACAAAACCAACTTTTATTATGTGACTTCCCTGAGGAGGTAGGATTAGTGTATATAAATAAACTTGAATTCAGTGGACTTTAATTCTATGTACTTAACTTTATTTACTTCACCGTGATCAAATACTGATTGATCTCCCTTAAATCTTCAAAAAAGATGGAGCAAAAGAGACCCAAAAGTAAGATCATTAAAAAGAAGTTCTCATGTTCGAGTCATGCGCTAGATCAGTTCTTATTGAGTTTTATTCCAATAAGTATAATTGGGATTGTCGAGGCGTGATGCCTCATCGTAGGAATCAACTACAAATACTCTTTGGACGAATGAGATTATAACATGCAGAGAATGTATCAAGAGTAAAATCAATAAACAACCTAACCATTATGTATTTTCTCATAGGGACAAGGCATCATGAGTAAAGTTATTTTATAGTTTTATTACACACACACAAAAACGACCACTTTTTAAAAAAGAGTTATTTTTTATTACGCACACAGACACACACCCAGCAACAGAAAAAAGTTATCTAAAAAATAATTTATCAATAAAATAAGATTTTAGTTACCATAGTTTAGAGGTAGTTTCGATTTAATCTTTATAATTTTAATTTTCTCGTTGAAATTCCTTTGGTATAAATTTTGTTTTTGAATAGTTCTCTTGTAGATCAATTTGTTTTCATCATTAAATCTACCTGAAAAAGTCATATAACAATTAATACCATAGGAATTTTTCGAGGGTTATGGCCTTGAACACGACAAGTAGGAGTAGAATGATTTTCATCATAGTCAACATCTCCGAAGCTCTCACTCTTGTAAATATAATATTTTATATTTATTTTGTGTATGATCCCTGAACCATGCAAGGAGGAGTGTTCATGAAGACGAGCTATTTTCAAGGGTTGTATATGGAAAGGTTTTACACTCTTACTACATGAGAATATACAGTAGGATAGACATTTATGACATAACTTATGCAGACAGATTGCAAAAATGAAGATCTAGTCCTCCTTCAATTGGAGTTTTTTTTTTTTCCTGTTATCACCTATTTCCATGCAAATTTGTAAGATCTTATTAAATATGTCATTTATGTTAATTTTTTCTTACCAATCATTTGCCAAAATATTTTTTTCGCCGAAAGTAATAGTATCACGATGTATTCAGATAGTTTAAATAATAGTCAATGTGTCTTATCTCAATATTAGTATATGTTTTTTAGATTTTTCTTTCATATAAAAAAATATAAATAATGAAACTCTGAATGTCAAAATATAGTTATATGGAAACTCTATTTGGGTTCATTGAGACTTACGTAGCTGACAGCATGACTATTTTGGATTTGGTTGTCAGACTGTCTTCGAAAGTCACATTGTTCCTCTCGATATTTTTGTCGCGATCCACTCTCCATGAGGCCTCCACAATATTTCACCATCTAATCCTATGGACTAGATCTTCATTTTTTTAATATGTCTCTTCTGCCATATATTATCCCATGGTATGACTATGAAATCTTCTCATACACAACCCTTACCTAAAACAAGTAAATGCACCCAAATTAGCTCATCTTAGTTATTACTATATAAAAAGTCTTCCTTGTACAGTTCAGTAACTGTAAACCACACATAAAGATTAGATTTGGAGGAAAGAGAGCTATGGTGGCTAGAACTTGATCAATCAACTCTTTCTTATCATGTTGATTCTTTCTTTATGAAATTGTAGAAATTTCAAGTTTAATCAACTCTTTCTTATCATCTTGATTCTTTCTTTATGAAATTGTAGAAATTTCATAATGATCTTTTAAACATAGTTATCTTACTACACTGCATCGAGAACATGACCTAGGATATTGTCCCAACTTTGGAGAGCAACACGACCTATAATTTTAGTTTAACATGTGGAGTCTCTTGGTGCTTCTAATACAATATTTTTCTCTTTGCGCCGAAATTTGTATAACTTTGTTCTTGAGATTATCACAAAACGTATCGTACTAGGTAGAAGGAGGACTCTACTTATAAATCACTCAATTTCCACTCGCCCAAGCGATGTGAGATTGTGCACTTTCACTAGTATGAGTCGGACTCTCACAATCAATAAAATCTTTGGTTGTCTTTGCTTTCACAAGGTGGACTGCCACAATCTCTCCCTCTTGGGAGCTCGATGTTTCTGTCGACCATTTGTGGAGTCATTCGGTTCTCCCAGTATAATATTGTCCGCTTTGGGCCAGAGATTGCACAAATTCTTTTTTGTGTCTAATCTAAAATGCGTTGTACTAAGTAAAAAAGAGAACTCTATCAAAGCAATGTGAGATTGTGCACCCCCACTGATATAAGTAGGGCCCTCACGATCAACAAAAAATTGAGTCGTCATTGTTTTTACTGAGCGGGTTGCTACATACCAAGTCCCTGATTTACATATTAATAAAATTTTGTGTCAGCTTCATTAATACTTGTAATGAATTTGTTCATGTGCTTGTTAATTTGAATTCACTACACAATTTGTTGTCTTTAATATATTTAATTACTAAAGATTACAAGAATTGCATTTGCAAATTTAGTCTCTTGCACTTTACGTGGATAAATAAAATAACCATTGATTTATTAATCAAATTTTTAATGGAATCCATTTTATTGAACAATCATAATATTAATTAAATACGTAATAATAATTTTTTTGTAATGAAGTGGGGAGACTAGAACTTTTAAAGTTCAAATTTTCAGGATTGAGTGGTGATAAAGAATGGGAATTTGTGGAATAAAATGGTAAACATAGAATGATAAATTTTACTCAATAAAAGCTTAGAACCCAGCTCAGGAAGACAACATAAAATAATAGATCATTGATCACACAACGTGATCAAATGTATGGTAAATATGAAGATGGAGCTCCTTCAAATGACTGCTATTATTCATGCATCAAACTACAATCTTTCTTGCATTGCTTGGTGCAGGCTCTGATACGCTCATCCATCATCTTTGCGTATGCATTTCCAAAAACAAAAAAACAAATGTTATATTTGAATATATATGACATGTATATTATAAAGACATGAAGAAAATACATAAATAAATATAAATGTGCATACCATAATGAAGAATGTTTATAGAAGATTGAGCACAGTCAATGCCACAAACAATTTTAGAAAGAGAATCAGAAGGGGCAATATAGCATTGGATGTTACACAGGGCGAGGCAAAGCATTTTTTGCCAACGTTTCTTGCCCCGGCATATAAATGCACATTGGACAGCACATTGCTCATCAACATTGGTTGATGGAGACTGTTCCAGTGAAGAGTAGGGGTGAAAGTCATGATTGGAGTCTATTTCATGGGAATTTTCAAGGGCTGTGGCCGTCAACACCACAAGCAGGAGGATAGTGATTTTCACCAAAGCCATCATCTTCGAATCTTTCACAGTTGCAAATCTAATCTTTTATGTCTGTCTTCTGTATGATCTTTGAAATGTGTGAGAAGCATTTATATAGCCATGAAGGCGAGCTGATTTAGAAGCAGTTACATATTTCAAGCAACGGTTGCGCATGGGAAGTGACACGATTTAAGTCCCGATACTTGTGCTCTCGTAATCCAATTGACAACCAAAAAACAAAAATACAATTTAACAAATGATGGCAGCGGAATAAGCAACATAAATAGAGGAGATACGATGCAAAAATACTCTCGATCAATAGGCTCAAAGAGTCTCCCAAACATGCTCAGAACATAACAAAAATTAAGGTGGAAGATTACCCAAATGCAATGGGACTTGATGGAGTTGAAGAAAGTCTCCAAAGAGCCGAAGCTTGGAGATAATCGGTGCTCTGAATTTCGGATATTACACACCGAATTCAAGAACCACTTTGAAGCTTACCTTCTGGATATTACGCACCTAAGGAAGAGGCCTCGAATGGGAGCTTCAAATCGGATATTACGCACCGATTGAGAATTACCCAGAAAACAGAAAAAATGGAGGATCACTCAAACGAAGAAGATGAACTTCTGTAGTTTGAAAATTGGCCAAAAGACCATTACAAAGCATTCAGAACAATGTTATATAGCCCTTTGAATAATCGAGAGCCTTCGGAAGAAACATAAAAGGAAAAACTTCATCAACAGAAGATAGTTGTTGGCGATGATATAGTCGTTGGAGCGTCGACACTCTCGGCCAAATAGGAGCAACCTTGCTGTCTGGCTCACTCAACTGCTACCCGGTTCCCTAATGAGCTGCTGCCTGGTTTATTTTTTTAAACTTGGTTCATTGCTGACCGGTTCAGCTGTTGTTTGGTCTTTTGATGCCCGGTTCTCTTCTAGTTGTTTGCGCCATTTTCGTGGTCAGTGCTACACTCCCTTTTAGCCCATTGCTTTCTCTTGTCAAGCTCATTCTCCATGCTTTAAGATGGTATTTTCCTACAAAAATAACAAACCGATTAGACGATAAATTGGTTAAATTACTTATATGGGTTTGTGATCGATGGATAGGTCTCGTAGGCATATAATCCTCTCCAGGTGATTGAGGATTTGTCCTCAAATCCAAATGGTAGCTTCTTTGCACTCCTTGGTGATGCATGAGCATCATCAATGGCTCCTGGAGAGGGACACCAACAAAATTGAGCTTGTAACGACCCCATTTCCCAGCAAGATATTGTCCGCTCTGGAGATTGGGCCGTAGCCCAATATCCTCCCCTCACGGCTTTGTTTGGCGAGAACTTCCCGGAAGGTCACTCAACCTGGAATTGCTCTCGCCGAAGCACTTTTAACTTCGGAGTTCTTAATTGGGTTACGGCCCAATCCCCAGAGCGGACAATATCTTGCTGGGATAAGGGGTCGTTATGACCCAGATGTGTACGTACGGTACGATGGCTGCACGAACCGGAACCCGGATGGCGGTACGTCCGCGCGGGCGAATTGGAAGATGACAGGTCGTAAAAAGGGGGTCGTCACAATCCCACATCGCTTGGGGAAGTATGTGGAAATGAAACATATGTAAAGAGACCCTCCCAACATAGCAAGACGCGTTTTGGAGCACAATTGACAACGGATCCCATAAGAACTCCGAAGTTAAAAGTGCTTCGGCGAGAGCAATCCTAGGTTGGGTGACCTAACGGGAAGTTCTCGCCAAACAAAGCCGTGAGGGGAGGATATTGAGTTACGGCCCAATCCCCAGAGCGGACAATATCTTGCTGGGAATAGGGGTCGTTATAAATGGTATCAGAGCCTGTACCCAACCGGAAATGTGGCCAACGAGGATGTTGGGCCCCCGAGGGGGGGTGATTGTGATGACCCGAATATGCACGTATGGGTACGATGGCTGCACGAACCGGAACCCGGATGGCGGTACATCCGCGCGGGTGAACCGGAAGGTGACAGGTCGTAAAAAGGGGGTCGTCACAATCCCACATCGCTTGGGGAAATATGTGGAAATGAAACATATGTAAAGAGACCCACCCAACATAGCAAGACGCGTTTTGGAGCACAATTGGCAACGGATCCCATAAGAACTCCGAAGTTAAAAGTGCTTCGGCGAGAGCAATTCCAGGTTGGGTGACCTTCTGGGAAGTTCTCCCCAAACAAAGCCGTGAGGGGAGGATATTGGGCTACAGCCCAATCCCCAGAGCGGACAATATCTTGCTGGGATAAAGGGTCGTTATAAATGATTGTGATGACTCAAATGTGCATGTATGAGTACGACTGCGGGGCAAACCTCGGGTTGCGGGGCAAACCTCGGGACCTAAGCCGAGTGTAGGCGAATCCCGGACTCGAGTATAGGCGAATCCTGGGTCGTAAAAAGGGGGTCGTCACAATCTCACATCGCTTGGGGAAGTATGTGGAAATGAAACATATGTAAAGAGACCCTTCCAACATAGCAAGACGCGTTTTGGAGTACGATTGGCAACGGATCTCATAAGAACTCCGAAGTTAAAAGTGCTTCGGCGAGAGCAATTCCAGGTTGGGTGACCTTCTGGGAAGTTCTCGCCAAACAAAGCCGTGAGGGGAGGATATTGGGCTATGGCCCAATCCCCAGAGCGGACAATATCTTGCTGGGAAACGGGGTCGTTACAAATGGTATCAGAGACTGTACCCAACCGGAAATGTGGCCAACGAGGACGTTGGGCCCCCGAGGGGGGGTGATTGTGATGACCCTAATATGCACGTATGGGTACGATGGCTGCACGAACCAGAACCCGGATGGCGGTACGTCCTCGCGGGCGAACTGGAAGGTGACAGGTCGTAAAAAGGGGGTCGTCACAATCCCACATCGCTTGGGGAAGTATGTGGAAATGAAACATATGTAAAGAGACCCTTCCAACATAGCAAGACGCGTTTTGGAGCACAATTGACAACGGATCCCATAAGAACTCCGAAGTTAAAAGTGCTTCGGCGAGAGTAATCCCAGGTTGGGTGACCGACTGGGAAGTCCTCGCCAAACAAAGCCGTGAGGGGAGGATATTGGGCTATTGAGTCTATTTTTATCCATAAAGCCTACAAAACAATTAAATGCATTAGAAGAAAAATTTGGTCATGGATTCGATCGAGGGTGGAGCAGTACATTTCTCAATAATATTAGCTTCCACAAAAGGTTATTCTCCAAATCAAAAACTAGAGGCACAATTATAAAGCTATCTCCAAACTTAAAATTTAAAGTTTCCTCTAATTTGAAATCAAACAAAAGTATTTTTAACAAGCATAAATGTTCTAAATTGAAATCAAGATATGCATTCATGGAATGACTAATAATTATATCCATCACATAATATTGTAAGTTCAAAAATAGATGCAAGATAACATGAACTATATTATGTGCTACTAAACAAAATGAATCCTCTTTAAAATAATATTCAAGAGTGAAATTCAAAGAAGGATTAGTAAGAATAAGTCCAAAAATCCAATCAAGAATATCATCAAAATAATCTACTATCCATTCAATTCTAAATAGCCAAGTTGCACATATCTTATTGGTAAAGTACTCACCACTTTCTTTGCTACATCTTGGTTGATGGACTTAGAAAACATGGAGGTGATAAAGGGGTTTTTTCTTTTCTCAAAGCAAAAAGAGATACAAGAAAAACAATCATTTTCCAAAATGTTAGAAATAACTTCAAAAGGATCATGAAAGTCATGCTTGATTTCGAAAAAATAGACTTCAAATTCAAAAGAGTTCAACAAGCTATAATCTTTAAATAGAGAAATCAAACGATTAATAAACATGTAAAACCTACATAGCAAAGCATAATACCTAACAAGATAACCACATTTAAATTTCATTGTATAAATGGTAAGTTCATGTATGGGTTTCAAAATAAAAGTGAACTTAACATCATAATAATTTGCAAGTTCAAGAAAATTCACTTGGGTTATCATGCTAAGATCCATAATAAAAAAAATCAATGGTCTATTGCAAAAAGTAAACTAACTCAACAAATTCATTTCATCCTTTAAGAAAGGACACAAACAAAATTCATTCATAATTGGACCATCAATTTTCTTTCTTTCAACATAAATGGTTTTGAAACATAAGAGACTATCATTAAAAATTATTTTCAAACTATTCAAGAGCAAAACATTCTTTAAGAATCTATCATAAGGATGCCATAAAATAGAAATGCAATAAGATTCCAAAGTATAGAAGTTCAACATATTATCATGCGCCAAAGATCTTATCATATCTTTAAATAATGACTTCATTACAAAACCAACACTATATTCTTCATAAGCAATGGAAATGAAGTAATCTTCAAAATCACAAGAGAGCATGATGGTATAATTCTTTTTAAAAAAGAAATATTTATCATTATGCTAATTATATTCGGCAAAAATAAAAATGCAAAATAAAACAAAGTAAAATCTAAAGTACTCCATCCTATTCTAAAAAAACCAAGAAATTAGATGGTTTGGCGGAATAAATATGTGGACTAAATCATTCAAAATTTTCCTAGACTTTTCATTTTTAAGGCTTAGCTTTAAGGTGCTAGGGTAATTTAGGACTCTACAAAAATTTCTAGCCTTCTTAGTCCAAGAGAAGAAAAGGGGGAAAACATATCCTTTCAAATGATAAACTCTACTCTCGGTTTGGATTATAAAGGGATCTAGGTAGTTCTTATCCATTAGGTAGAACTCTTGTTGGATGTTGGGAATAGGCGTTGGTGCATACTTTGCATAAAAAGTTCCCTCTAAAACATAAGTTGGCTCAACAAGGTCCTTAACTAAAATTTCCTACCTCAGGTTGTAATAAAATGGGTCATGAAAAATGATAACCTCAAAAGATTTAAAATTATGGAAGTGATCGGTTTTGGTCACTATTTCTTGGAGCTCAAGGGCTTCCATGGTTTCTACCATTTGCTCACTTTCATCCTCAAGGAGAGATTCCTCAAATAAATTATCAATTTCAAAATCTTCAATGTACTCAGTTTGGGTAAGAGGTTCTACAATGTTTTCTTCTAAAATTTCCACTTCCTTAGCATTCTCTATTAATTTCCTTGAGGTCTTGATAGGGCATAGAAATGCTACATGTCTAAACTCTAAATAATGAAAACATTTAATGTTTCTAGTTCTAGGCGTTGAGGTGCTTACTTCTAAGGGCATTGTGGGTTTGTTAGGACAAACATTGGCTAGGTGTCCACGGCCTAAGCATTGGGTACACTTGATGTCCCTAGCTCTAGGTCTTAAGGTGTTTTTGTGATGACCCGGATGTTTAAGTATGTGTACGATGGCTGCATGAACCGGAACCTAGATGGTGGTACGTCCGCGCAGGCAAACTGGAAGGTGACGGGTCATAAAAAGGGGGTCGTCACAATCCCACATCGCTTGGGGAAGTATGTGGAAATGAAACATATATAAAAATACCCTTCCAAGATAGTAAGACGCGTTTTGGAGCACAATTAACAACAAATCTCATAAGAACTCCGAAGTTAAAAGTTCTTCGGCGAGAGTAGTACCAAGTGGGGTGACCGACTGGGAAGTTCTTGCCAAACAAAGTCGTGAGGGGAGGATATTGGGTTACGGCCCAATCCCTAGAGCGGACAATATTTTACTGGGATAAGGGGTCGTTACAGTTTTCTCCTATGACTTTCTCTTCAATTATCTTGTGAGGTTCCTTCCTCTTAAACTTATCATAGTATGGATCTAACCTAGGTGGTGGTTTGGTTGGGTTTGGCTTCCTTAAAGAAGGTCCAGGGCTCAGTTCTAAATAGGGTGGTGTTTCGGGTATGCTTGGTCTTTTTGAAGGGTATAAAAAATTTGACTCTTGTTGGTCATCAATTTGAGCAAACTTTCTTTCAATTACATCCTTTAACATTCTCCAAGTGACAATTTCATCCTCAAAATTCTTCTTTCTTCTTGTTACGAGGTTTGCCCACCAATAACTAGTATATTCTCTAAACTTATCAGTAGCTATTTGAACTTTTCGTTTTTCTGTATAATAACCACAATCAAAATATAAATGTCTCTTTAACCCAAAAAAAATATTCATTACAACCAAAGGAGCCCCAAAAGGGAGGAATGTATAACTCTTCTTCACGAATTGAAATATCATACCTCTTATGTCTAGGTTGATGCTCATAAACACAAGGGTCTTGGTAATAGGTGATTTGGTTTCTCCTAATCATTTCAGCACCTAGACTAAATTAAAGAAAACTAAAACTCAACAATTATCCAAACACAAAAAGAATCACAACAAATGGAGATGAAGAAACAGTATTTTAATCAAGGATAAAGCGCACCAAACAATCGACAGGATGTTATTAATCATGCATAATCTAAAAATTCAGCCAACAGCTCACAAAATAACCAATTAGAAATGATTATCATGCTGAATTTTTGGACAATAAGCATAAATTAAACACATCAGACAAACAAGATTTTTAACTAGATATGCAGCAGTTGAAATAGGTATTATGTAGTGCTAAACAGTAAACAAATTCAAAGCAATTCGGATAACCAATTTGCAAAACAACATTTTATCAAAAACAGCAAATAAAAACAACCATAAGAAACATAATCCAATAAACAGGTCACAACAATTGCAGCTAAAAATAGTTTATTAAGCAGTGCTAAAACACAGCAATATACAGCAAGAAAAACAACCTATTAATCAATGCTAAAGTCAAACAATTTCTGAAAATTTCACAGCAAATTGACAACATCAACGAAAAACTAATAAACAATAACATATTGTCAACAAAATAATATTCAGAAATGCAATTATGTACTTTAGCAACTATCCAAATTTGTTGAAATATTCTGTCACACTATTTCAATGATTAGCAATATAATTTCAGCAAGTTAACCATTAGCAATTGATATATCAACGGCAATTTAAACAAGGGCAGAATTGTTTTCAAGTTCACCTAACACAACGTGATTTCCAAAGCAATTAAATTACCAAAATGATCACCAAGAAGATATAGATTTATCCTCACTAAAATAGCCAAGGTAATATTCCAAATGATGCTGCAACAAGTTGATGACTAAGGAGAACAGCAACACATAAAGACCCAGAAAAACAGTTTTGAAAATAAACAGAATCAAGCAACAATTTTGATATTTAATGAAGTTTAATATTCATGCTTCCAAGTGAAAGCCATAACGCTGAAAAGCTAACAAAACATAAAACTAAACATAAGGGAACACCCTGGATAATCAAACCAGAAAACAAATATCAACAGCAGCTTAGCATCATGAATGACAGCAAGTTAAGGCAAGTTTTAAGACAATATTCTTTAATGCTTAAGTCTAGATAAGTTAAGATATTTGCTGTAAAGATGATTATCAGCAGGAAAACAGCATCAGCAACACAGTTTGATACAACAAGCAGTAAACCCCAATTATTTTCCAACTCCAGCAGAATAAACAGCAACTAATAACACTATACAACATGCTATTCTTTTGTACTCAAACCTAGTTTAAAATGATGGTATTTTGCTGTTAAATGATAAGCCAATAAGCAGATGATAGCAGTATTTTAGCTTGGTAATACAGCGACAAGAACCAGATTTTAATCAATAAACAAAATCCGAAAATAAAGCAAATTGCAGCAATAAATTCAACAGTAGTTCAGCAACAAGCAGTACAAAGTAATAATTTAAATGATGCTTTTTGCTGTAAAGTTAAAACCAGAAGATACGTTAGTCAAGGTTCAATTTAAACAGAACAATTTGAGTGCAAGCAATATTTTTCAGGTTCTGTAAACTTGAAATAGACGTGCATCAGGTTAAGACTCAAAGACAACATAAACAATTTCAACAGAAAAGAAATGAACAGAACATGCTTCAGCAAGTTTTAACAGATCAATGTAAATTCAATGCCATATGTTTTTGGTTTTGTAGACGTGCAATTAAGGGACTGAAAACAGAAACAACAGAGAAAGAGAACAGATTACTACTTTGCCAACAACAACATACATGCACTGGTTAGATAGGAAAATAATAGTTCGAACCGTTTAAAATCCATCAACCACGGTTTAAAACTCATTTCAATGATTAAATCAATATAATGTAATTTCCAAAAAAAATTGCATTATTTAAATACACAGTTTAAAATCATTCTCTACAAATAGATAAATCCAATACAATATAACAAATATGCACGATTTAAAACCATCTTTTCTCAAAACATCCAATGTCATTTTTAACATTCAAATTGAAATGAAAAAAAATACAATTCACTCTAAACTAACTCATATGACCGTAATCTACCACTATAGTTCTCGGGTTTTTTTCGGTAGGGCTGTAGAATCCCTCTTGTCTTATTCTTCTCAAGGATTTAGGGAATTTCAACCCAAGGAGGATGACGAGGTAGCCACCAAAAACCCACAAAAAGAAAAAGAGTGCTCGGGTAAAAGGTGAGTGTGCGTGTGTAGCCGATTCAAGCAAGAAATGAAGATGAAGATGATGATGAATTGCAACGATTTGTGAAGGTGAAATGTGTGAGTATGAGTGATGAACAAAACCGTGGAAAAAGACGATGAAAATGTGAAAATTTTGTGCACCCCTTAGAGGTCCCAAAGAGCTATCCTATGTTGTGCTCTTGGGTTTAGGTATTCCCATGGGAAAACCACCACATTGGGGAAGGTTTCTCACCTTCTTCAACCTTTAAACTCTCAAGAGAGAGATTGAAGAAGATACTAATAGCTCACACAAGCAACCTTGAGCTTGTAAGCAATGGAGGGCTTCTCCACACGATTAAAAAACTATGGACAACTACTAGGGTTTTACTCACTGTAAAGCTAGAGAGAAAAAGAATTTTGTATTAATTTAGCAAAAGATCTCTACAAACACCAATAATTATGCTTAAATAGAAACCTAAGGTGGCTAGGGTTTTACAATAACCGTTGATCAAATGGAGATGGACGGCTGAGATAAATTGTGCTTGTGTTTCATCCAATGGTGAAGCTTCCTTCCTTGCAAAAGTCATCAAGTGCTCTCCTTGTGTCACGTCATCAATCCTTGTGAGCACTACCTCTTGTCCTTTCTGCCAAGTCACAAATCCATGTCTTCTTTAAGCTAAATTCTCATTAGTGCAATTGATAGAGCCTTGCATGCAATCTCCCTTCATGGCCTAGCATCATCTCATAACTTAACCCAAATTAGCCACCATCATACATCTAATCATAACCATTCAATCTAATCCAAACCACACAATCTAAATGCATGCATTTGACTCAAATGACTAATTGTTTTCCAACACAAAAAAAAAAAGACTAATGTTTGCCAAAAGAAAAACAAATAAATAGTTGCACGGTGTTGAGACCGGGAAGACAAATTCCCTTTGGGCCTTGTGACATGCCTCGGGATGCATACTTAATGAAAGTTAGTAAAAATCCCTTGCCTTATCTAAATTCTCTATTTATTACGTGTTTTTATTTTTGTAGGAAAATTTATGAAGAAGGATTGCCTATGGATCACTTGGAGGAGTCACAACTTAGCCCAATGGGAATTTGTCTTCCCGGGCCCTATTTTTGTAATTTTTATTTCGAACTTATTTGGCATACATTCGCCTTTATTGTAAGGATTTTATAAATTGCATTGCATGCATTAGATTGTGTGGTTAGGGTTAGATGAATGTTGGTGGATTATGGGTTGAAGAATTTCAACTCAAATATTCAAGGAAAAAGTCTACAACAAATGGAGCCCAAAGGAAGCCATGGCCCAAAGAAGAGCCCATATTTAAAGGTATGATTTTGTAGGTACAAGAGTTAGTGGCAACATGGATTGATGATGTGGCAAGATTCCCTCCATTGATCCCTTTAGGCATGACATTCATCTCCTCCCTAGGATGTGTGCTTGTTTGCTTTGATCTTGGTCATCCATCATTTTTCATCCAAAGGCCACCATTCATTCATCCTTATGGAAACCCTAATAATCCACCTTAGGACTCTATAAATTCATGGCATTGGTGCATGTATGACAATTTTTGCCCATTTATAAAATTTCTATTTCTCTACTCAAATGAGGGTATCCTTAGGGGTGTTTTCCTTGGTTCCTTGAACCAAGAGGAGTTAGCCTCCATTACTAGCCTAGCTTGGGTTGCTAGGTTAGCTCTTACTCATTCCCTTACCTTTTCCATTGGGAGTTGGATCGAGGACGAAAAATACCGGCCTACGGTGGTCGTTTTCCTCCCGGAAAACGTTTATCCTAGAGCTTAACCCGTAAGATCGCTCTAAGGAACCTCCAAGGGTATTTTCTTTATTTTTATTGCTATCACATCCACACAATATCACTCTTTAATTATCAGCCATCAAACACACACACTCCACCCTTTATTTTATTGCATTTTCTTTCATTTTCATCTCATCTCTCTACACTTTTCCACACACATTTCACTTCTCTATTTTCTTTTATTTTATTGCAATTCACACACCCATCCTCTTCATTCTCGGCCACCCTTCATACTCACACACCTCCACCTTTATTTATTTGCTCTTTTCTTCTATTTTTGTTCTCTTTATTTTCATTTAGCATAACACTTGCATCCGAGCACATTTCTTATCATTTTGTGGGTTTGAACACAACCCCTTTTCTAAGGGATTTTGTGTCAAGTGGTATCAGAGCCACAAGACTTCCCAAATGCATTTAGTTTCCATGACAATAGTCAAAAAATCGGCACAAACCTTGGATAGCGGCTCGTTTCCTTTTCTAGCATTAATTCCTTTATTTTTCCGCATTGTTTTCCATATATTGTTGATCTAACTTTGTGCTAACTTGGTGCTAATCTAACTCTTTTATTTGCTGCCATTTTAATGCTATTTATTAACTTGAATATCTTGTTGAAATATGGTTTGCAATAGAGGAAGAAATCAGACGAGGTATAGTTAAATCTTTCCTAGTTATTCTCTTTTTCCTTTTCGGTCTATTCTTCATCTTAGCATCGGTTCTTCTATGATATTTGCTTTATATTTAATCGTTATTTTCGTCTAGATCTAAACCAAAACTTTTCTGAAAATATAGTAGAAAAATGTGCATGAAATCGGCCTAAAGAAAATTGCAAAACCGGTTTATAATTTGTTGCATAATTTTCACGGTTTTTGCTTCTTCTTGTTCTCGGGTTATCTTATCTTTAGCCACGGTTTCTTAGCACCTCTTGTTGACATTTGAGCCATGATTAACACTTAGATATTGTCCAATAATTATATTAATTTTCTGGAATTTTTGGTGTTAAAAATCGGCTTGGATCTATCATTATCGAAATCGGATTATTATTGCCTTATATCATCGATTTTTGCATCTTCATGATATGTTCAAATTTGCCTATTAATTTGCTGATTATTGCTTTTATTTTAACTTATAAACTCACCTATTATATGCTGTTAATTAAATGCACGAAAATTGGTTTATAAGAGTTTAGCAATTTCATCATTAAAAGTGGCAACAATTGAACCAAACACTACATTAAAATTCTGCTTATTATTCTGAAAATTTCAGCATGTTTCTATTGATTAAACTTGTGAATTAATGTTATTACTTGCTGTTTTTGGAATAATTAAGTTTATATCATTATTGTCTTGAGTGGATTTGCTTAAAAATTGATAACTTGGATTTACTTGGGCTAAATTTGTGGTGATTAGCATTTATTGAAATATTCATTTCTATAATTAATTGTTAAGTGTTTAATGTTATCATTAAGTTGTTTCCTTAAGTGAGAATGATCCCAATTTTATTGTCTTAGATAAGAATTTACCTTAGTACTTAAAATTTTCCTAAGACATTAAGAAGATAAGCATCTCACTAATTTAGGAAATTTAACTTAGACAAGAAATTGAATTAAATTAAAACACTTAACTATGACTAATCGAAGTGAGTTCAATCGAGATCCACCCCACCAAGAACCACATCGGGCTAGGGATACTCCCCCACCCGAAAGCACACGACACGAAGGTGAGACTAGCTCACAAGGAGGCATGCAAGGACAAATTGATGCCTTAACAAGCATAGTTAATAGCCTCGCCCAACAAGTCCAAACAATGTTGAACAATCCTCCTCGTAGAGAGTTCTACGAACGTGTCCCTTCTCAAGAGACCTCCTCTAGGATTATTCCCGAACGCCCTAGGCGTAGAGCACCTTTTCAACCACCTATAGAGGAAGATTGGAGTGAACCCCAAAGAAGGAGACAACCATATTATTCGGAGGATGAGGATTGGGTGGATGATGAAGAGTATCGCCCAAATCGTCGTAGGGACATTGACGACCTCCGCAACATCAAGATTACAATTCCCCCTTTCGATGGAACGTGTGATGGCCACACATATTTAGATTGGGTTGACAAAGTTGAGAGAGTTTTTGAGTGCCATGATTACTCCGAGCGAGTAAAAATTCAATTAGCCTCTCTTGAACTCACGGGCCACGCCGCCTTGTGGTGGTCCAACCTTAAAGCCCAAAGAATTAGAACATTAGGACCTCCCGTTACAACTTGGACTTCCATGAAAAACTTAATGCACCATAGGATTCGTCCCTCGTCACTACAAGCACGAACTCTTTCATCAACTTCACACGTTAAAACAAAATAGCCTCTCGGTAGATGAATATCTTACCGAATTCGAAACCCTTAACATGCGATGCGCAATTGATGAACCCCAAGAACAACTCATCGCTAGGTTCATAAGAGGCTTGAACCGTGATATTGGAGATCTTGTTGAAATTCAACAATTGGAGACCATGAAATTGGTCATCCAACTAGCCCTCACGGTGGAGAGACAATTGAAAAGAAAGCGCAAGGCCGACTTGCCTAACAAATTTTCTCCCCGTAATTTCAATTCCGAGAAATCCATCCAAAAACATGAAGAGAAGAGACCGTTCAACCGAAATTGGCCCCCGAAAACGCCCAATACCCCTCACCATCCCCCACCAAACAAAAGCCAAGAATCCCTACCTAAAGGACCTAGAGCACGTGATGTGCAATGCTTCAAATGCTTAGGAAAAGGGCACTATGCTAACGAGTGTTCTAATCACCGTGTGATGGTCATTAAGGAGTCAACGGGAGAATGGGAAAGTGAAGAGGACGAAGGCCAATACAATAAAGTCGATAAGGACGAAGTAGAAAAAGAGAGCGAAGATGAAGCCGATGAATGCAAGCCTCAAGACGGACCTTTACTAATGGTTATAAGGCGAGCATTGACAACTAAGCACGTGGACAAGGACTGTCAACGTGAGAATCTATTTCATAGTCGATGTGCTGTAGGAGATAAAGTTTGTTCGTTAATAATCGATGGAGGAAGTTGCATAAATGCGGCCTCCCAAGATATGGTCGAAAAATTAGGACTTGAAACCCGTAATCATCCTACACCCTATAAGCTTCAATGGTTGGACGAAAAAAATGAGCATGAGATCACCAAACAAGTAACCGTAGATTTCACTATAGGAACGTACCAAGATTCGGTTATTTGTGATGTTGTTCCGATGAGTGCCAGCCACATCCTTTTGGGTCAACCATGGCACTTTGACCGAAGGGTAAACTATGACGGATTCCTCAACCGTTATACGTTTAATTTTGGAAGAAGAAAAATCAAATTGCTACCGATGACCCCCGACCAAGTTGCTCAAGATAAGGCCACTCGCCAAAAAGGAAAATCAAAGGAAAATTTACTGTTGTCAAAATGCGGGTTAAGTGAAAATCAAGAACCCCCTCCTATCAATTGGCATGACAATCCCTTATATGAAGAAAATGTGTCCTATGCCTTGGAAAATGTTGAAGAAAGGAAAATAAGTGAAGAAGGCATTTATGGAATAGAAAATATGATTGTAGCTCAATTCCCTTCCTTCCCGCATTTAGAGAAAACTTCCTTATTCCAAGAATACTCAAATCCTTTATTTGCCAATGAATTGCCTTACCAATTGGGGAATGAATTTATAAGGCCTCATGAGAAGACGGAATTAAATGACGAAATTATTTTTGGGATAGGTAGTATGATCATCACTCCTTTTCTTTTTCGTCCAAAACTTGAGGAAATTTTTCGATCTGTTTCATTCCTAAGGAAGAGGTTAATCTATGGTCTCGAACCAATCATTTACCTTCCTTCTTATATTTTTAGAGCTACACACACTAATAGGAACATTACTCCCTTTGTAGCTCATAAACACTCTAAACTTCAAATTGGCGGTTTACTAAAACCTTGTTCCCCACCATTCGATGTCCACAAATTCTACCATAGGATTAGAGTTAAAGTTCTATTGGTAAATAAATTTTCTTTTAAGGTCTTGAGGATAATTAGATCATTTCTTTGGTTGAAGGATTTTATCATTTCCATCCCACTACTTGTCAAATTCGATTACTTTGGAAATTTCTTTTCATCTTTGAGCAAACGCCCTCCAAAGTAGACCTCGGATTCAACTTTTCCACCCTTACCAAAGGAAATTTTAGTAAGACCATCCCTCCTCCATGCCACTTAGAAATTCTAACGAAAGAATATATCCTTATCGCCTTCAAACTCCAACCTATCAAACATAATAAACAAACTAGTAGACGAGAATTTGTTAGAGTCCTCCTTACGAATAGTCAACCATCGGATTTGAGGTCAAATCCTCAAATCACCTGGAGAGGATGACATGCCTCGGGATGCATACTTAATGAAAGTTAGTAAAAATCCCTTGCCTTATCTAAATTCTCTATTTATTACGTGTTTTTATTTTTGTAGGAAAATTTATGAACAAGGATTGCTTATGGATCACTTGGAGGAGTCACGACTTAGCCCAATGGGAATTTGTCTTCCCGGGCCCTATTTTTGTAATTTTATTTCGAACTTATTTGGCATACATTCGCCTTTATCGTAAGGATTTTATAAATTGCATTGCATGCATTAGATTGTGTGGTTAGGGTTAGATGAATGTTGGTGGATTATGGGTTGAAGAATTTCAACTCAAATATTCAAGGAAAAAGTCTACAACAAATGGAGCCCAAAGGAAGCCATGGCCCAAAGAAGAGCCCATATTTAAAGGTATGATTTTGCAGGTACAAGAGTTAGTGGAAACATGGATTGATGATGTGGCAAGATTCCCTCCATTGATCCCTTTAGGCATGACATTCATCTCCTCCCTAGGATGTGTGCTTGTTTGCTTTGATCTTGGTCATCCATCATTTTTCATCCAAGGGCCACCATTCATTCATCCTTATGGAAACCCTAATAATCCACCCTAGGACTCTATAAATTCATGGCATTGGTGCATGTATGACAATTTTTGCCCATTTATAAAATTTCTATTTCTCTACTCAAAGGAGGGTATCCTTAGGAGTGTTTTCCTTGGTTCCTTGAACCAAGAGGAGTTAGCTTCCATTGCTAGCCTAGCTTGGGTTGCTAGGTTAGCTCTTACTCATTCCCTCACCTTCTCTATTGGGAGTTGGATCGAGGACGAAAAATCCCGGCCTACGGTGGTCATTTTCCTCCCGGAAAACGTTTATCCTAGAGCTTAACCCGTAAGATCGCTCTAAGGAACCTCCAAGGGTATTTTCTTTATTTTTATTGCTATCACATCCACACAATATCACTCTTTAATTATCAGCCATCAAACACACACACTCCACCCTTTATTTTATTGCATTTTCTTTCATTTTCATCTCATCTCTCTACACTTTTCCACACACATTTCACTTCTCTATTTTCTTCTATTTTATTGCAATTCACACACCCATCCTCTTCATTCTCGGCCACCCTTCATACTCACACACCTCCACCTTTATTTATTTGCTCTTTTCTTCTATTTTTGTTTTCTTTATTTTCATTTAGCATAACACTTGCACCCGAGCACATTTCTTATCATTTTGTGGGTTTGAACACAACCCCTTTTCTAAGGGATTTTGTGTCACCTTGAGTTGAATCCCATCTGTGCATCCCAAGTCAATGTGTGAAGAGGTTGATCCATGTCCATCAAGATTGGTTCCCATGTCGCATCTTCAACGGGATCAACACCTGCAAAAGAAACAAAATCATTAGTAAGGAGATTGAGTAAAGTTTGGACCTTTGTTTGTGAACATGTGATCGGCCTTCTTGGCATGTCATCCTCTCCGGGTAAATGAGGATTTGACCTCAAATCCAATGTTTTGATTTCCTCATGCTCCAGATATGATGACTCGGATGTGTACGTATGAGTATGACTGTGGGGCAAACCTCAGGTTGCAGGGTGCATCCTGGACTCGAGTATAGACGAATCCCAGGTCGTAAAGAGGGGGTCGTCATAATCCCACATCGCTTGAGAAAGTATATGGAAATGAAACATATGTAAGGAAACCCTCCCAAGATAGTAAGACGCGTTTTAGAGCACAATTGCCAACGGATCACATAAGAACTCCGAAGTTAAAAGTGCTCCGGCGAGAGTAGTACCATGTTGGGTGACCCACTGGGAAGTCCTCGCCAAACAAAACTGTGAGGAGAGGATATTGAGCTATGGCCAAACCCCAGAGTGGACAATATCTTACTAAAAAAAGGATCGTTATACCAGATGTTTTCCCTTGTAAGGTGACAGGTCTTGGACATTGAATGTCGCAAATACTCCATAATCACCAGGTAGCTCCAACTTATATGCGTTATTATTGATCCGCTCCATTATCTTAAAAGGATCGTCCGCTCTAGGGAGCAATTTAGATTGCCTTTTGGTTGGAAAACGCTCCTTGCGTAGATGCAACCAAACCAAATCTCTTACTTCAAACACGACTTCTTTTCGACCTTTGTTTGCGTGTTTAGCATATCCTTCATTACTCTTCTCGACGGCTTTACGTACTTTTTCATGCAAGTTCTTAACTTGCTCCGCCTTATTAGCTCCAGATAGGTTAACAAGACTCCTAGGTGGGTATATGGACGAGATCCAACGGTGTGAAAGGATTGAATCCATAGACAACTTCGAAGGGCGTTTGCTGGGTATTAGAGTGAAGGTTTCGATTGTAGCAGAATTCAAGATGTGGTAGCACAGTGTCCCAATTTGATAATTACTTGCCCACGACAGTTCATAAGAGGATACCCAAGGTCCGGTTTATTTAGCACCCGGTTCCACTAAACCAAATTTAATTTATCAAATAATGATAAGCAATTTTTATGAAAGAAATTGGGGGAATATTTATTAGGTTATGAGTGACTAAGCAAAGGCATTTATGTAAAGTGAGGTTTTAAAACAGACAACGTATTTAAAGGAAGAGTTAATACATTGTAGCCGCCACTATTCCCTATTTTCCTCTTTCGATTTTCAGCTCGAGCAGTAGAACTCTCTAGGCGATTCTCTCGCCCGATTCTCTCGCCCGATTCTCCTTCAACCTAGGTAAGTCTTGTTTTTCTTGCATTTTTGCGATTAGTTTACTGAGAGAATACAATGTGAAGATTTTGAGGTTGCTGTGATTGAGGGTGGGTTCGGGTTCTTGATGATAAGTTGGAATGCACGGGTAGCATAGTTTCAAATCGATTTCCTCAAACATATTATTGATTTTTGGTAAGGTTTAGTAAGAGTTGGATTAATGTACTGTCATGACCTTAGGTGAGCGAGCTTCTGGAGTAGTTGTAACCGAGCATTTCCAGGAGAGCCAGGTAAGTGAAGTACTGTGTGCGCCTTCGGGCCTACATCACAAAACAATAGGTGTATGCGTGATTGAGTATTTCTTGTATGTTATGCATCATGTTTTTGAAAGAATACAAAAATGAATTTTCATGTAATGTTATGGAAAGACAAGTACAGATTGAAATGCATTGGCGGTTAAGGGAACTAATCCACCCCTTAACTGATGATGAGGATTTATAACATTGGGAGAACTGATCCCACTCCCAAGGGAACTGAGAGATCAGAACAGCTATTAAGGGAATTCATCCACCCCTTAACTAATGAAGAGGATGTATAACATTGGGAGAATTGATCCCACTCCCAAGGGAACCGAGGGATCAGATCAGTGATTGAACGAATGTGCAACTGAGATATGAAAGTAGAAACTGCATAATTAGGATTTAAGTTTCAGCATATCATTTCATTATTGCTTTACTTACTTAGCATTAGGCTAATAGATGAGTTTTGTGATGTAGGTGTTGAGGATACCACAGGTGAATTCCATGAGTTTACTGATGAATAGATGGAGTTGGAGGAGTACTTCTCTGTCTCGAACTGGTATACTGATGAGGCGGATTAACTGATGTCTGTTGATGTGAAAGTTTAGTTGACAGTGTTTCAATTTAAATATGTTGAGTTTTCATGACAGTAGTGATTTCAATGTTTTGAATACGTTTTTGAGTTTCCTTTTCTGATAATAGTATTCTGTTGGGATTTGATGTTGGTACTTGCTTGTTTTTGAGTAATGCATTGGCTTGAATTGTTTTCTAGATGGTTTCAGCAAAGTGAGTAAATTCTTTTCTGTAGTAGAGTTGTGTTGTATAGTAAGAAGTTGCTGGTATGTCGCTCTGTTCTCTATCGGTAGATGATGTCTATCGGCAGATGTCAAGTTATAGTATGTTGATTATCGGAAGATGTCTTCAGTAAAGCCATCGGATGATGTAGGTTTAATTCTGTCGGAAGATGTCTTCAGTAAAGCCATCGGATGATGTAGGTCTAATTCTATCGGAAGATGTAGATTTTTCACTATCGGTATGAGTGGGTATTATGCTTTGTCATTTAGTCATCGGTTTGGATGTAGAACAAAGTCGATCGGATGAAGGAAATCATCTGGCTGACGTCATCGGAAGATGTAGAGTGTATTTTGTCGTTTGCGATCGGTTGTTGTTGGATAATTGATTTATCCGGTTGACGTCACCGGTAGATACAGTCTACCGAGAGATGTCTTTTGTTTTTCATTTAGTTGACGTCATCGGTAGAAGCCTTCTATTTTCTGCTTCTACTTCTTCCGATGACTTTATTCGTCGGCAGATGCGTTTGACTTCTGCGACATCTCAAGTATTTCGACTTAAACTTCTATTTCTTATTGGCCGATTGCTTCTTAATATTTCCAATGATTATTTTAACATTGTTTTTATGGCTTTGTTTAACTCTATTTTTTGCTTAAACGATTTCCGTTGCAAGTTTTAAAAATACGGTTGAAATTTTTAGTCATGTACGGGCTTTGTGTGACGAACCGGGTTCAGATAACTCGGGGCGTTACAGTTTACGACCTCTATTTACCCGTCAGTTTAGAGATGAAAAGACGTACTAAAGCATAACTTGGTCCCCAAGTTCTTCCATAGTGCCTTCCAAAAACTGCTTAAAATTTTGTGTCTCTATCCGACACAATTGAGTGAGGCACTCTGTGGAGACGAACAATCTCCATAAAGAAAAGATCGGCTATTAAGGCAGCATCATCTATCTTGTTGCACGTAATAAAATGTGTCATCTTTGAAAATCGGTCAACGACCACCATAATGGAATCCTTACTTCGGTCATTCCACGGAAATCCCAAAACAAAATCCATACTAATTTCATGTAGCACCCGGCTCTATTAAACCAAATTTAATTGCCAATTATAATGTGTTAATTTTATGGAAGAATAAAGGGAGAAAGTGATTAGGTTAGTTAATAACTAAGTAAGGGCAAAAGGGTAATTAGCAATTTTATAAATGGATAACGTATTTAATAGAGGGTTTAATGAGGTTTAGCCACCACTGTTTCTCTCATTTTCCTTCTCGGTATTCAGCTCAAGCACAGCAGAGCTCCAGGCGATTTCCCTCTCCGATCCTCATTCCTCTAACTAGGTGAGTTTTCCATTTTATTTCTCGAGATTTTAGTGGCTAGATAGCAGAGATAGTGTAATGCGCGTATTTTGATAATACTGCGAGTGAGTTGAGTTCGATTTTAGTATTGAGCCGAGAGTGTATGATGATTAGAGATTTCAAATGAGCCCCTTAGGTTTCAGAACGATTTAGGATAAGGTTAGTGGTGATCTAATCGGTATTTTTGCTTATGACGCTAGGTGAGCAGGGTTTCCAGAGTAGTTGAAACCGAACGATTTCTAGGAGACCAGGTAAGTAAAGTATGCATGTGCCTTTGGGCCTACATCACAAAATAGTAGGATTATGCATATTGAGAATGATTTTGTATGTCACGCATCATGTTTTTTTTTTAAAGACTACGAAAATGAATTTCCATGTAAGAATAGTGAAGTATGAACTGTATGTGACAGACAACTATTAAGGGAACTAATCCGCCCCTTAATCGAGTAGAGGATGTATGACATTGGGAGAATTGATCCCACTCCCAAGCGAACAGAGGGATCAGTTCAGCTATTAAGGGAACTAATCCGCCCTTTAATCGAGTAGAGGATGTATGATCTTGGGAAAATTGATCCACTTCCCAAGGGAACCGAGGGATCAGATCAGCTTATGAACGCATGTGAATGCAACTGAGATGAGAAAGTAGAAATTGCATGTTTAGGAATTTATGTTTCAACATTTCATTCCATTACTACTTTACTTACTTAGCATTAGGCTAATAGATGAGTTTTGTGATGTAGGTGGAGAAGTTACAGCAGGTGAGCCTTCTGAGTTCATTGAAGGATAGGCTGGTTGGGGGAGCACACTCATGCCACGGACCTAGTATTTGATGAGGCAGTTTAACTGATGTCTGTTGGAGTAAAGGTGAAGTTGACAACGTTTTGATTTGAATAGGTTGAGTCCTCATGACAGTGGTTGTTTCAATGTTTTGAAAATGTTTTGAATTTTTCTGATAATGGTATTCTGCTGAGATTTGACAATGGCACTTGTTGGATTGTTTTAAGTAATGCATTTGTTAGAATGGTATTTGAATTATTTCAGTAATGTGAGTAATTTCATTTCTGTAAATACAGTTGTGTTTGCGTAGCATGGAGTAGTTGAGTTGTTGTTCTGTCGTCTATCGGAAGATATAAGTAAGACTTTTGTCGTTTTGCGGCCGGTAGTTATAGAGTAAAGTCGATCGGATGAGGAAATCATCCGGCTGACGTCACCGGTGGTTATAGAGTAAAGTCGATCGGATGAGGAAATCATCCGGCTGACATCACCAGTGGATATAGAGTAAAGTCGATCGGATGAGGAAATCATCCGGCTGACGTCACCGGTGGATATAGAGTAAAGTCGATCGGATGAGGAAATCATCCGGCTGACGTCACCGGTGGATATAGAGTAAAGTCGATCGGATGAGGAATCATCCGGCGGTGGATATAGAGTAAAGTCGATCGGATGAGGAAATCATCCGGCTGACGTCACCGGTGGATATAGAGTAAAGTCGATCGGATGAGGAAATCATCCGGCTGACGTCACCGGTGGATATAGAGTAAAGTCGATCGGATGAGGAAATCATCCGGCTGACGTCACCGGTGGATATAGAGTAAAGTCGATCGGATGAGGAAATCATCCGGCTGACGTCACCGGTGGATATAGAGTAAAGTCGATCGGATGAGGAAATCATCCGGCTGACGTCACCGGTGGATATAGAGTAAAGTCGATCGGATGAGGAAATCATCCGGCTGACGTCACCGGTGGATATAGAGTAAAGTCGATCGGATGAGGAAATCATCCGGCTGACGTCACCGGTGGATATAGAGTAAAGTCGATCGGATGAGGAAATCATCCGGCTGACGTCACCGGTGGATATAGAGTAAAGTCGATCGGATGAGGAAATCATCCGGCTGACGTCACCGGTGGATATAGAGTAAAGTCGATCGGATGAGGAAATCATCCGGCTGACGTCACCGGTGGATATAGAGTAAAGTCGATCGGATGAGGAAATCATCCGGCTGACGTCACCGGTGGATATAGAGTAAAGTCGATCGGATGAGGAAATCATCCGGCTGACGTCACCGGTGGATATAGAGTAAAGTCGATCGGATGAGGAAATCATCCGGCTGACGTCACCGGTGGATATAGAGTAAAGTCGATCGGATGAGGAAATCATCCGGCTGACGTCACCGGTGGATATAGAGTAAAGTCGATCGGATGAGGAAATCATCCGGCTGACGTCACCGGTGGATATAGAGTAAAGTCGATCGGATGAGGAAATCATCCGGCTGACGTCACCGGTGGATATAGAGTAAAGTCGATCGGATGAGGAAATCATCCGGCTGACGTCACCGGTGGATATAGAGTAAAGTCGATCGGATGAGGAAATCATCCGGCTGACGTCACCGGTGGATATAGAGTAAAGTCGATCGGAAACTTTGTCGTTGGTGACCGGCTGATGTCGTCGAAACTTTTCGTTTTGTTATCGGGGAAAAGCTTCTGTTTTCAACGTCAGTTCCTTCCGGTTGACTTTCGTCTTCGGATGATGTGTTTGACTTTCATAAATTTCAAGTATTTCACGCCTAAACTTTAATCCCTCGGTTGAATTATTTTTCTTAATATTTTATGTGATCATTCAAACCTGGTACATAGTTTTGCCAACTCTACTTTGCTCAAAGATTTTCCGCTGCTAGTTTTCATGCTTTATCAAACGTTAAAATTTGAATTTTGAAGGAAGTTTAATTTTGGTCCAAGTTTTTTTTTTAGTTAATATCCGAGTTTACGAGTAACAAACTGGGTTCAGGAAAAATCTGGGGGGCATACAGTATGGTATCAGAGACATTCAGTTAAACTGTTCAAAAGATTACTCATCAGTGCCAATCGTTGCATGAGGGTACTCCAACAACTGTAAGTGTTTACCTTAACCTTAGCTACTAGGTATTTAAGAGTATAATTAACCTTGTGCAGGAATATAGCAAATGTCTAGACGACTAGGAAGACCAAGGTTACCAAGAGAGATACCAAGTCCGAGGCGGGAGGTGGACTCTAGTGTAATTAGGCAGCTGACAGAATTGATGCGTCAGCAGACTGATATAGTACGTCAACGGTCTGACCAATTAGGAGTGCTGTTGAGCCGGGAGACACAAGGAAGTGCCAACTCGGGTTCTAGCAGTGAACATTCTGGAGATAGATTCCGGAGACTGAGACCACCCACGTTTGATGGTCAGTCAACTGATCCGGTTATTGCTGAGGGTTGACTTAGAAAAATTGAGAGTATGTTTAGGTGTGCCAATATTGGAGAAGAGGACAAAGTCACGTTGGCCACGTTCCATTTGGCTGGTGAAGCTCAACTCTGGTGGGAAACAGTTGAAACCACCACTGACATTCTGACTATGACTTGGTCACAGTTTAAGGACATCTTTTATGAGAAATATTTTAACAGCACGGTCCAAACCGCAAAGAAGTTGGAGTTTCTGAATTTGAAGCAGACAGGGTCGGTGGCAGAGTACAGTAGGCAATTTGAGTCCTTTGTCCAGGTTTGCTGGACATTTTGCTCATAAGGACGAGGATAAGGTGTTCAAATTTGTGCATGGACTGAAGCCGAAGATTTATCGAGGAGTCAAATTCTGTGGCATTAAAGGTTTAACGTTCAATGAAGTTGTGTCCACTGCTCTGGAAGTGGAAGAAGCTGAAGGGAAGTGTGCTAGACCAAAGGAGGTTTCGCAAAAGTGTATCCAGCCACACCATCAGAGGGGAGAGAAGAGGCCAAGTGAAGGCCAAAGTAACCAAGGATCTGGAAAGAGGGTACTGAATACCCAGAAGTTTCCTCAATGCCCGAAATGTTCAAAGAATCACTCGGGTGAGTGTAGATTTGGATCGAGTAAGTGTTTTAACTGTGAAGAGGTTGATCATTTGTACAAGGATTGCCCAAAGCCCCGGATCGTTCGATGTTTCCATTGCAACAAGGTTGGCCATGTCAACAGAGACTGCCCAGCTTTGAAGGGTGGCCCTGCCAGGATTAAGCCAAGAATATTCTCCATGATGGAGTCAGGTGGTGAGGACCAGCCTGCTGTAGTGTCAGGTACTATATTGATTAACTCTGTACCTGCTTTTACTTTGATAGATTCAGGTGCAACTCATTCTTTTATAGCCTCTACATTTGCTGATAAGTTAGATGTACGGTTTACTCCTTCTGAGCATGTGTATAACGTAGCATTACCTTCTGGTGAGCACATGCACTCCAGTCGAATGATGTCTGATAGTGTGGTGTTAGTAGGGAACATGAATTTGCCTGCTGATCTTATTGTTATGGACATAATGGGATTTGATGTGATCCTAGGAATGGATTGGTTGTTTAAGCATTATGCCACTAAAGATTGTAGAACTAGAATAGTTAGTTTTCACCCCCTAGTGGTTTAAACCATACTTTCCAAGCCCTGAAGAAGAGTAAGGAAATGACTGTAATGACTTCTGTTAGTTGTAGACCCTCCCCTTGCAGAGAATATTTGTGCTTTTTGGCCAGTGTTTTAGACACACAAACTGTAGAAAAATCAAACCTCAAGGATGTTTTAGTTGTCCAAAATTTTCCAGAAGTATTTCTAGATGACCTTCCCGGTTTGCCACCGGATAGGGAAATTGAATTCGTGGTAGATGTTTATCCCGGCGCTGAGCCATTATCTAAGAATCCATATAGACTAGCACCAACAGAACTTAAAGAGTTGAAAAAACAGTTAGAGGACTTGTTGGAAAAGGGGTTCATACGCCCTAGCTTTTCACCATGGGGTGCACCTGTCCTTTTTGTCAAAAAGAAGGATGGATCAATGCGTATGTGCATAGACTATAGAGAATTGAATAAGCTAACTGTCAAGAACAAGTATCCACTGTCGAGGATCGATGATTTATTTGATCAGCTTAAGGGTGCAAGAGTTTTCTCAAAAATTGACCTTAGGTCCGGTTATTACCAGTTGAAGGTTAAATCTGAAGATATCCCAAAGACTGCCTTTCGCACAAGGTATGGGCATTATGAGTTTTTGGTTATGTCTTTTGGTTTGACAAATGCGCCAGCAGCCTTCATGGATCTCATGAATAGGGTGTTTCGCGAGTATTTGGACAAGTTTGTCATTGTATTCATAGATGACATTTTAATCTATTCTAGAACTAAGGATGAGCATGCAGGACACCTAAGCTTGGTGTTAGGATTGCTGAGGCAGCACCAACTTTATGCTAAGTTTTCCAAGTGTGAGTTTTGGTTGGACAGAGTTCACTTTCTTGGTCATGTGATCTCTGGTGATGGGATATCTGTCGATCCAGCCAAGGTTCAAGCTGTTAAGCAATGACCCCAACCGAAGAATGCTTCTGATATCAAGAGTTTTCTTGGGTTAGTAGGATATTATAGGAAATTCATCGAGGGGTTTTCAAAGATTGCCACACCCCTTACTATGTTGACAAGGAAAAATGTGAAGTATAATTGGACTGATAAATGTGAATCCAGTTTCCAGACCTTAAAGCAAAAACTGACCAATGCCCCAATTTTAACTCTTCCTGTCGAAAATGGTAAATTCAGTATTTATTGTGATGCTTCCAAGGTTGGACTTGGTAGTGTTTGGATGCAAGATGGAAAGGTTATAGCTTATGCCTCTAGGCAGTTAAAAGTACACGAAAAGAATTACCCCACACATGACTTAGAATTAGCTGCTGTGGTTTTTGCATTAAAGATTTGGAGGCACTACCTGTATGGACAAGTTTGTGAGATATTTTCGGATCATAAAAGTCTGAAATACATTTTCACGCAGAAAGAACTGAATATGAGGCAACGTAGGTGGTTAGAGTTTGTCAAAGATTATGATTTTGAGATTAAGTACCACCCTGGAAAGGCGAATGTTGTGGCTGGCTTTGAGTAGAGTGACTCCTTCAGTCTCTGCATTGATTTTAAACATACCAATAGCCTTAGAGACAGAATTCCAAAGATTTAACCTGGAAGCTGTATCTAGTGTGTCAGCCATGCTTTCGGCCATGTCCTTGAGGCCCACTATTTTGGAGAAAATAAAGGAAGTTCAAATGAATGACGCTGAATGTAATAAGTATAAGTTGTGCATGGATTCTACTGACAAGTCGGATTTCAACTGCTCAGCTGATGGAATTCTCAAGTTTCGAAATAGATAGTTTGTTCCGGCTGATACTGAACTTAGAAAGGAAATCCTATATGAGGCACATTCCTCCAGATTTTCAGTTCATCCTGGAGGTACGAAAATTTACAGAGATCTCAAGCAACATTATTGGTGGCAAGGTATGAGGAGATGTGTGGCGGAGTACGTGGAGTCATGTCTGGTCTGCCAGCAAGTCAAAGCTGAACATCAGAGGCCTGCTGGAACATTACAACCCTTACCAGTTCCCGAATGGAAATGGGAACAAATAACTATGGATTTTGTTATAGGATTACCTAGAACAACAAAAGGTCACGATGCAATTTGGGTAGTAGTTGATCGTTTAACCAAATCAGCTCACTTTTTGCCAATAAAGATAACATACTCGATGGATCAATTGGCTGAGTTGTATGTGCACGAGGTTGTTAGACTGTATGGAGTTCCAAGCACCATAGTTTCAGACCGAGACTCCAGATTTACATCTAAGTTTTGGAAATGTATGCACAAGGCTATGGGAACACAGCTTAGTTTTAGCACAGCCTTTCATCCTCAAATTGATGGACAATCCGAGAGAACTATCCAAACGCTGGAGGATATGCTTCGTGCATGTGTGCTGGAATTTCAGGGTTCTTGGAGTAAGTATATACCATTGATTGAATTCTCTTATAATAACAGTTTTCAAGCAACAATAGGCATGGCACCATACGAGGCATTATATGGGCGTAAGTGCAGATCTCCATTATATTGGGATGAAGTTGGAGAAGCACAGTTGATTGGTCCTGACATTGTGCAGCAGACAGTGGAAAAGATTGCTCTTATCCGACAGAGGATCTTAACAGCTCAAAGCCGGCAGAAAAGCTATGTAGACAAAAGACGAAGAGAATTAGAATTTGATGTCGGTAATGAGGTTTTCCTTAAGGTGTCGCCTTTCAAAGGAGTTGTGAGATTTGGGAAAGAGGCAAGTTGAACCCCAGATATATTGGACTTTTTCAAATCGTGAAGAGAATTGGGAAGTCAGCATATCAACTTCAGTTACCAGCCTCTCTGGAGGGAATTCATAATGTGTTTCATGTTTCCATGCTAAAGAAATGTGTTAGAGATCCTTCACAGATTATAGAACAGCAGAGTATCGAAGTCCTTCCTACTCTTGCATTTGAGCAGAAACCAGTAAGAATCTTAGATTATGCAGTGAAGGTATTACGCAACAAAGAAGTTCCACTGGTAAAGGTCTTATGGCACAACCAGAATATTGAGGAGACAACTTGGGAGCGCTAGCAAGACATGATGGACCAATATCCGGAATTATTCAGGTACTAAATTTTGAGGACAAAATTCTTTTAAGGAGGGTAGATTGTAGCACCCGGCTCTATTAAACCAAATTTAATTGCCAATTATAATGTGTTAATTTTATGGAAGAATTGAGAGAGAAAGTGATTAGGTTAGTTAATAACTAAGGACAAAAGGGTAATTAGTAATTTTATAAATGGATAACGTATTTAATGGAGGGTTTAATGAGGTTTAGCCGCCACTGTTTCCCTCATTTTCCTTCTCGGTATTCAGCTCAAGCACAGCAGAGCTCCAGGCGATTTCCTTCTCCGATCCTCATTCCTCAAACTAGGTGAGTTTTCCATTTTATTTCTCGAGATTTTAGTGGCTAGATAGCAGAGATAGTGTAATGTGCGTATTTTGATAATACTGCGAGTGAGTTGAGTTTGATTTTAGTATTGAGCCGAGAGTGTATGATGATTAGAGATTTCAAATGAGCCCCTTAGGTTTCAGAACGATTTAGGATAAGGTTAGTGGTGAACTAATCGGTATTTTTGCTTATGACGCTAGGTGAGCAGGGTTTCCAGAGTAGTTGAAACCGAACGATTTCCAGGAGACTAGGTAAGTAAAGTATGCATGTGTCTTCGGGCCTACATCACAAAACAGTAGGGTTATGCATATTGAGAATGATTTTGTATGTCACGCATCATGTTTTTTTTTTGAAAGACTACGAAAATGAATTTCCATGTAAGAATAGTGAAGTATGAACTGTATGTGACAGACAACTATTAAGGGAACTAATCCGCCCCTTAATCGAGTAGAGGATGTATGACATTGGGAGAATTAATCCCACTCCCAAGGGAACAGAGGGATCAGTTCAGCTATTAAGGGAACTAATCCGCCCCTTAATCGAGTAGAGGATGTATGACCTTGGGAAAATTGATCCACTTCCCAAGGGAACCGAGGGATCAGATCAGCTTATGAACGTATGTGAATGCAACTGAGATGAGAAAGTAGAAATTGCATGTTTAGGAATTTATGTTTCAGCATTTCATTCAATTACTGCTTTACTTACTTAGCATTAGGCTAATAGATGAGTTTTGTGATGTAGGTGGAGAAGTTACAGCAGGTGAGCCTTCTGAGTTCATTGAAGGATAGGCTGGTTGGGGGAGCACACTCATGCCACGGACCTGGTATTTGATGAGGCAGTTTAACTGATGTCTGTTGGAGTAAAGGTGAAGTTGACAACATTTTGATTTGAATAGGTTGAGTCCTCATGAAAGTGGTTGTTTCAATGTTTTGAAAATGTTTTGAATTTTTCTGATAATGGTATTCTACTGAGATTTGACGATGGCACTTGCTGGATTGTTTTAAGTAATGCATTTGTTAGAATGGTATTTGAATGATTTCAATAATGTGAGTAATTTCATTTCTGTAAATAGAGTTGTGTTTGCGTAGCATGGAGTAGTTGAGTTGTTGTTCTGTCGTTTATCGGAAGATATAAGTAAGACTTTTGTCGTTTTGCGGCCGGTGGTTATAGAGTAAAGTCGATCGGATGAGAAAATCATCCGGCTGACGTCACTGGTGGTTATAGAGTAAAGTCGAT
This sequence comes from Begonia masoniana, assembly GCA_022432975.1. Classification (NCBI taxonomy): domain Eukaryota; kingdom Viridiplantae; phylum Streptophyta; class Magnoliopsida; order Cucurbitales; family Begoniaceae; genus Begonia; species Begonia masoniana. Next base: position 19,351,616 of record CM039516.1, on the reverse strand, counting down.
CGGATGAGGAAATCATCCGGCTGACGTCACCGGTGGATATAGAGTAAAGTCGATCAGATGAGGAAATCATCCGGCTGACGTCACCGGTGGATATAGAGTAAAGTCGATCGGATGAGGAAATCATCCGGCTGACGTCACCGGTGGATATAGAGTAAAGTCGATCGAGGCTGACGTCACCGGTGGATATAGAGTAAAGTCGATCGGATGAGGAAATCATCCGGCTGACGTCACCGGTGGATATAGAGTAAAGTCGATCGGATGAGGAAATCATCCGGCTGACGTCACCGGTGGATATAGAGTAAAGTCGATCGGATGAGGAAATCATCCGGCTGACGTCACCGGTGGATATAGAGTAAAGTCGATCGGATGAGGAAATCATCCGGCTGACGTCACCGGTGGATATAGAGTAAAGTCGATCGGATGAGGAAATCATCCGGCTGACGTCACCGGTGGATATAGAGTAAAGTCGATCGGATGAGGAAATCATCCGGCTGACGTCACCGGTGGATATAGAGTAAAGTCGATCGGATGAGGAAATCATCCGGCTGACGTCACCGGTGGATATAGAGTAAAGTCGATCGGATGAGGAAATCATCCGGCTGACGTCACCGGTGGATATAGAGTAAAGTCGATCGGATGAGGAAATCATCCGGCTGACGTCACCGGTGGATATAGAGTAAAGTCGATCGGATGAGGAAATCATCCGGCTGACGTCACCGGTGGATATAGAGTAAAGTCGATCGGATGAGGAAATCATCCGGCTGACGTCACCGGTGGATATAGAGTAAAGTCGATCGGATGAGGAAATCATCCGGCTGACGTCACCGGTGGATATAGAGTAAAGTCGATCGGATGAGGAAATCATCCGGCTGACGTCACCGGTGGATATAGAGTAAAGTCGATCGGATGAGGAAATCATCCGGCTGACGTCACCGGTGGATATAGAGTAAAGTCGATCGGATGAGGAAATCATCCGGCTGACGTCACCGGTGGATATAGAGTAAAGTCGATCGGATGAGGAAATCATCCGGCTGACGTCACCGGTGGATATAGAGTAAAGTCGATCGGATGAGGAAATCATCCGGCTGACGTCACCGGTGGATATAGAGTAAAGTCGATCGGATGAGGAAATCATCCGGCTGACGTCACCGGTGGATATAGAGTAAATTTGTCGTTTGTGACCGGATGATGTAGTCGAAACTTTGTCATTTTGTTATCGGGGAAAAGCCTTCTGTTTTCTACGTCAGTTCCTTCCGGTTGACTTCGTTCTTCGGATGATGTGTTTGACTTTCATAAATTTCAAGTATTTCACGCCTAAACTTTCATCCCTTCCGGTTGAATTATTTTCTTAATATTTTATGTGATCATTCAAACACTGTTACATAAATTTGCTCAACTCTACTTTGCTCAAAGATTTCCGCTGCTAGTTTTCATGCTTTATCAAACGTTAAAATTTGAATTTTGAAGGAAGTTTAAATTTCGATCCAAGTTTTTTTTTAGTAATATCCGAGTTTACGAGTAACAAACTGGGTTCAGAAAACTCGGGGCGTTACATTTCAACCCACGGGTGAGTTGGAACCGGTAATGGCATATACAATCCTTGGGGTAGGACCTTGCTCTTGGCCCTTTTGCACATAATACACTGCTCAATCAATCGGTGCACATCTCGCATCATATGCGACTAGAAGAAATGCTCCTTAAGCATACTAAGGGTCTTCTTTTCCCTAAAATGGCCCGCAAGGCCTCCGCTATGGGCTTCCTTGACAAGGCTTAGCCTTAAGCTACAGTTAGGGATACATAATTTTCCTCCCTTTAGTAAGAATCCATTCATAATATAATATACTTCTTTGGCTTTTTCTAAGCAACATGTGTCATGCAAACCAAAGTCGGAATCCGATTCATACATGGTCTTAATCCAATCAAATTCGAAAAATCTAACTCCTAATTCAGTTAATAGGATTCTTTTTCGGGATAGAGCATCAGCGACAACATTATTTTCTCATTTCAAATACTTAAGGTTGTAAGGAAAGTGCTCCAAAAATTCAATCCACTTTGCATGTCTTTTGTTGAGTTTATCTTGACTCTTAATATGCTTAAGAGATTGATGGTGTGGAGTATAACACAAACTCTTTGGATAAGAGATAATGTTGTCATTGCTCCAATGCTCGTATGACAACATGGAATTCCTTGTCATAAGTTGAGTAATTGAGAGCTGCCCCCTTTAATTTCTCACTAAAATATGCAATTGGCTTACCCTCTCGCATCAATACAATGCCAACACCAACTCCGGATGCGTCACTTTTGATTTCAAAGACCTTATTGAAGTCCGAAAGGGCTAAAATGGGAGAATGACATAACTTCTCTTTCATCAGCTCAAAACTCCTTTGGCCGGCAGGAGTCCATGTAAATTTTACTCGCTTCTTCGTACAATCAGCAATGGGAGCTACAATAAAGTAAAATTCTTGATAAATCTCCTATAAAAGGAGGCTAGTCCATGAAAGCTACGAACCTCAGAAATTTCGTTAGGAGTAGGTCATTCCTTAATGGCTTTGACTTTCTCCTTGTCAACTTCCATCCTATTTTTTGATATGATGAATCGTAGAAAGTGTACATTCTCTTGGGCAAAAGAACATTTGCTCAAATTTCCAAACAATTTTGCATTCCTCAATGTTTGGAATAAGGTGCTTAGGTGGTTTAATTGTTAGAGAAGGTCAAGGCTATAGACTAGAATGTCATCAAAATAGACGACAATAAACTTGCCAAGAAAATCCTTGAGGACGTGGTGCATCAACCACATGAAAGTACTAGGGGCATTTGTGAGACTGAATGGTATAATCATCCACTCAAAAAATCCGTACTTTGTCTTAAAGGCGATCTTCCACTTGTCACCTTCTCTCATACGAATTTGGTGGTAACCACTTTTCAAATCCACCTTTGAAAATATGGACGCTCCACTGAGTTCGTCCAACATGTCCTCGAGCTTAGGTATCAAAAATCGATACTTGATGGCAATTTGATTTATCGCTCGACTATCAACACACATCCTCATGGTGCCGTCTTTCTTTGGTACAAGTAAGGTAGGAACAGCACAAAGACTCATGGATTCTTGGATGTATCCTTTGTCCAATAGCTCACTTACTTGTTCTTGTAATTATTTTGCTTCTTCAGGCCTCATATGGTAGGCAGTCGGTTAGGAAGCATAGCACCAAGTTGTAGGTCTATTTGATATTCGATGTCACGTAAAGGCGGCAATCCTTGTGGCAACTCATCGTGAAAAATATCTTGAAAATCCTTAAGTAGGGTTTGGACAGCTAAAGGAATCTCACCCAACTCCATAAGTCGATCTCAAAATAGTACCAAAATAAGCGTTTCTCCTTTAACAATAGATGATCTCAACTCGTGCTTTGACATTATCAGAACTTCCTTTTTCTTTTCTTCTTTCCTCTTGGCATCGTCTTGTGCCACTTGCTCTGGAGTCATTGGTAGTAATTTAATCGTTCTACCCCCAAAATTTAATGTGTACTTGTTAAGGAATCCATCATGTGTCACCTTACGGTCGTATTGTCAGGGTCGACCCAATAGCAGGTGACTAGTGTTCATCGGAACGAAATCATAAAGGACCCAGTCCTTGTACTTGCCAATAGTAAAGTCGATGGTCACTTGCTTGCTCACTTTAATGTCGTCACAATCATCCAACCACCTCCACTTGTAGGGGTGAGGGTGCTCAACAGTTTGCAACTTTAACTTGTCAACCATCTCCTTAGAAGCAACATTCACACAACTACCTCCATCAATGATGAGTGAACACACTTTATCTTTTACCGCACATCAACTGTGGAATATGTTTTCCCTTTTACAGTCATCTTTCATGTTCTTTGAGATAAAGGCTCTTCTAATAACCATATGTAAAGGTCCATCTTGAGCCGGGCATTCATCATCGTCGGTGCCACTCTCCTCCATCACTTCCTCATCTATTACCATATCACATTGCCCTTCATCATCTTCGCTCTCCCACTCACCGGTGGATTCCTTTGATTACCATTACTCTACGGTTAGGGCATTCATTAGAATAATGTCCTTTGCCTAAGCATTTATAGCATTGGACGTCTCGAGCCTTTTGATTGTTGGGCTTAGTTACTTGATTGTTTCCTTGATTGGGCCCTTGAAGTTTTCCTAGGGTTTGGTCGCACCACTTACTTTTTTAGGGGGCCAATTACGGTTAAGAGGCCATTTTCCATCATTTCGAGTCATAATAGTGGTGGTAGTCTTGTTGAAATTTTGGGGTCTAGGTGTGAATTTAGACGGATAATGGTTTGTCTTCTTCATATTAAGTTGTCTCTCCACGGTGAGAGCTAGTTGGATGACCTTATCCATGGTCTCCAATTGTTGCAACTCCACTCTGTCTCTAATATCCTGATTAAGTCCACAAATGAACCTAGCCACTTCTTGTTCCTCGGGTTCTTCTAAACCACAACGCATCTTGAGGGTCTCAAATTCGGCGAGATACTCATCCACTGACTGGCTATTTTGTCAGCGGCTATGCAATTGTTGGTTAAACTCATCCTTGTATTGCTTTGGTATGAACCTCCTTCTCATGAGTGTTTTTATCTCCCTCCATTTAGTGATGGGATTGCCATATTCGAGTAACCTCTTGGTCTTGAGGCCGGTCCACCATAGGGCGACATGGCCCGATAACTCGAGAGAAACCAACTGGATCTTAACTCTCTTGGAGTAGTCATGGCATTTGAAGACCTTCTCAACTTTGTCTAACCAATCTAGGAATGTGTTTCTGTTACATGTCTCATTGAATGGCGGGATAGACAATTTGGCATTTTGTAGATCGTGGTCATCTATACAGCTACGTGGACGGTAATTCTCCTCTTTGTCCAACGTTCATTCATCATCTTCCGAATAGTCATATCTTCGGAATCTTCTTCTTCTTGGGCGTTCGGTCCATTCATCATCCTCTTGGTGATCTCGAGGATCTTGGCGAGGATTTCTTCTTTAGGGTCGTTCAACCCATTCATCTTCATCTTGGTGACTCGAGGATCTTATTGAGGATTTCTTCCATGGGGGACGTTGCATCCTTCATTGGATTGGGGTTTCTAGGGAGGTGTCCCTTGAATGGATGTCCCTACGAGGATTGTGTGTCCTTGGTTCGCGGAATTGTTTGAATCTTAAGTCCATGTCCTCAACTCGTTGGGTTAGGGAGGTCACAGCTTTAATCAAGCCTTTGATTTGACCTTGTATGCTTGATTCACCCTCGTGGTGGGTGGAGGACTCGGTAGATGGAACTTCCTTATCACGAGTGTTGTCCATGTTTTGAATAATTTCTCTGTTAGTTCCGCTCCTTGTCTTAACCATTTATGTGTTAGGAATGGATAATTAGGTTAAGTGTTTAAGTACTTAAAGTTTGTTTTTGTTTTTTTTTTTAATTAAAGTTGATGACTTTAAAGGGGATGAGGGGAAATAATTATCTACTTAAGATATTAGGAAAACCTAATCACACTAAAAAAAGCAATAAACAAAATTTCAAAATAATACAATTTAAAGGTGCGTTTTTCTAATGTGATAGATTGAACTTTTAGCTTTCTTAAAGTGACCTAAAGTTTACCCAATTTGATAACTTTGTGCCTTAGTTAGTTGATATAAATTTAGTACAAGACAATAGAGTTCAAATTTGGTAAATTTAAGGGATAAAGTGGGTGATTTAGAATTGCTAAAGTGAATCAAAGTTAGTTTTCTAAGAAATTGTGCCTAAACACTACTAACTTAAATGTAAATTAATTTAATTGGCTTATCAATTAAGTTGTAGGAAAATTATATCATGCATATAAAATGATATTAAAGTGATAAGAACACAAATTGAGCAAATACACGAAAATTTTAAGTAAAAAGTTCTATTGAGGCATTTTAACAAACACCTAATATGCAACTTAAAATATTAAATTGACCTGTTCAATTTCCTAATCAAGCACCCAAATTTTTAAACATGGGTAACCACAATATATTCAGAATAATCTCAGATTAAGATTAGAACAAAAATAGAATAACAAAGCAACACAAAATAACACAAAACAAAGTAAGTTAGAATCGGTTAAAATAGGTTTCTCACGATCTTGCACAAAATCGATTTCAATCTTGATTTATATTAATACTTAAGATGGAAACACGAAATAAAATAGATGAAATAGATGCACTAACTTTCTGCAAAAAGAAAACACAATAGAAACTGATAGAGATGACAAAGAAACTGAGAAGAAGAAATGAAAACCGAGAGCTTACCTTGGCCGACTCTCATGCAATGTGTACAATGAGTAAAACCAATTTTTAAGGGTTATTTTCCTAAGAACAAAAGCTAAACAAAATATAAAAACTTGCTGAAAATTATAGGTTAAACTATGTCAAAACAACAACTAAATACAGAACCAGAAATGGGTAAAAGAAGGGTGTGTTTCCCGGTTTTGTGCTAGGTGAAGACACCTGCCAACCTTTATGAAAAAGGTTGATCCAATGCACTAAAAACACTCAGAGGAAGCACCCTAAGCTCTGATAGCACTTGACGGGATAGCCACCAAAAGGAAGCCACAAAAACCTACAAAGAGAAAAAGAGTGATCGGGTGAAAGGTGAGTGTGCGTGTGTGGCCGATTCAAGAAAGAAATGGAGATGAAGATGATGATGAATTGCAACGATTTGTGAAGGTGAAATGTGTGAGTATGAGTGATGAACAAAACCGTGGAAAAAGACGATGAAAATGTGAAAATTTCGTGCACCCCTTAGAGGTCCCAAAGAGCTATCCTATGTTGTGCTCTTGGGTTTAGGTATTCCCATGGGAAAACCACCACATTGGGGAAGGTTTCTCACCTTCTTCAACCTTTAAACTCTCAAGAGAGAGATTGAAGAAGATACTAAGAGCTCACACAAGCAACCTTGAGCTTGTGAGAAATGGAGGGCTGTACTCAAGAGAGAGATTGAAGAAGATACTAAGAGCTCACACAAGCAACCTTGAGCTTGTGAGAAATGGAGGGCTTCTCCACACGATTCAAAAACCATGGACAACTATTAGGGTTTTACTCACTCTAAAGCTAGAGAGAAAAAAGATTTTGTATTAATTTGGAAAAAGATCTCTACAAACACCAATAGCTATGTTTAAATAGAAACCTAAGGTGGCTAGGATTTTACAATGACCGTTGACCAAATGGAGATGGACGACCGAGATCATTTGTGTTTGTGCTTCATCTAATGGTGAAGCTTCATTTCTTGCAAAAGTCATCAAGTGCTCTCCTTGTGCCACATCATCAATCCTTGTGAGCACTACCTCTTGTCCTTGCTGCCAAGTCACAAATTCATGTCTCCTTTAAGCTAAATCCTCATTGGTGCAATTGATGGACCCTTGCATGCAATCTTCCTTCATAGCCTAGCATCATCCCATGAACTTAACCCAAAATTAGACACCATCATGCATCTAATCATAACCATTAAATCTAATCCTAACCACATAATCTAAATGCATACATGTGACTCAAATGACTAATTGTTTGCCAACGGCTAATGTTTTCCAAAAGAAAAACAAATAAATAGTTACATGGAATTGAGGTCGAGAAGACAAAATCCCTTTGGGCCTTGAGTTGAATCCATCCGTGCATCCCAAGTCAAGGTGTGAAGAGGTTGATACATGTCCATCAAGCTTGGTTCCTATGTCGCATCTTCAACGGGATCAACACCTGTAAAAGAAATAAGGTCATTAGTAAGGATTTTGAGTAAAGTTTTGACCTTTGTTTGTGAACGGGTGATCGGCCTCCTTAGCATGTCAGATGACATTTCACGTAAGACTCCCAATCATTTTCATAGTCATATTCATTACATATGAAAAGACAAGTCAAGCCCAATGGGTTCTTATGTTACCACGACTTCCAACTTCCTCCTTCATGAAATGGCAAGTCTAGTCCAATGGGTTCTTATGTTACCACGGCTTCCAACTTCCTCCTTCATGAAGAAGCAAGTCTAGCCTAATGGTTCTTATGTTACCACGGCTTTCAACTTCTTCCTTCTTAAATGCATACTTTAAAACAATTATAAACAATGATATGCATGTTTAAAACGATGCATCTCAACCCACCCATGTAATTGATAATTGAAATCAATATACTCAATTTAACGAAAATTTTTGTTTTCGAATTTCTTCGTTTCCATATTTCTTAAAAATCAGAAATATACAAATCAATTACTTTACAAATCTGAAATTAAACCAATCAATAAAAATTGAATTTAAACAAACTTAACAATTCAATATAAACAATCGGTTTTGAAATTTTTCGTTTTAGCTTTTCATAAAAACGATATCAAATCATCACTTCAACATATCCAATCTCAACCAAATCTCAATCAAATCTATCCTATCCAGATCCAAGACAGTAATTAAAACTATCTTCACCTATCAAAGCAATAAAGTCTAATCTAACTATTTTAATCGTTAGAGATATTTACCATATGCCGGTTTCTCCACTTTTCCTCGAAATCTCCACCGAAGTTATTGATTTTTCCACCAAAACGTTCATCTCACTGAGCTGAACAACTTTCCCTAAACGACGGATCAACGAATCTCACTTTTCCTTTTCTTTTTCTCCTTTCTTTCCCCGTGGGTTTTCTTCCATGTTTCTCTCAGGTTTTTCGTCTCTCTCTCTCTCTCTCTCTCTCTCTCTCTCTCTCTCTCTCTCTCTCTCTCTCTCTTTCTCTCTCTCTCTCTCTCCACGTAGAAACCACAAAACACTGCCACCTTCCTTTTGAAATAGTGCATCATGGTTAATTTACATAAAAACCATATTTTATCTAATAAAAATACAATTTTGCCCATTTACTTCTTGATTATTTACCACCCAACCACACTTAATTAATCTTTAATCATAGTTAACTTTAATCTAATCCAAATTAGATTAGTTTTGATCTTATCCTAATTAGATTAGTTATAATCTAATTTTCTTAATTTATAAAAATCTAAAATCGTATTAATTTTTATCCTTGAAATTTCAAACCATTACATAGAAACTAGAGTTCCTTGTAGATAGAGTCGAGGAGCTCACTGTTACACAAAGAGAGCTAGTTCAGTTCCATAGAGTATTGAGGAAAACCCTCATGGATTGGGCAAAGCGAGATGACGACGATGTGCCACCATTGTTTAATTTATGTTTTGTATTTTATTTTATGTACTTTACTTTATGTTTTTACTTTATTTTATGCTATCAGTATAATGATTGTACTTTTGTTTATACTTGTTATTTAGTTTATGCTATGTAGTGTATGGTTGTACTTTACTTTATGACTGTACTTGAGTGGTGCTTAATTATTTGTAACTGATTGTTGGTTATAAAATTGTGATTTGAATATGCAGAAATTATTTGAAGCTAACTATGAGGGAGTCATAAAACAAAAGAAACTTTGCTCATTTTCACAATTTTATCTCACCAAATTATACATTATAATAAATACACACATTACATAGTATAATAAATACATAAATTACAGCCCAAATAGTCATACATTTCTACCTCTACCTTGTGTAGAAGGTTCCTGCACATAATGAAAATTATATTATACAATAATGAAAGTATATTTATGAGCGAAAAATGTTGAAATGTACCTGCATCCTATCAAATGTGTGGAAACCCATAATGTGACTTGCGAAACAAAAGTTGAAGTAGCGCCTGAAGTGGATCCCCTGCCAGAACAAGTGTGAGTATTATACCCTTGGCGTCGAGATATACCACACGACATCGTTGAATTCTTCCTAGTAATTATCAAACTTGGCGGCTCATCGACATCTCGCACTCTTTTCTTCTTCAGCTTACCAGGTTGGCGCTTTTTTTTGGGCGGAAGGATTTGTTTCATATTTTGTACGGTTGACCACACATGTTGGCAACTAATAGAATGAATAAAGTGTGAGTACATCTAGAGATAAGTTCCCAAGTGATAGCATTGATGAACGTAATTTTTCGGTGCTAGTCTCATGCAATGAATGCAGAGAATGAAATGAACACAGGGGATTCCAGTAAGCTCCCACCTGTAACAGTTGCACACACATATTCATGTCGACAACATATTGTTCGTTGTCGTTATTGACTTCAAATCGTGCAGCTCCTGCAACATAGGACTCCAATTTCGAGCTGCATGTTCTAGCTTTATAAGTTTTTTTCTTATCTAGGGACACAAGATGCCTGTTGACGAGGCTAACTTCTCATATTTTTTTACAATTCTAGTCATCAAGCACTTTCGGATCATCTCGAATATGGTCAGAATCAGTTTGTCCCTGATAGGTAATAGAATTGCATTGAATAACTCACACAAACTATTTAATCCCGATTCACACTTGGAAATTGAAGAAAATGCATGACTAGTCCAATATCTAGGGTTTTGTGCCTCGAAGATATGTGTGGGCATTTGAGTTAATCTTATATAAGTTCCTCATTTCTATCTCGAAATGAAAATATGTGGTTGCCCTGTCCGCATTCCACATTGTATCTCTGTATACTTTGTCCCGAAATTGGTTTTTGAAATTTGCGTACATATGTCAGAGGCAATGGCGGTGGTTGGCTGACGGTAATTATTGTTGCACAACAGGCAACAACCCATGGTGTATTTGAAAGAACAAGAGAGTCAACATAAAATAATATAACTACCACAACGCCTTAATCTTTGAAAGAATAATTGGAAATACTTTATACCTTTTGTCGATCTGAAACAAATGTCCATCTGTATCTCGATTAAGTCTGTAGGTATTCCTTAAATAATTTCAAAAACCACGTCCATGAGTCCATACAGTCTGATTCCACATCGACAACAGCAACGAGATATATTCTAGTATTGCCATCAATACTAACGACTGTCAGTAATTGGTTGGGACAAGAGCCTTTTAGATGACAACTGTTGCAAAAAATCTTACGCAAGTGAACGTGTCATAAAAGTAATAAAGTTCGTAAGTATGAGTCGATACCATGAGCACTAGTTTCACTAATTATCAAATGAAATTAATTCTAAATTATAATGAATACAAAATGGTGATGAGTTTGGATTTAATAAAACACAGCAAAATAATTTAATTAATGAGTTTGAGAATATAATGAGAAAGCTCTAGGGTTTCCAATTTCACCTAAATTAATCATATTTAGTATTTCTATTACAAATTATTAATTTCTATTTCTATGTGTTGATGGCAATTTCACAAAAGTATTTATCAATCTCTCTCGAGTGATGATAAACTTATCAAACTAACGAATTATTACCTCTCGGTCTCTAATCCTGAGAATTAATTGAATACATTAAGAACGAGAAATTAAAGTACCACATAAACGCATTAGCTATCTCTAGTCTAACATCATTCTCATGGTAAATTATATCGATGTGCTCTTGTCGCTCATGAGCGATGGTGCTTTGCGCATATGTCATGCCACCGGAACTATTGCGTCTTACGCGAGGCATAGGCATTGGTTGCAGAGGGATTTGTGCATTGACATCTTCCTCATCTAATCCCATCCCATTATATCGGGAGCTGCCATAGGGCAGATTGGCTATTCTGGAAATGTTGGCAGAGCCATATACCATCTGTTGGATCCATGGCTCGTCAGTGGAGATCATGGGTACATTTGCCGCTGCACAAAGCTGAGTGATAAGCACTGGATGGATGTGGCCGACTGTGGACCCTTGCCGATAGGCGAGAATGTTTTGGTGGATAATCTGTCCGACATTTATAGAGCGCCCTGTGAGAATGCAGTAGAGCAATACCGCTCACTCATTGGTCAACTCAGATTTATGAGATGTGGGCATCAAATTACCTCGAATGAGTTTGCACCACGCTTTAGCGTAGCAATTGAGGCAGCTTGAGATGAGGTGTTACGGTTAAGCGGGGTTGACTGAAGAATAAATCCATGTTGAACCCCAGTGGCCCATCTCTCCTAAAATCATGTTGTAATCTGACCCGACATCCATCATGGTTTGATATTTGTTGGTCACCAAATTGTCGAGGCCTAGGTGGGTGTTGATGGCGCAGCAGAGAAGTCAATGAATTTGTTCCGAACTTTGACAAGCCCATCGTTATTTGCTGCCCTGAGGTTTGCATAAAATTCGCGAATGACATTCACGTTCGCATCACCACCGAGCACTGCAACAGTCTCCCAACTTCGTTGTCAAAGCATGGCCAAGATGTTGCTATCAGTTGCTGCAGGTTGGAATTGAATTTCACAGATGATGAACTTATCTTTGGTCATGAACTCCTTAAAATAATTGGTTGCGATGAGAGTAATGAAGGAATGGTTGATTTGATTGAAAGCTGGTTGTGGCTTTCAATCGCTTAGGAGGCATCTTGGATTGTCAAACGATTTATATAATCTGTTTCTGCACACAAGAAGCAAACACAGCCAACCCATCATACACACGCACGATGTTTATGCACATGAGAAAAGCACATAATAAATTTGGAATAAACAGAATGCACAATTTGAAAGTTGTACGTGACTCAAACAATTCATCAAACACCTGGTGGGCATGCACAATGAAAATCTAGGCACAACCTGAGTATTACTCTAACCACCCTCAAAATTACCATCAAAGGGAAATGTAACGATCATAAGAAGAAGAGCAGTGAACACACACTTGAAAAATTTTGCAAAGTATAATCGACACCAAAGCAGTGGAAACATAGTGCGAAAATTTCCAATGGCAAGAAAGATAAAGTGCTCAGTAGGAGAAGTTTACCTTGGAGGTAATCAGGTGGTGTGTCGCTGAAGAAAGTGTTAGAATTGGTGACTGATGGCCGCGAATCGATAGCCAAAGAGTGCGATAGAAGAGGAGGGCTTCGGCAGCGAGAGGGGATAAAAAGTTCTGAGTCACCGATCAATCGCTAGGTTTTAAAAAAAATGAGTTGCCGATCGATCGCCAAAATAGCCGATCGATCGGCAACTCCTGTGTGTCAAATTATTAATGTGAGTCGCCGATCGATCGCCAATATGGCCGATCGATCGGCAGCTCCTCTATTCCGTTTGAGGGTTTTTTTTTTTTTTTTAAACAGCTTAATGTAAAATTAAACAAAAATAAAATACATGGAATAAAACTTAAGACAAAAATAATAAAACAAAAATTAAATGAATGAGTTACCTCCCACCAAGTGCTTGTTTTAACATCATCGGCTTGACGTCAGGCGAACTTTACTCGTCGAGAGTGAGTTAAGTGACAGATGGATCACTCTCAATAATACCACCAAAATACGGCTTTACTCTTTGACCATTAACCTTGAATGTCCCCACATCTGCTACACATAGCTCGACTGCACCATGAGGAATACTTAAACCACCGTAAACGGGCCCAACCATCTCGATTTCAGCTTTGCAGGGAAGAGTTTTAGACATGAATTAAATAACAACACCTGTTAGCCCGCCAATAACTCTTTCTTCATAATATGCTTGTCATGCCACACTTTTGTTTTCTCCTTGTAAATCTTGAAATTTTTATATGCATTGGTGCGTAATTCATCAAGTTCATTAATTCGGAGGTAATGTTTGTGGCCAGTGGCTGTCAAGTCAAAATTTAATCTCTTCATAACCCACCAAGCACGGTGCTCAAGTTCAACGGGTAAGTGACAAGCTTTACCAAAAACCAACCGATATGGGGACATTCCCGCGGTCCGGTAAGCCCACAGTGCATCGTCCAACTTATATGCTCAGTCTTTACGTGAATTATTCACCGTCTTTTCTAGAATAATCTTAACTTCTCAATTTGAGATTTCTACTTGACCATTGGATTGTGAATGATACCTCAATGCCTTTCGATGTTTGACGCCATATTTTAAAAGTAGTGACTCAAATGGCTTGTTACATAAATGTGTACATTCATCACTAATTATTGCGCACGACGTGCCTAAACGAGTGAATATGTTCTTACGCAAAAACTTCAAAACCACTTTGCCATCATTAGTTGGCGTAGCTATTGCCTCGACACATTTTGAAACGTAGTCCACAGCGAGAAGTATATATTTGTTGTTAAATGAGGTTGGAAACAGGCCCATAAAATCAATCCCCCATATGTCAAATATTTCAACTTCAAGGATGTTTGCCAACTGCATTTCATGCCGGCGGGATATATTACCCAAACGTTGACATCGATTGCATGCTGTGACAAAGTAATGTGCATCTTTAAACAGGGATGCCCAATAGAAACTACATTGAAGTACTTTTGCTGTTGTTCGATTTCCTCCAAAATGACCACCACATTCAAGAGTGTGGCAATGCTTCAAGACTGCTAGCATCTCATCTTCAGGGATACAACACTGTATTACTTGATCAGTGCAATGTCTATAAAGAATTGGTTCTTCCCAATAATATCGCTTCACGTCGGAGAGGAATTTTTTCTTTTGGTGATTAGGCAACTCGGGTGGCATGATTTGACAAGCAAGATAATTTACATAATCCACATACCATGGAAGTTCAGAAATTGCAAGGAGTTTTTCATCTGGAAAGTCATCATCTATTTGCTCATCACTATCCTGCACATGGGCTCGAGTCTTTAGACGTGAGAGATGATCGGCGACAAGATTTTCCGTTCCCTTCTTATCTTTAATCTCAATGTCAAATTCTTATAGTAATAACACTCAACGAATAAGACGGGGTTTTGCATCTTTCTTTTCCATAAGATACTTTATTGCTGAATGATCAGTGAAGACAACTACCTTGTTACCAATGACGTACGGCCGGAACTTGTCAAATGCGAATACAACGGCAAGCAATTCTTTCTCAGTGGTTGCATATTTGAGTTGAGCATCGTTAAGAGTGCGACTCGCATAGTAGATTGTCTGAAAAATTTTATCTTTCCTTTGGCCCAAAATTGCCCCTACCGCAAAATCACTCGCGTCACTCATGATTTCGAAAGGTAATTCCCAATCAGGTGCCACAATAACTGGTGCCTCTACAAGCTTTGTTTTTAAAACATTAAATGCTTCCAAACACTCGGTCATGAATATGAATGAAACGCCTTTTTCCAGCAAGTTACACAGTGGTTTAGTGATCTTGGAGAAGTTTTTGATAAAGCGGTGGTAAAATCCTGCATGCCCAAGAAAACTTCGGCCACCTTTAACCGTAGTAGGAGGTGGTAATTTTTCAATTGCAACTATTTTCGTAGGGTACACATTGAGCTATCACCTTGGATAAATTTTTTAAACATGTATCAAATGATGACCCAAATACTGAGAAATCATCCATGAAGACTTCGATGTAGCGTTCAACCATTTTGGAAAAATTGCCATCATACATCGTTGGAATATTGCTGGAGTATTGGAAAATCCAAAGGGCATCCAGCGAAATGCAAACGTGCCATATGGACAAGTAAAAGTAGTCTTTTCTTGATCTTCTGGGGCGATGACGATTTGGTTGTATCCTGAGTAACCATTGTGAAAACAATAATAGGAATGTCTGAACAGCCTATCAAGCATTTGGTCAATGAACGACAAGGGAAAATGATCCTTGCGTGTGGCTTTGTTCAATTTCCAGTAATCCATGCCAATTCGTCACCCTGTGACAGTTCTAGATGGTATAAGCTCATTTTTGTCATCAGTGATGACTGTCATCCCACTCTTCTTTGGCACATATTGTACTGGGCTCACTCAAGAGCTATCAGATATCGGATAAATAACCCCAACGTCTAACCATTTCAATACTTCCTTTCGCACTACTTCTTTCATTGTCAGGTTTAAACGTCAATGGTGTTCAACTGATGGTCGATGATCTTCCTCCATTAAAATGCGATGAACACAAAATGAGGAACAAATTCATTTTATGTCTGATAGAGTCCATCCAATAGCAACCTTATAAGTCCAAAGCACTCGTAACAATTTTTCTTCCTCCACTGTAGATAATTCAGCCGAAATAATAACCAGAAGAGTAGAGTTAGCACCAATGTATGCATAACGCAGATGCGATGGTAGAGGCTTAAGCTCAAGATCCGGCGGGCTTTCAATAGACGGCAGAACCTGAAGTGGTGATTCCCCTAAACTTTCAAAGTACTTTCTTCAGTTAGGCTCAAATGAATCCATCCACATAACATAATCTTGTACCTCTAATGTAGCATTAAGAAAAAATTCATGGTTGAATAAGCATACCTCAAGAGAGTTTCGTGGTTGAAGTGAAGTTTCCATTATCACAGTGTTAAAGTCTTCCACCTGAAACACATCATCGCTAGCTTTCGGGTACTTCATTGAATTGAATACGTTGAATGTCACTTCTTCATCTTGCACCTGCAATTTAAGCTCTCCTCTTTGCACGTCAATCAATGCACCTCCTGTTGCTATAAATGGTCGACCCAAAATGATAAGGATATCTCAGTCTTCTTCCATATCCAAAACCACAAAATCAGTAAGAAAAATGAATTTGTCAATTTTGACTAGGACATCTTCAATCACTCCGTGTGGATGTTTAATAGAGCGATCCGCCATTTGTAAAATCACTCTCGTAGGTTTCGCTTCGCCAAAGCCCACATTTTGAAAAATAGATAAAGACATTAAATTGATACTTGCCCCTAAATCACATAATGTTCGCTTAAAAATGGATTCCCCAATAGCGCATGGAACAGTAAAGCTGCCCAAATCTTTCAGTTTATGTGGGAGTTTTTGTTGAATAATAGCGCTACACTCTTCGGTTAGAGCAATTGTGCCACATTCTTCAATCTTGCATTTATGAGACAAGATTTCTTTTAGAAATTTTGCATAAGTAGGCATTTGCTCTAGAGCCTTGGCAAATGGAATGTTGATGTGTAGTTGCTTAAACATTTTCAAGAATTTTCTAAACTGCTTGTCAGTCTTGACTGTCTTTAAACGTTGAGAAAAGGGAACCCGTGGTGTAATTACCTTCAGTTTTGGTGATGGATCCTGTTGTAGCTGTTTGGCTTTACTTTCACATGGAGAAGATGTTGTTGGCTCTTTACTTTCACCGTCAATTGCCCTCTTTATTGCACACCTCTACGAAGTTGGAAATGTGCTCCTTCGGATCCTCGGATGGCAAACCGCTAAATTGTGATTACTGAATCATATGAATTGTCCCCGGCTTGATCTCAAAAATGTGGCCCATAATTGCTGGTTTACGAATTATAGATTGAACACCGACCATAAATGGCATCACATAATCTAATAATGTACGTGTCTCAACTTCTTCAATTTGTTAAAGATCCATGGTTGCTGTCCTCGTTTCCTTTTGATTTTTACGACAGGTCCGTTCAATTTCTGGATCGATAGGAACTAGGTTGGCAGCACCGTGTTTTCGCATACACCTGAAAAGAAATAAAATAAAATAAAATAAAATAAATTGAATTCAAATATAAACAAGAATTATTTAATCTAATAATAGCAAAATAAATAGTCCCCGGCAACGGTGCCAAAAACTTGTTGCAAAAAATCTTATGCAAGTGAACGTGTCGCAAAAGTAATAAAGTTCGTAAGTACGAGTCGATCCCACGAGGACTAGATTAACTAATTATCAAACGAAATTAATTCCAATTTATAATGAATACAGAACATTGATGATTTTAGATTTAATAAAATACAGCAAAATAATTTAATTAAATAGCAGAAATTAAATGAGTTTGAGAATATAATGAGAAAGCTTTAGGGTTTCTGATTTCACCTAAATTATTCCTATTTAGTAATCCTAATAAAAATTAAATTTCTATTTCTATGTGTGGATGACAATTTCACAAAAGTATTTATCAATCTCTCTCGAGTAATGATAAACTTATCCAACTAGCGAATTATTACCTCTCGGTCTCTAATCCTGAGAATTAATTGAATACATTAAGAACAAGAAATTAAAAAACCACATAAATGCATTAGCTATCTCTAGTCTAACATCATTTTTATGGTAAATTATTCAGTGTACGATTATTTTGCAACTCTCGTATCTTAAAATAATCCTATAAACATGTTTTTGGTGATCAAGCAATCGCAAACATTAAGAATGGAATAAATTACTCAACACAATTACGAAACAGAAAATCAATAACTTGCATTAAAGGAAAAACTAAATAATCATAATTTGGCTACATCGTAGCCCTAGAAAAAAAAATTAGTTCATGATAAAGTAGAGGAAAACATAAGGAGAAATAAAAACAATCATAGTTTTAGAAAAAGAAAAGAAGAAGAACAAAGAAAAACTTTGTTAGTCAATGACTCACTTGCTCTTTCTCCAGTCGTCGTCTCCTAAAATCTTGCTCGCTTGATACCCTTCTTTCTCTGTTTTCTTCCTTTTTCTCGTCACTCTGTTTTTCTTTTGGTAATACAATGAA
This sequence comes from Begonia masoniana, assembly GCA_022432975.1. Classification (NCBI taxonomy): domain Eukaryota; kingdom Viridiplantae; phylum Streptophyta; class Magnoliopsida; order Cucurbitales; family Begoniaceae; genus Begonia; species Begonia masoniana. Next base: position 19,333,306 of record CM039516.1, on the reverse strand, counting down.
CGGCTGAGATTAACCTAATTTAGGTTAATCTCATTCATTCTGCTGCTGCCGATCGATCGGCTTATATGTCCGATCGATCGGCTACTCTTTTGTTCGCCAAATTCTTGTCGTAACTTGGCCGATCGTTAGCCAAAATGGCCGATCGATTAGCATCTTCTATGGATTTGCTTTTTTATCATACCATCAGCCGATCGATCGCCAAAATGGCCGATCGATCGGCATCTTCTATGGATTTCTCCTTTTTCTGCATCTGATCGATTAGCAGTAGATACTGCTTTGCTTCTCTTCCAGAGACCTGTACTTCTCTATTTTGTCTACACATTTGCACAAAATATATCAAAGTCTTTCATATACTTGAGTAAAATTCATCAATTTAAGTATTAAAGAGTACAATAAAGTGTGTAAAATACACATTTATCAACAACCATCCAAACAGATAATAGGTCTACCACACTGCAGCAAACTTGTCTCGCAAGTAGCCATACACATATACATTCTTTCGAATACACATGTAACGCCCCGAAAACCCACCCGGATTCCCAGTTCGCTACAGGGACTACTCTGAGTTAAACGACTCACTAATTTTCCTTAACCCTAACCATTAAGCACCACGCCGTCCTCCCCGAAAATTTCGGCAGAGTAACGCCTGAAAATGGCGCCCCCAAAATGCTAAGTATCTGCACACAAATAAATCTCAACCAATCCAGAATATACCTACACAACTACCCAGTCTACGAAATCTCCAAACAATCATCATAAACAGAACAAAAATGCTATCGACCAAAATGAAGAAAGTCCACAGTATAGGGTGACATATCACCCTTAACTATGATTATAGACAACAAATACAAATACCCCCACGAGAGACAAACAGTCCTACTCCCCACTAACACCATGTTGTGGCTCTTCCTGGGTCGGGTCGCCCTAACACTGTCATCAACCGGGGCCCTGGTCGCACGCCATCAACTGCCACCTACTCCTAGTCAGATTCTCGGTACACACCCACCAGCTCAGCAGTACCTACACCACAGAACACACCGTAAGCTCAAAGCTTAGCAAGTAAAGTGCTGAAAGATAAACGTGAAGCATGAAAACTGGTTATGCAATCCTAACACATACAGGTCTCTACACACGTTGTCATCATCTCACCGCATCGCAATAAACTAACTACGACTCCACATACGCATTACATCACAAACGTGCCTACAACTCATACTGTGCACAAAACTCGCAACTAACGTACAACTCACCCACTGCTTGCACAGGACCCATAACATACGTGCCACTAACCCACAATCAGTACAAGACTCATAACATATTTATCATTAACCCATAACCTGCACAAGACTCATAACATACACACAACTTTCCCAACTAACAACTTCTCGTCCACATCCGTACCCACGACCCGCCACGTATGCAAGACTCACAACGTACAACTAACAATGACTACACATACACATACGTACCTATGGCCACAACACACACAAGACTCACATCCTACACATTATGACCAACTATCGACAGCTTCTCGTCCACATCCATACTTAAGACCCACCACGTACGCAAGACTCACAACTTACATACCATGACCCACAACCTCACCAAACTTAAAACCTACGCACGACTGACTCACCACCCATGCACGACTGACTCACCACCTACCAGACTCACCACCTACATACAACTGTTCCATAACCCCCACAAGGCTCACTACCTACGTACAACTATCCCACAACCCTCACAAGGCTCACCACATATGTACGACTATCCCACAACCCTCATCAGGCTCACTGCCTACATACAACCGTCCCACAACCCTCACAAGGCTCACTACCTACTCCCACAACCCTTACAAAGCTCACTACTTACATACAACCATTCCACAACCCCCACAAGGCTCACTACCTACGTACAACTATCCCACAACCCTCACAAGGCTCACCACATACGTACGACTGTCCCACAACCCTCACCAGGCTCACTGCCTACATACAACCGTCCCACAACCCTCACAAGGCTCACTACCTACTCCCACAACCCTTACAAAGCTCACTACCTACATACAACCGTTCCACAACCCCCACAAGGCTCACTACCTACGTACAACTGTCCCTCAACCCTCACAAGGCTCACCACATACGTACGACTGTCCCACAACCCTCACCAGGCTCACTGCCTACATACAACCATCCCACAACCCTCACAAGGCTCACCACATACGTACGGCTGTCCCACAACCCTCTCCAGGCTCACTGCCTACATACCATAACCGACTACCGACGACTTTCCATCACATACGTATCTACGACCCTTAACCTGCTTACCTCCTCCGGCCCGAGTCTCACTCGGAATTCGCGGAGCACATCACCTCCGGCCTGAGTCCCACTCAGAATTCGCGGAGCACCTCACCTCCGGCCCGAGTCCCACTCGAAATTCGCAGAGCACATCACCTCCGGCCCGAGTCTCACTCGGAATTCGCGGAGCACATCACCTCTGGCCCGAGTCTCACTCAGGAAATTCGCGGAGCACATCACCTCCGGCCCGAGTCTCACTCAGAATTCGCGGAGCACATCACCTCTGGCCTGAGTCCCACTCAGAATTCGCGGGGCACCTCACCTCTGGCCCGAGTCCCACTCGAAATTCGCGGAGCACGTCACCTCTGGCCCGAGTCTCACTCGGAATTCGCGGAGCAGATCACCTCCGGCCTGAGTCTCACTCAGAATTCACGGAGCACATCACCTCCAGCCTGAGTCCCACTCAGAATTCGCAGAGCACCTCACCTCCGGCCCGAGTCCTACTCGAAATTCGCGGAGCACATCACCTCCGGCCCGAGTCTCACTCGGAATTCGCGAAGCACATCACCTCCGGCCTGAGTCTCACTCAGAATTCGCGGAGCACATCACATACAGACTACTCAAAACACATGCAAACAACGGTGGTGTACCATGACCAACTGACGACAACTCCACATCCCCATCACTTCACACGCGTACCTACGACTCACAACCTGCATACAACTAACCCACACCCTGCACAAGACACATAACATACCACTAACGACGACTACACCTACACGTCACATGCAGACTACTCATGACATACTCACGACATACACACGACTCACAACATACGAACAACTGTGGTGTACCATGACCAACTGACGACAACTCCACATCCCCATCATTTCACACGCGTACCTACGACTCACAACCTGCATACAACTAACCCACACCCTGCACAAGACACATAACATACCACTAAAGACGACTACACCTACACGTCACATACAGACCACTCATGACATACTCACGACATACACACGACTCACAACATACGAACAGCTGTGGTGTAGGCCCTTATGGGCGACTCTCAGACATTTACACTCACACTACTACTTACCTGTCGTCCTTGCTCGCTCGGGTTTGATACGGAACGCCACCTACGGCCTTACCTAACACAATTAAAATTCATCATTAGTATTTAGGCTTGAAATCACCAATTCCTCCTAAAATCACCATTTCTAGCTTATCCCGACCCATTCCCAATTAAACGGGTCACTAGCTTGGTTCGAAAAAAAATCGGCCCGAAACTTCGAACGCGCGTAACTTTTTCTACACTTATTGGAAAGACTCGATTTCAGCGGCCTCATACTCCCCCAACAACCTAGTTTAACATACTAGAATTTAATTCAAAACGAATAACTATAGCTAGGTCAAACCCCAAAAAAACAGAACCAGACTTTTACCATAATTGTCCAAAAATTTCCACTTCAATCCAATTCCACCCATTTCCTCACCAAACAATCCCTCTCACACCCAATTAGCATAATTTAATGAAATTCCAGAGCTTTATCAAGGAAACCCAAACCCCACACATTGGGGGTTCTCGATTTTCACTCCACCAGAGCCTTCCCCCTTGCCCGACGATTCATGCCAGCCTAAGCCCAGCCATCTGGCGCCGAGGCTAGCCAAAAACGGCTGGTGACCGGAGCCCAAGCTGGCTCGTCACTCTCGGCCCCGAACAGAGAGAAAACAGGGAAAAAAAATCGAGCTTACCAGTCAGTTTTGCGAGCGGGAACAGCTCAAAACGTCAGCCCTGAAGTCGCCGCCGTTGCTTGACCGGAAAACGTTGAAAACCGTTAGCAGTTCGATCGGCGATCGTCGCTCCTCTCCGTCTCCGTTCTGCTCTCTCTCGCCCTCGGTGAAAACAGCCAATGGCTTCCTCGTGAAGCCATTCGGTTGTTTTAAAAAAAAAACAATATTAATTGTTTTCTTTAATTAAAACAATTAATTTAGAAATTGATAGTTACCGTTTTGCCCCCCCCCCCCCCCCCCCCCCCCCTTTTTTTTGAAATCCCGTCAAACCTCGTTCTACAATTGTCAAAATTTCCCTTAAACTGATTCTTACTCCGCGCTCGGTTTACACTTCACTTCCGGCACTCCTGAGAAATCTGACAATTAACCGAATAATTAACACAAAAGAAATTAACTAATTTATTCAAAATAAAAATAAAAATAAAAATAATAATAAGAAAAACCCGGGTGTTACAACACATAACTCATTATCTACCAAGAAAGTCTGTAGGCCCAATGTGCTATCCGGATTTGATCTACGTATTTCTTTTGTGTATGACCACAATAGGTTGTATTGTTCGTCACCCTTCCCTTCATTAAATTTTTACGATTCGCTTCTTGCTCATCTAGCAAGACTTGATGCAATGTTGACATTCAAATTATTCCTCACTGTCTCGATAATGGAAGAAATTTTCCACGTATGTTAACTTTTGAACCTATCCCAATAATGATTTGCCATAAATTTTGCAGTAGCGTGTCGATTATCAATTTTCCTTGAACAGTTGTAAGAATCGTTGAAACTTTTTATCTGAAACGTAAGCTCATTTTGCATCTTCGAACCATGCAGTCGCCAATCACATCTGTCTTCACACACGATCGTCAATCACCGAGATTCACTTTTAATGAATTTGATCTCATAATCATTATTCAAAGTATATTCTGCTATTTCTTTTCTAATTGCCTTTAAAGAACTATATTTTTTCTCCAGACAAAATCCCATCAAAATTTCTTCCCTTACCGGTATACTTTCCAGCGCAACATTCTCCGAGTCGACCGACGTTCGAAGCTCATCGTCTAGAGTTTTTGATGTCGATTGCACCTCTATTTCTTCTTACTTTCTAGGTGATCGAATACACGAAGATCACCATATATGAGTGTAGAGTACGAATACCAGTCCATATTGGCATCACAAGTTGTTGTCTCGTCTAAATCAACTGATCTACTCGAATCAGAATCCATCAATGTTGATAATATAGAGAAAATTTGTCTGAATAAGAAAATGGTGGAGATGTTTTAGGGTTTTCGTTAGCTAGAGGGTGAGAATGAAAGGTCGTTTCTTTATATAATGTCGGAGATCGACCCCCGTTCCTGAGAACAGACCCCCGTTCTCAGGTAAAATAGTTGAGATCGGGGGGGCATTTCGGGGCGACGATCCCCCGTTTTCAATCTAACCAAAAAATATGGCCAACAACGGGAGTTGTTTCGAGACGGTGGCTCTTCGTTTTTGAACTCCCTCTAAAATGAGGAGGCATGGAACAAAGGGTTGTTTCGGGACGGTGACCCCACCCCACCCTCCGTTCTTGAATACCTCTAAAATGAGGAGGCAAGAACGTGGGGCCGTTGGGTGTTGGGGGGGGGGGGGGGGGGGGGGGGCTCTCGTTCTCTAATCACCTGAAGTGCATGATGAACGTGCGTGGGGTCCCCGCCCCTCACATCGACCTCCCTGATCCAATATGGCCACCCGACAGGACTTGATCTGTTAAATTTTTAATAATTTAAAGTTTTAGTTGTTAGAGTTTTTAATTTAAAGGGTATTTCAAATTAAACAAATACTTTATGGTTCAAATTAATTTTAACATTAAAAATTAAGTAAATGATTTATAAAATTAAATAATTTTTTTATTTCAAAATTAATATTGGATGGTCATATACTTCTTGAAGTGACAAAAGAGGAATTAAACGAGCCAACCAGTTTGCTCAAACAGGCTTGGGTTAAAATTTTTTTTAACAAACTCGTTTAGCTCGGATCATTAGGCTCGCTAGATTCATTTAAACTCTACTCGTTTAATTTGTTAGACTCAATGAATTAATTTTTTCAACCAGGAGTCGACTTTGTCAGGTCATTTGTTATCTTTATGTGACAAGAACTTCGCACTATGCTTAGCTCATAATTATGTTTAATAATTGTTTTTATATTAATTTGTCTAATAATAAGTAATTAGATTACTTTCACCTTATTATTTAAAAGTTTTGCCACAATTAAGACTTAAAACATAGTACCATATGATAATACCTAATATTTCTGATTTAGTAATCAATGAAATTAATTGAAATGGTTGTTTGTAGACCTGACTGCCTTTTCGTGGTCTTTGTTTTTACGAGACTTTGAATATGATGTGTTATATATATATATATATATATATATATAATTCTACTTTAATTTCTTATTTGCACAGAAGAATAGACTAAAATTAGTCAGAGAAGAAACTAATAATAATTAATATAGGATTAAGTCTAACTTGGTAGGCAATACCAAAACAGTTCGCACATGCTACTCTTTATATATATATATATATATATATATATATATATATATATATATATATATATATATATATATATATATATATATATATATATATATATATATATATATATATATATATATATATATATATATATATATATATATATATATATATATATATATATATATATATATATATATATATATATATATATATATATATATATATATATATATATATATATATATATATATATATATATATATATATATATATATATATATATATATATATATATATATATATATATATATATATATATATATATATATATATATATATATATATATATATATATATATATATATATATATATATATATATATATATATATATATATATATATATATATATATATATATATATATATATATATATATATATATATATATATATATATATATATATATATATATATATATATATATATATATATATATATATATATATATATATATATATATATATATATTTGTTTTAACATCTTGCTTCTTCTGGTTGGTTTTGGGTTCAAACTTGCATATCTTTGTTATTAGAGAGAAAAACTCCGATTATGAATAATTTTTTTGACATCAATTGAATTGTCACATTTGTACTCAATTTTACATGAGATGCCAAAAATAAAATGATTTTATATCATTCTTCAAGAAACTTGAAAATGCAAATTGTATTACAATCACTCGTTTGAAAGTCTTACGCTTTCGATGGTCTCACATTTTTTACTCCCGAATTATAGTACAAAACTTTATTAAGATACTATGCGGCCCTTATATCATAGAAGTTTCTTGTTGATTTAGAGCATAGCCTTTTGAAATATTTCCATAACATCGATATATAAGAGGAAATATTAGGTTTCGTTGTTTTTTCTTAAACAAAAATTCATTGGTTTTTCAACTACAATATGACTCTTAAGCACAAACCTAGTTTAATTTACTACCATCAAGACCAATATTTCATTAATTTAATGAATATTTACTATTTTTTGTAAGTTGATTTCATTTGAAGTGTTGTTCGGTACAAAAGACACAACAAGAGAGACTTAAAAAAGAAACTTAACTTTAAGTGGGGCAACATTTGTCATTTAATGAATTTGTAACATTAACACGAAACAACCAAGTTTGAAATTTGAAAATTTGAAGTGATTCCCCACCAAAAGCAAAACAATAGAGAGAGAAAAGCCGACCGACCAAACAGTGAAAACCGGGTTCGACAACCGTAGTCTTAGAGGAGATAAGACGGCTGAGATTAAACCAGAGAACATGGGGATGGTAAAGGCTGTCAGCCAGGTCACACCTATTCTTTCTCGTGGTTGAAATGATGCCTCCATTTCCATTCGAACTTCTTAATTTAGCCTGCATTTCATTTTCATTTCGTTTGCATTTCATTTCTTCAACTTAAATAAATACCCTTTTTCTTCTCCCCTCGTCTCTTAATTCCCATTTTCGAGAGAGAGAGAGAGAGAGAGAGAGAGAGGAGAGAACTTAACTTCGTGCTTGCTTGGAATTTGGCTTGGAAGTCTTCTACCTTGTCTTCGATCGTTTTCCTCTCTGCAATCGAAGGTAGACTCGGAGTTCGATCTGGTTTCTATGTTCGTTATTTCTCGATGGGTTTCAATTTGTATTTTATTGTAGCTTGACGGACTACAATCGCCTCCGTCATGGATCTGCTTTGTCTTCGATTATGTAGCTATGAAGGAATTATGTTGCAGTTCTTTCTTAATTTTTTTATCATCTAATCTCATCAATATCCTCTCTGTCTTCTTCGTTTTTCAAATGGTGATGGCGTTGTTCCCGCCCATAGAAGTGGGGTTATCGCTCTCGCCTTGTCTTCTTGCAACTTCTACCATAATTAAGGATTAATCATCGCTCTTCGTTCGGCAAATCAGCTCTCTGTGCAGGAATAGCTTGAAGATTTTTGTTTTGTTCTTTAGAATTTTTAATCAATGGCTTAATCGGAATTTTTTTCGATAGTTCTTTTTTGTGTTTGTAGTGGATGGATCCATTTTTGACTGATCAAATCTATTGAACAATAGCTTCTGATTTCATATTTTGGCACAATCTTAATCTGTATTTTTGCTTTTTATTGGCGAGATCTACATTTTGGCAGGAATCTTGAATTTATCACATTCAAATTTTGTTTCGTGTGTCATTTCTTGTAAGAGCTGGGTGTTGCTTTCTTTGCTTACTCGTATGCATAAATTTGATGTGTGATTTTTGGAGACATCTTATCTTATCTGTTTTGACTTGGATCCTTGATTATTCCATGCTAAATTTACTTGAGCATTATCATCTCTCGACTACTATATTCTATGACATTTTCTGTCGAACTCTTTTTTTTTTATCCTATTATATAACCCTACGTTGCACGAGTTACACTCCTTTACCTTGTAGTAAGTGGTGAAGTTACATTTTCTTCTTTGATGTCCATTTACTTTAATGAATTTCTTTTATGGTTAAGAAATAAAATCAGAACTTACAGATTATAAATATATGCATAGCTTATTAAGTTAAGAGATTAAGATGCTAATACAATATTTTTATCAGGGAAAATGTATGAAATTTAGTGACATTTTTAGCATTGTCATGGAAAGTAGTTAGGTGTTAATAATAGTAAACCTGCAATTCATATTCGTTAACTTGTTTTGCAGGTTCTGTAAAAGATGGCCGATGGTGAGGATATTCAGCCACTTGTTTGCGATAATGGAACTGGAATGGTGAAGGTTAGTTCTCAGCCTTCTCCTAATCACATCAAACTACTTCCCATTTGTAGCTTATGATTCACTTTTTTACGATAGTGGAACTTGATTGTCTGTTTGCCATGTTCAGGCTGGATTTGCTGGTGATGATGCTCCCAGAGCCGTTTTTCCCAGTATCGTGGGGAGACCTAGACACACTGGTGTTATGGTTGGAATGGGGCAGAAAGATGCTTATGTTGGTGATGAAGCTCAGTCTAAAAGAGGTATTCTCACTTTGAAATATCCTATCGAGCATGGAATAGTCAGCAATTGGGATGACATGGAAAAGATTTGGCATCACACATTCTACAATGAGCTTCGTGTTGCCCCTGAAGAGCACCCAGTACTGCTCACAGAGGCTCCCCTTAACCCCAAGGCTAACAGAGAAAAGATGACGCAGATCATGTTTGAGACTTTCAATGTCCCTGCCATGTATGTCGCCATCCAGGCTGTTCTATCTCTATATGCAAGTGGTCGTACAACTGGTTCGTATGATTATTTCTATGATTTTAATTTTCGTTCTTGCCCATTTGTATTATTGTCAGGTGGTTGAGTTGCATCTTTTGAACAGGTATTGTGCTAGACTCTGGTGATGGTGTGAGTCACACTGTTCCCATCTATGAGGGTTACGCCCTTCCTCATGCTATTCTTCGGTTGGACCTTGCCGGTCGTGATCTTACAGATGCTTTGATGAAGATTCTAACAGAAAGAGGTTACATGTTTACAACAACTGCTGAACGGGAAATTGTCCGTGACATGAAAGAAAAGCTTGCCTATGTTGCTCTCGACTATGAGCAGGAGCTTGAAACTGCAAAGAGTAGTTCCTCTGTTGAGAAGAACTATGAATTGCCTGATGGTCAAGTAATTACAATTGGAGCGGAGAGATTCCGTTGCCCTGAAGTCCTCTTCCAACCATCTCTCATTGGAATGGAAGCTGCTGGAATTCACGAGACTACCTACAATTCGATTATGAAGTGTGATGTGGATATCAGAAAAGATCTGTATGGAAACATTGTCCTTAGTGGTGGTTCAACTATGTTCCCTGGAATTGCAGACAGAATGAGCAAGGAAATCACGGCTCTTGCTCCTAGCAGCATGAAGATTAAGGTTGTCGCACCACCAGAAAGGAAATACAGTGTTTGGATTGGAGGATCGATCCTTGCATCGCTCAGCACATTCCAACAGGTAATTTGAATGATTTTATATTGATGTTATATAAGCTTACGATATGTTAGCTCAGGCCCGACTGACATCAATGTTTTTCTGTTACTCAGATGTGGATCTCAAAGGGTGAGTATGATGAGTCCGGCCCATCTATTGTGCACAGGAAGTGCTTCTGAGCGTTAAATGTCTTATGGTCAGTGATTTCCCCTTTACTTGGCTTTTTTTGTGTCATGTGTATTATGAATACAATTGTTGAGGCGGAGCAAGATTTGAGTCCACATGAGGAGGGGATATGTATGCATGGGCTTGATTCACCCATAGGCTTCATAATTAGATGTTTGTGTAGCTAGGTAACGACGGCTCATCGACAAATGATCATCTGCATTTGTTGGACGAAAGGAAATTTCTTGCACTGCTACACCAATGGTTCAACCAGTTTTTTTTTTTTTTTACTTGGGAAGGTTGGTAGAAGATTGTTTGTAATGCTCCTTTATATTATCATTATTTTTGAAAAAGAAGTTATATTTGAAGCTTTTTTTGTACTCTCTGGAAACTTTCTTGTATGAGAATTTTAGTCAGTTTGAGATCTTATAAACTTGTTATGGAAATTTATGCCATTGAAGCTGACAAGGAATGTTTAACGTTCCTTGCATCTTTTCCTAATTATTTAAAATGGTGGATCCACAGCGAGGGCTGAATGTGTATAGTATGTGGTAAGCTGACGTCGCATGCTCCATTATCTTTATGGCTGTGTGATTTTGCTACAGTTTCATTCCTTGTCAATTTTTTTCCATCCCCAGTCACTGGTAATATCTCTCCGTACGATGCCTCTTCCCAGGATTTGCGATGGTATTTGTTTTTAATTGCCAAAAATTGAAATCATAAAGACTTTCATAAGACAATTAGAAGTGTAAAGATTGAAGTCAAAACCAATAATAAACTAAAGAGAATAAAAATACATTTTAACTCAAATTATTTTAATTTTACTTAAAAATTGGTATTTTTAAGTAATTAAATTTTACGTATTAAATTTTTTGCATTGTTAATGTTTAGCAGGTAAAATGGATTCGAGTTTGAAAATTTGAATCTGTAAGTTGTATTTGGTTTATATGATTAGATTTAAAATTTATTTAAGTTATTTCGTTGATTGGAGAAAAGAACGGCGAAAGGTGATTTTACAATTTCCTATCGCTGAAAATCTCCCAAGTGTCGATCGTTGTTAAAACATGTCAACACTTCAAATCTTGCGACGGGAAACAGAGAGTTGAAGATGTCAACTGTTTGAGAGAAGTGTGACCACTAGTGTAATTTGGGTTGAAACTCGAGAGATATGAAGTGTCGACCAGGGACAAACCTGAGTGTTTTAAGTGTCGATTGGTGTGTTGACTCCCACGTATAAGTGTCGACTGCATAACTAGAAGGGTATAGGATCCATCTATATCTTTCCTTAACGTTGAGTGATATATTCATAACCTTAATTTTAGTTTTAGGCTCAGACGAGTTTGTAAACTTCTAACCGGTTGCTGAGTTTGTCGCTCCAGTGCACAAGAAGAGCGATAATTGTCAAGGTATGAATTTTATATTTTTGTGCATTACATTGCATGATTTTATGAAACATGTACTTGGACTAAAACGACTCGTGTTTTGGGTTAATTTTAACTAAATTAATTATCAAATGTTAATTTAGTTTAAAAATAACTAAATTGAAACAATATTTAAACTTCAAGAAATAAAAATTTACCCAAAAATTTTAAACATTGGGTTAATTTTAACTAAATTAATTATCAAATGTTAATTTAGTTTAAAAATAACTAAATTGAAACAATATTTAAACTTCAAGAAATAAAATTACCCAAAATTTAACTAAATTAATTATCAAATGTTAATTTAGTTTAAAAATAACTAAATTGAAACAATATTTAAACTTCAAGAAATAAAAATTTACCCAAAAATTTTAAACATTGGGTTAATTTTAACTAAATTAATTATCAAATGTTAATTTAGTTTAAAAATAACTAAATTGAAACAATATTTAAACTTCAAGAAATAAAAATTTACCCAAAAATTTTAAACATTGGGTTAATTTTAACTAAATTAATTATCAAATGTTAATTTAGTTTAAAAATAACTAAATTGAAACAATATTTAAACTTCAAGAAATAAAAATTTACCCAAAAATTTTAAACATTGGGTTAATTTTAACTAAATTAATTATCAAATGTTAATTTAGTTTAAAAATAACTAAATTGAAACAATATTTAAACTTCAAGAAATAAAAATTTACCCAAAAATTTTAAACATTGGGTTAATTTTAACTAAATTAATTATCAAATGTTAATTTAGTTTAAAAATAACTAAATTGTGGGCATCTTCAACGACGAAATCGAAACCGTCTATTTAGCACCTAATCAACGGCTTACATTCGTTTATATTTTGAAAATTTTTCCATTTTCCCGCCAATTTCCTCTTACAACTTTCCCCTTCTCTCTATAAATACTTCATCCAATCTCTGATGCAATCGTAGCATCCTCCATCGCTGACGATTAATCTCCTTCAATTCCTCTTTTTTATCTAATCTTTGATTCTGCTGAGAAAATGGCTCGTACCAAGCAGACAGCTCGTAAATCCACCGGAGGAAAGGCTCCTCGTAAGCAATTAGCGACAAAGGCGGCTCGGAAATCTGCCCCGGCGACGGGAGGAGTGAAGAAGCCTCACAGATTCAGGCCAGGAACGGTGGCGCTGAGAGAGATACGCAAGTACCAGAAGAGCACTGAGCTACTGATTCGGAAGCTTCCATTCCAGAGGCTGGTTCGAGAAATCGCTCAAGATTTCAAAACTGATCTCCGATTCCAAAGCAGCGCCGTCGCAGCTCTTCAGGAGGCGGCTGAGGCGTACCTGGTTGGATTGTTTGAGGATACCAATTTGTGCGCTATTCATGCTAAGAGAGTCACTATTATGCCCAAGGATATCCAGCTTGCGAGGAGAATCCGAGGTGAGAGAGCTTAGAAGTGCAAGCGATGTTTAGGATCTTCATCGCCATATGTTTCTGTAAGAATTTGAATGGTCGAATGTTCAAAACGATCGATTCTCTGATTTGCCATGAACAAATTTCTCGCATAATCAACCAGAATTTATTTTCTTGAATATTTAACAAGAATTGCAATCCCTTTATTTATGTTCTTCTCCGCTAAATTGTAGTTAAATGTCTCCTACACTCTCTTCAGTCCACAGAAATTGGTTTAACGTTATTTTTTGAGCTGAAACACTGGCATTATTGAAGCTATGAGTTATGCAGAATTTGTAAAAAATACAATGTGTAGACATAGTTTAAGAGTTGCAAAACAATTATACAAAATCACAAAAACAATTATATTTTAATTTTTTATAGTGAATTTTGTCTTTGTGATTTTTCTAGTAAAAGTTTTCCATGTAAATTTTAAAAAAATTATGTCTTGTGAATTTTTTTTTTTGGATTTATTATTCTACTTTCTAACAAAAATTATTACTTTAATTATGCAAAACACACGACAACATTAAAATTTCTCACTTCAGGGTGTTATTTATTGTTACTGTTTTTTTTTTTGTAGCGTTCAATCTTTATACACTGGACAATCAGTACCATGTATGTGAAGTTTCATAGTCATAACTAAAATTTGGATGGACGTGCATCCCAAAGAAGCCAGTTGTCATTTTGTTTTGGTCCCAAGGCTGCTAACAATGTTGTCACGTTAATGTCCTTTATGAGGAAACGTTGCTTTCTTAAACTTGTCTCCTTAATGTACTGGAATTGACATTGTTTTCTCTTTATTTTCAAACAAATAATCAAGACTTGGTTTTCAGGATAAGATGGTGCTCCCATTGGAGATACCAATATTTGACGTGGGTTTGATAAATTGATATATGTATATTTGTAAATATCACACTTGGGAAAACACAATGTTAGATTATCATTTTTCTGCAGTCACCTCTCTTCGTCATTTTCTCTCTGTTCTTCACCTCCAGTAAGCTTCTCGGCAGTAATCTTAACGTGGTATCAGAGCTCAGGTTGGATGACATCTTCAAGCGCAACGGCTCTGTTTTCTCCCTCCCCTGCTCCATCTCTTTCTCTACCCCTATTTCCGTCCATGAACCAAACCGTCTCTGTGAAGCTAGACAACCACAACTATTTAATATGGAAAGCTCAAATCCTCCATATTGTTACTGCCAATGGAATTCGTCATTTCCTGGACGGCTCCTCTCCTCAACCTCCTGAATTTTTGGATTCCACTTTGAATCAACTCAACCCTGATTTCATCCTCTGGAACTGTTACAATAGCCTTATCATCAACTGGCTATTATCCTCTCTATCCGAAGAATTTCTCCCTTAAATTGTTGCCCTTACCTTTGCAAGTGAAATCTGGACTGCCCTTGGAAATATGTTTTCCTCGTCCTCTCTGGCACGTATCACCGAACTCCGCTCGCAGCTCTAATCTCTCACCAAAGATGGCCTTTCAGCAACTGCGTACATTCAGAAACTCACTAGTATTTGCAACATTCTCGCTGCCATCGGCGAATCGGTTTCCCCCAAGAACAAAATGCTGTATTTCATCGGAGACCTCGGTTCGGAGTATAATCCTTTCGTCACCGCAATCACCACCTGCTCCAAACATCCATCTCTGGAAGAGGTTCAAAGCATGTTCCAAAGCTACGATTTTTGCTTGGAGAAACAAAATCAGACTGTCCTGCTTCCGACGCCGGCGCAAATGCACGCGAACGTCATTTTTCAGCGATCGTTTCGCACCCCTTGGAGCCCTCGCCCTGAAGCCACTCTTCGACCTAACCCGATGACCGGTTCCCCTCCAAGCTGACCTGGTTCACCACACCATTTCCAGCCGCCTGGCCTATGGCGTCCCCAACCCAACTCCCATTCCCGGCCCTGTTGTCAAATCTGTGGAAAACTGGGCCACTCGGCCCTCAAATGTTTTAAACTCCCCTCTGTAGCCCAGCGATCCCAGTTTACACCCTAAGCCCATCCCAACCTAACCAGTTTAACCCCTGACCCGATCCAAACCCAATACTACTATCCCTTAGTCCAAGCCCGTCTCGACTTTACCCAGCCTGACCCGCCCGTCCCCTTCATGATAGGCTACGGGCCTGCAAATGGGGTTAGAAATGGCATGCGGAAGAATCAAAATAACAACAACGATCGGTACTCTAAGAACACCCCAAAACAGACTCAAATATGCTGAAAATAGAGATGAACAGAGGAGATGAGACGGAGGGCGTGAGGCGCATACCGAGAAGTGGGTATTGCTCAGAACGGTGCAGAAATGATGGAGGAGCGAATTGAAGACCCAGAAACGACTCGTAGTTTTCGAGTGACAGAAATCCGTCGTTGCCAGCGAAGGATTCTCGGCAGAGGGCACTATGGCGTTCGCCCCTTTTCTTCATTGCTTCCATTGCTTGGAAGAAGAAGAAAGGGATTAAGAACACCCCCTAGCAGCCACAAGCTCGGGGTGCAATCGGGAGCTTCATCTAGGCGCTACGCGCCGATGAAGCACCGAGAGAAAAACTCTCTCTTTCGCTCGGGGAGAGCGCTCCGAATGGGAAGGAAAAATCCTTTGCAATTCCAAAAATATGCATCAATAGCTAACCCGATTACAACGATGGAGGGAAGCTAAATATAGTGGGAGAATCAGGAAGAGAAAAGACGAAAAGCTGCAAGAGGAGCGTCTGGAAATTCGTCGGGCAACGGCTAGAAATGTAGCCGTTGGATGCTGGCGGTTCGATTCACACAGGTAATGCTTCTCCAAGGTTGGTTCACTCCTCTAGCATTTGGTTCAGCTTTAATTCAGTCCGGTTCAGCCCTTCATTCCACTTGGTTTGGCCGGTTCAGCCTTGGTTCAACATTCTTTTGCCTTGGTTCAGCTTTTGGTTCACCTTGGTTTAGCATCCCCTTTTAAAGACTATTACAAACATACATTTTAAAAGGCTAAAGTTTGCCAAATAAAAGGTTTTAAACAAAATTAAAGTTTCCTAAAATTTAAACAAAGAAAACTTAAAACATGAATTTGTCTAAGGGAAGACAAATTCCCCCTTTAAATCAATGGGTTGTCACCTACAAAATTAACAAACAAATTAGGGCATAAATATGGATAGAAGCCGTACCTTGACTTGAGATTGGGTCACGGACCCGGGGCACATCACTTCACCTCTCACCTGTTTTCCGCTCTCCCAACCCGAACGTTCCCTGTATCGAATTTCACCGGCCTCCTTCCCACCCCTTCTCTGTCACCGACCACGCCGTGGATCCTGGATTTCGGTGCCACTGATCATTTTACATCGCATCCAGAGCTTCTTAATTAAATTCAACCTCTCTCTGCTTCTTCCCAAGTTGCCACAACTGAAGGTAACTGTAATGTCCCGAATTATATAAACCCGGTTCGTTACACGTAATATTGAACTATGCTACGACATTTTAAGAAAATCCTAAAATTTCACTAAAAATCAAAATTTGATGCTTAACGTAAGAACTTGCAGCGGAAAATATTTGTATAAAACGATACTCATTAAATAGTTAAAATATTAAAGACTGTTGGTTGAAAGAAGACAAAGGAAAAACAAAACACATCTACTGCTGAATAGTTCCAGTGGTATTATTAGAGACAGAATAGTTTCGGCGGTGGAAACAAGAATAGGAGACATCTACCGCCGAACAGTATCGGCGGTAGAAGCAGAAACAAAAGGCATCTTCTGCTTCCAACATCCACCGCTCGCGTCAATCGAACGACACGTCGACTTTCACGAATCTACCTGACACGGGGTCCCCTAGAAAAGTGCCCGTGTACAACCCACAAATAGTCAAGATAAGTGCTCGGTTGTGTGTTCGTGTAAAAATGATGAATAAAGGGAAGAAATTACTAAAAAAAAAAAATAAAAAAGAAATAAAATGCAAGAAAATAAACAATGGATTAATAATGCTAGGGCCGAATATTATATGATGTGTGAGGATGTGAAATATAAAGAAAAAAAAAAATAGAAGGAAAGAGATGGAGAAGAAATGTTATGGATGAGATGTCAAATGCAATGCAAAAAGGAAATAAAATGACATAAATAAAAGTGAGGGTGTGTGATTGGTGGAGCCGAAAATAAAGAGTGATATTGTGTGGATGTGATAGCAATAAAAATAAAGAAAATACCCTTGAAGGTTCCTTAGAGCGATCGTACGGGTTAAGCTCTAGGATAAACGTTTTCCGGGAGGAAAACGACCACCGTAGGCCGGGATTTTCCGTCCTCGATCCAACTCCCAATGGAGAAGGTGAGGGAATGAGTAAGAGCTAACCTAGCAACCCAAGCTAGGCTAGCAATGGAGGCTAACTCCTCTTGGTTCAAGGAACCAAGGAAAACACTCCTAAGGATACCCTCCTTTGAGTAGAGAAATAGAAATTTTATAAATGGGCAAAAAATTTTGTCATACATGCACCAATGCCATGAATTTATAGAGTCCTAGGGTGGATTATTAGGGTTTCCATAAGGATGAATGAATGGTGGCCCTTGGATGAAAAATGATGGATGGCCAAGATCAAAGCAAACAAGCACACATCCTAGGGAGGAGATGAATGCCATGCCTAAAGGGATCAATGGAGGGAATCTTGCCACATCATCAATCCATGTTGCCACTAACTCTTGTACCTGCAAAATCATACCTTTAAATATGGGCTCTTCTTTGGGCCATGGCTTCCTTTGGGCTCCATTTGTTGTAGACTTTTTCCTTGAATATTTGAGTTGAAATTCTTCAACCCATAATCCACCAACATTCATCTAACCCTAACCACACAATCTAATGCATGCAATGCAATTTATAAATCCTTACAATAAAGGCGAATGTATGCCAAATAAGTTCGAAATAAAAATTACAAAAATAGGGCCCGGGAAGACAAATTCCCATTGGGCTAAGTCGTGATTCCTCCAAGTGATCCATAGGCAATCCTTCTTCATAAATTTTCCTACAAAAAAAAAAAAAAAAAAAAAAAAAAAAAAAAAAAAAAAAAAAAAAAAAAAAAAAAAAAAAAAAAAAAAAAAAAAAAAAAAAAAAAAAAAAAAAAAAAAAAAAAAAAAAAAAAAAAAAAAAAAAAAAAAAAAAAAAAAAAAAAAAAAAAAAAAAAAAAAAAAAAAAAAAAAAAAAAAAAAAAAAAAAAAAAAAAAAAAAAAAAAAAAAAAAAAAAAAAAAAAAAAAAAAAAAAAAAAAAAAAAAAAAAAAAAAAAAAAAAAAAAAAAAAAAAAAAAAAAAAAAAAAAAAAAAAAAAAAAAAAAAAAAAAAAAAAAAAAAAAAAAAAAAAAAAAAAAAAAAAAAAAAAAAAAAAAAAAAAAAAAAAAAAAAAAAAAAAAAAAAAAAAAAAAAAAAAAAAAAAAAAAAAAAAAAAAAAAAAAAAAAAAAAAAAAAAAAAAAAAAAAAAAAAAAAAAAAAAAAAAAAAAAAAAAAAAAAAAAAAAAAAAAAAAAAAAAAAAAAAAATACGTAATAAATAGAGAATTTAGATAAGGCAAGGGATTTTTACTAACTTTCATTAAGTATGCATCCCGAGGCATGTCATCCTCTCCAGGTGATTTGAGGATTTGACCTCAAATCCGATGGTTGACTATTCGCAAGGAGGACTCTAACAAATTCTCGTCTACTAGTTTTTTTATTACGTTTGATAGGTTGGAGTTTGAAGGCGATAAGGATATATTCTTTCGTTAGAATTTCTAAGTGGCATGGAGGAGGGATGGTCTTACTAAAATTTCCTTTGGTAAGGTTGGAAAAGTTGAATCCAAGGTCTACTTTGGAGGGCGTTTGCTCAAAGATGAAAAGAAATTTCCAAAGTAGTCGAATTTGACAAGTAGTAGGATGAAAATGATAAAATCCTTCAACCAAAGAAATGATCTAATTATCCTCAAGACCTTAAAATAAAATTTATTTACCAATAGAACTTTAACTCTAGTCCTATGGTAGAATTTGTGGATATCGAATGGTGGGGAACAAAGTTTTAGTAAACCGCCAATTTGAAGTTTAGAGTGTTTATGAGCTACAAAGAGAGTAATATTCCTATTAGTGTGTGTAGCTCTAAAAATATAAGAAGGAATGTAAATGATTGGTTCGAGACCATAGATTAACCTCTTCCTTAGGAATGAAACAGATCGAAAATTTTTTTCAAGTTTTGGACGAAAAAGAAAAGGAGTGATGATCATACTACCTATCCCAAAAATAATTTCGTCATTTAATTCCATCTTCTCATGAGGCCTTATAAATTCATTCCCCAATTGGTAAGGCAATTCATTGGCAAATAAAGGATTTGAGTATTCTTGGAATAAGGAAGTTTTCTCTAGATGCGGGAAGGAAGGGAATTGAGCTACAATCATATTTCCTATTCCATAAATGCCTTCTTCACTTATTTTCCTTTCTTCAACATTTTCCAAGGCATAGGACACCTTTTCTTCATATAAGGGATTGTCATGCCAATTGATAGGAGGGGGTTCTTGATTTTCACTCAACCCGCATTTTGACAATAGTAAATTTTCTTTTGATTTTCCTTTTTGGCGGGTGGCCTCATCTTGAGCAACTTGGTCGGGGGTCATCGGTAGCAATTCGATTTTTCTTCTTCCAAAATTAAACGTATAACGGTTGAGGAATCCTTCATAGTTTACCTTTCGGTCAAAGTGCCATGGTCGACCCAAAAGGATGTGGCTGGCACTCATTGGAACAACATCACAAATAACCGAATCTTGGTACGTTCCTATAGTGAAATCTACGGTTACTTGTTTGGTGATCTCATGCTCATTTTTGTCGTCCAACCATTGAAGCTTATAGGGTGTAGGATGATTACGGGTTTCAAGTCCTAATTTTCCGACCATGTCTTGGGAGGCCGCATTTATGCAACTTCCTCCATCGATTATTAACGAACAAACTTTATCTCCTACAACACATCGACTATGAAATAGATTCTCACGTTGACAGTCCTTGTCCACGTGCTTAGTTGTCAATGCTCGCCTTATAACCATTAGTAAAGGTCCGTCTTGAGGCTTGCATTCATCGGCTTCATCTTCGCTCTCTTTTTCTACTTCGTCCTTATCAACTTTATTGTATTGGCCTTCGTCCTCTTCACTTTCCCATTCTCCCGTTGACTCCTTAATGACCATCACACGGTGATTAGAACACTCGTTAGCATAAAGCCCTTTTCCTAAGCATTTGAAGCATTGCACATCACGTGCTCTAGGTCCTTTAGGTAGGGATTCTTGGCTTTTGTTTGGTGGGGGATGGTGAGGGGTATTGGGCGTTTTCGGGGGCCAATTTCGGTTGAACGGTCTCTTCTCTTAATGTTTTTGGATGGATTTCTCGGAATTTAAATTACGGGGAGAAAATTTGTTAGGCAAGTTGGTCTTGCGCTTTCTTTTCAATTGTCTCTCCACCGTGAGGGCTAGTTGGATGACCAATTCCATGGTCTCTAATTGTTGAATTTCAACAAGATCTCCAATATCACGGTTCAAGCCTCTTATGAACCTAGCGATGAGTTGTTCTTGGGGTTCATCAATTGCGCATCGCATGTTAAGGGTTTCGAATTCGGTAAGATATTCATCTATCGAGAGGCTATTTTGTTTTAACGTGTGAAGTTGATGAAAGAGTTCGTGCTTGTAGTGACGAGGGACGAACCTATGGTGCATTAAGTTTTTCATGGAAGTCCAAGTTGTAACGGGAGGTCCTAATGTTCTAATTCTTTGGGCTTTAAGGTTGGACCACCACAAGGCGGCGTGGCCCGTGAGTTCAAGAGAGGCTAATTGAATTTTTACTCGCTCGGAGTAATCATGGCACTCAAAAACTCTCTCAACTTTGTCAACCAAATCTAAATATGTGTGGTCGTCACACGTTCCATCGAAAGGGGGAATTGTAATCTTGATGTTGCGGAGGTCGTCAATGTCCCTACGACGATTTGGGCGATACTCTTCATCATCCACCCAATCCTCATCCTCCGAATAATATGGTTGTCTCCTTCTTTGGGGTTCACTCCAATCTTCCTCTATAGGTGGTTGAAAAGGTTCTCTACGCCTAGGACGTTCGGGAATAATCCTAGAGGAGGTCTCTTGAGAAGGGACACGTTCGTAGAACTCTCTACGAGGAGGATTGTTCAACATTATTTGGACTTGTTGGGCGAAACTATTAACTATGCTTGTTAAGGCATCAATTTGTCCTTGCATGCCTCCTTGTGAGCTAGTCTCACCTTCGTGTCGTGTGCTTTCGGGTGGGGGAGTATCCCTAGCTCGATGTGGTTCTTGGTGGGGTGGATCTCGATTGAACCCACTTCGATTAGTCATAGTTAAGTGTTTTAATTTAATTAAATTTCTTGTCTAAGTTAAATTTCCTAAATTAGTGAGATGCTTATCTTCTTAAAACTATTAACTCTGCTTGTTAAGGCATCAATTTGTCCTTGCATGCCTCCTTGTGAGCTAGTCTCACCTTCGTGTCGTGTGCTTTCGGGTGGGGGAGTATCCCTAGCTCGATGTGGTTCTTGGTGGGGTGGATCTCGATTGAACCCACTTCGATTAGTCATAGTTAAGTGTTTTAATTTAATTAAATTTCTTGTCTAAGTTAAATTTCCTAAATTAGTGAGATGCTTAATATGCTAATCACCACAAATTTAGCCCAAGTAAATCCAAGTTATCAATTTTTAAGCAAATCCACTCAAGACAATAATGATATAAACTTAATTATTCCAAAAACAGCAAGTAATAACATTAATTCACAAGTTTAATCAATAGAAACATGCTGAAATTTTCAGAATAATAAGCAGAATTTTAATGTAGTGTTTGGTTCAATTGTTGCCACTTTTAATGATGCAATTGCTAAACTCTTATAAACCAATTTTCGTGCATTTAATAACAGCATATAATAGGTGAGTTTATAAGTTAAAATAAAAGCAATAATCAGCAAATTAATAGGCAAATTTGAACATATCATGAAGATGCAAAAATCGATGATATAAGGCAATAATAATCCGATTTCGATAATGATAGATCCAAGCCGATTTTTAACACCAAAAATTCCAGAAAGTTAATATAATTATTGGAAAATATCTAAGTGTTAATCATGGCTCAAATGTCAACAAGAGGTGCTAAGAAACCGTGGCTAAAGATAAGATAACCCGAGAACAAGAAGAAGCAAAAACCGTGAAAATTATGCAACAAATTATAAACCGGTTTTGAAATTTTCTTTAGGCCGATTTCATGCACATTTTTCTACTATATTTTCAGCAAAGTTTTGGTTTAGATCTAGACAAAAATAACGATTAAATATAAAGCAAATATCATAGAAGAACCGATGCTAAGATGAAGAATAGACCGAAAAGGAAAAAGAGAATAACTAGGAAAGATTTAACTATACCTCGGCTGATTTCTTCCTCTATTGCAAACCATATTTCAACAAGATATTCAAGTTAATAAATAGCATTAAAATGGAAGCAAATAAAAGAGTTAGATTAGCACCAAGTTATCACAAAGTTAGATCAACAATATATGGAAAACAATGCGGAAAAATAAAGGAATTAATGCTAGAAAAGGAAACGAGCCGCTATCCCGGGTTTGTGCCGATTTTTGACAATTGTCATGGCAACTAAACGCATTTGGGAAGCCTTGTGGCTCTGATACCACTTGACATGGGGTCCCCTAGAAAAGGGCCCGTGTACAACCCACAAATAGTCAAGATAAGTGCTCGGTTGTGTGTTCGTGTAAAAATGATGAATAAAGGGAAGAAATTACTAAAAAAAAATAAAAAAGAAATAAAATGCAAGAAAATAAACAATGGATTAATAATGCTAGGGCCGAATATTATATGATGTGTGAGGATGTGAAATATAAAGAAAAAAAAATAGAAGGAAAGAGATGGAGAAGAAATGTTATGGATGAGATGTCAAATGCAATGCAAAAATGAAATAAAATGACATAAAATAAAAAGTGAGGGTGTGTGATTGGTGGAGCCGAAAATAAAGAGTGATATTGTGTGGATGTGATAGCAATAAAAATAAAGAAAATACCCTTGGAGGTTCCTTAGAGCGATCTTACGAGTTAAGCTCTAGGATAAACATTTTTCGGGAGGAAAACGACCACCGTAGGCCGGGATTTTCCGTCCTCGATCCAACTCCCAATGGAGAAGGTGAGGGAATGAGTAAGAGCTAACCTAGCAACCCAAGCTAGGCTAGCAATGGAGGCTAACTCCTCTTGGTTCAAGGAACCAAGGAAAACACTCCTAAGGATACCCTCCTTTGAGTAGAGAAATAGAAATTTTATAAATGGGCAAAAAATTTTGTCATACATGCACCAATGCCATGAATTTATAGAGTCCTAGGGTGGATTATTAGGGTTTCCATAAGGATGAATGAATGGTGGCCCTTGGATGAAAAATGATGGATGGCCAAGATCAAAGCAAACAAGCACACATCCTAGGGAGGAGATGAATGCCATGCCTAAAGGGATCAATGGAGGGAATCTTGCCACATCATCAATCCATGTTGCCACTAACTCTTGTACCTGCAAAATCATACCTTTAAATATGGGCTCTTCTTTGGGCCATGGCTTCCTTTGGGCTCCATTTGTTGTAGACTTTTTCCTTGAATATTTGAGTTGAAATTCTTCAACCCATAATCCACCAACATTCATCTAACCCTAACCACACAATCTAATGCATGCAATGCAATTTATAAAATCCTTACAATAAAGGCGAATGTATGCCAAATAAGTTCGAAATAAAAATTACAAAAATAGGGCCCGGGAAGACAAATTCCCATTGGGCTAAGTCGTGACTCCTCCAAGTGATCCATAGGCAATCCTTCTTCATAAATTTTCCTACAAAAATAAAAACACGTAATAAATAGAGAATTTAGATAAGGCAAGGGATTTTTACTAACTTTCATTAAGTATGCATCCCGAGGCATGTCACTACCGCTCACACCCGTCGACGACACGTCGACTACTCGCATCCACCGGTCACAAAACGACAAAAATCTAATACTCACTTCTATGTTCACATCCACCGGTCACAAAACGACAAAAATCTTATACTTACTCCTATGCTCATATCCACCGGTCACAAAACGACAAAAATTCTACTCACATCTTTCGTTGAACAATACCAGCAAAAACCACTTAGACTCATCGGTAAAAGTAGAAATAAATGCCTTATTCCGCTAACCACGTGACTTTACTAAACTAACCCACGTGACTCATTAACTCAAAATTTAACAACTCATCATCCACCGATAGACTAAACTTCAACATCTACCGATGGACTACACCACCGATAGGCAGAAATACCCAATTTTCACCAATAGGCAACAGAGCAGCATACAAACCATTTTCACTCTAAATAAAGAGCAGCTCCGGCCACTAAAAGAACTAGTGCATTTTACTGAAATCCTTCAAAAACAACTTAATCCACAATTTTCAAAAATCCAGAATAGTAGACTACGACTAAAATCATTGTCAACTAACATTCACACCTACTGACATTAGTTAAACCGTCTCATCAGAAACACCAAACCGTGACTTTGAAGTGCTCCCCCAACCAGCCTAGTCCTCAACATGCTCAGAGAACACACCTTCTAAAGCTTCTTCACCTACATCACAAAATTTATCTATTAGCCTAATGCTAAATAAGTAAAGCAATAATGAAATGATATGCTGAAACATAAATCCTAATTATGCAGTTTCTACTTTCACATCTCAGTTGTATTCACGTTCTTTCTCTGATCTGATCCCTCGGTTCCATCGGGAGTTGGATCATTTTTTCCGAAGTCATACATCCTCTTCATAAATTAAGGGGCGGATTAGTTCCCTTAACAGCTGATCTGATCCTAAATTCCATTGGGAGCGGATCAATTTTCCCAAAGTCATACATCCTCTTCATAAATTAAGGAACGGATTAGTTCCCTTAACAGCTGATCTGTTACATTCCATTCATACCTTACCGTGCCATTACATGTAAATTCATTTTCGTGTACTTTCCAAAAGCATGATACATGACATACAAAAAACATTCAAACAAGCATAAACCTACTGTTTTGTGATGTAAATCCGAAGGTACACACATACTCTACTTACTTGGTTTTCTGGAAAAACTTGGTTGCAACCTACTTCGGATTTTGCTCAAACCTATAGTCGTAGACAGAGTTTTAGTTAAGCTTCATTCTAAACTATCCTCAAATCTACTAGAACTCATAAGAAAACTGGTTTGGGAACTCAGATCATCAAGCATTCCTGATATGCCCCAAACCCGAACTAACTCCCACTTACAGCATTCTCAACGCTCGCATTTAAAATCCCCTCTAACATCGATAGTTACAATGTAGCAAGAAATCGAAGTAGAACTCACCTAGCTTGGAGAGAATGGAAGGGAAAATCGCCGGGAGAAACTCTGCTTAGCTGCTGAATGCCGAAAAAGGCAAAATGAGGAAATAGTGGCAGCTAAACCTCATTAAACCCTCCCTTAAATACGTTATCCACTATAAATCTCAAAATACCATTATGCCCTTATTTAGTCACTCATTAACCTAATCAATAATTCTCCCAATTTCATCCATAAAGTGTACACTATTAGTTGACAATGTAAAATCGGCTCAATGGAACCGGGTGTTACAGTAATCTCGTCCCTCTTTCTCATTCTGGTTATGCACTTATTCTGACAATCAGCCGGCCACTCCACTTACCAAGTATATCACAGTCCACATCTATCTCACAATTTGTTAAGCGTATCCAAATTATGTTAGCAAAATTCAATTTATGTTGAATTTCACCCAACGTGTTTTTTTGTTAAGGATCGGCTTTCCCACAGAGTTCTGCTTCATGGTTCTCTCTAAGAAGGACTCTATCACATGCCCTCATCTGGTCCTTTTTTGTCATCTCTGGTTCGGTCTCCTCACATACCCTCGCCAGCCCCTGTTTTGTCACCAGAATCTGCTTTGTCGCTCATTGCACATCACAGTAGCTCTTCTCCGACCATTTTGGATGATCTCTGGCAGTTACGTTTGGGTCACCCGTCTTTCTTTGTAATGTAGCAAGTTCTCAGATTATGTAATTTCAATTTAGCTAATGTTGAACACAAATTTTGTACCTCTTGCCAAATGAACAAAAGTCATAAATTGCCATTTCAAAATTCTAAGTCTCATGCTCAATTCTCTTTTGATCTTGTTCATACTGACGTTTGAGGTCCATCTCCCATTAAATCTGTCACCGGTGCTAGGTATTTCATTTTATTTGTGGATGATTGCACCCATTTCACTTGGTTTTTCCCTCTCAAATTAACAAGTGACGTCTACCATACATTTGTGAATTTTTATCAATTTGTTCATACCCAGTTTGATACTAAAATCAAAGTTGTCCAATCCGACTAGGGTGGTGAATTCCAATCTCTCACCAACCTGTTTAAATCTCTCGGCATTCAGCACCGCATTTCTTGTCCTTATACTCCAAATCAAAACGGTAGAGTCGAACGCAAAAATTGACATGTTATTGAAACTGGTCTCGCTCTACTTTTTCATTCTTCTGTTCCTCATCACTTATGGACTTATGCTTTTACCACCGCCACTACCTTGATCAATTTTCTTCCCACCCCCGTCCTTCGTCAAAAGTCTTCTTTTGAATGCTTGTTCAAAACTCTCTCCAATTACTCGTCCCTTCGTGTTTTTTGGTGTCTCTATTTTCCTTATCTTCGACCCTTCAATCAGCATAAACTCTAGCCTCGATCTCTCCCATGTGTATTCCTAGGTCAAAGTCTCCATCATAAAGGATACATATGTCTCGATCCAAAATCCAACAAACTCTATATTTCTCGTTATGTAAAATTCGTGGAGTCTTAATTTCCGTTTACTACACCCAACACATCTGCCTCTTCCTCACCTCCCTTTACTCTACACATTCCCTCCTTCCCTTTTCCCTCATCTGCTACCAACCCTCATGTTTCCCCACTTCCCTTAATTCCAATACCTTTTCCCCCTCCGTCCAATAACCCTTCTAAAGACTCCTCCTCGTCTTCTTGCCAACACAATACCTTGCTCCCTTCGTCACCCAATGAATCCCTATCCACTCCCATACCCATCCAAACTGTTCACAACACTCACCCTATGATGACCTGGGCTAAAGCAGGTGTCTTCAAGCCAAAAGCTCTTGTCCTTGAGCCTCCTCTTGAACCCAAAACCTTTAACCAAGTTGTCAAATATCCTCACTGGCTTAATGCCATGAAAAAAGAAATATCTGTGCTCTAGGCAATCAACACTTGGTCATTAGTTCCACTTCCAAGAGGAGCAAAAATAATAGGCTGCAAATGGGTCTTCAAGACTAAATTAAACTCTGATAGGACAGTTTCTCGGTATAAGGCTTGTCTAGTGGCCAAAAGTAATGACCAGACAGAAGGAATTGATTACGATGAAACCTTCAGCCCGGTAGTCAAACCGACCTCAGTTCGTACAGTGATTTCCCTAGCTATTTCTTTTCGTTGGATTATAAGACAGCTCGATATCAGTTGTAATGCCCCGAGTCTTCCAGACCCGGTTTTGCTACCCAAAACATTGAACTGAACTAAGAGAAATTACGAAAAATTTTAAATTTTCTCTCAGTGATGAAAATTCTTATCTTTAATCCTCGACTTTACAGCGGAAAACTCAATAAGTAGACAACATTCATAACTAGACAAAACTTTAAGACATTTGGCCGAAGGGAATTGGGAACCCGAGGACATCTACCGATCGCAAAATGACAAAGCATGGTGCACACTTCTACCGATTGACACATGCATCCCACGTGATTCATTAAACTTCATCCGATCACAAAATGACAAGACTTAATATCGGCTTCTACCGATTGACACATGCACATCACGTGACTCATCAAACTTCATCCGATCACAAAACGACAAGACTTAATATCGGCTTTTACCGATTGGCACATGCACATCACGTGACTCATCAAACTTCATCCGATCACAAAACGACAAGAGTTAATACATACTCCTGCCGATAATGGAAAAACCTACATCTACCGACTGACACATGCACATCACGTGACTCATTAAACTTCATCCGATAGAAGACATCATCCGATAGAAGACATTATCCGATGGAAAACATCATCCGATGGAAGACATCATATCATCCGATGGAAGACATCATCCGATAGAAGACATCATCCGATGGAAGACATCATCCGATAGAAAGGAAACTTTCAGATTTTCACAAACTTCAACATGACTAAATAAACTAACACACGGTTGGACCATAACCTCATCTAGAATACGTGTAGCGAGAGACTCTAACAAAACAGATCATTCTACCATTTCACGATCATTCTCAAACTCAGAAGTTAATCAGTCAGGTTCCAGTATCCATTGTTTTAAGAAAGCATCCTACATAGACCTCAGTATTCATAATCTTATTAATATGATAAAAGTAGTAACCATGAGTTGAATTCGCCTTTCCAGCCACCAATCTGTCGCCTTGAGAACCTTCCTGCAACCAGCCTCAAACATCCCCATTAGACTTGAAATCCTCACCTGGTAGTTCTTCACCTACATTATAAGGTTTAAACTATAAGCCTAATGCTTAGTAAAGAGTGCAATGCAACATGTATGCATGAATGCACAAATTAAAGAAACACATGTTCATGATCTTTTCATGTTCTTGTTCTTGTTCATCGTTTTCATCATATGGATTAAGGGAGGATTTGTGCTGAAAAGGGGGTTGACAGTGAAAGTGTACATAGTCCCTTGCGGGTCGTATTCATGGTCCTTCTTTTGGACAGTGACATACAGCAAACCGTCCCCAACCCTCTCTTAATCCTTGTTGCATAAGTTTCATGTTCATATCTTGTTCATGGGAGAAATCATGCATTTAAAACATTTTCATATGCTTGAGGAATATTCATGATGCATGAGCATGAGTAAATCTTAGTTCATCAGACTACTAAACAAGCCATTCATTCATCAAAGGATCATAACATCAACTTGAGTATCTTACCCAAACAGACAATAGCACAGATAACCTTTAAACATCATAGACAACTTCTACCTAGTACCTTTGCGATGTAGGGTCTTAATGGCCGAAAATCTTACTCACTCACTTACTTGGTTTTCTTAGCAACTTGAGCACTTCTCTTCAAACTTCTTCACCTAGAAACATTTCACATTACAGTGTTAAATCAAAATCCTAACTAAAAGTCATCATAGTATCTAACATAAATATTTCTAGATCTTCCTAGTCGAATGCCTAGTGTGTATAGATTAAACTTCAAGAACCTAAATAACCGGATTCAGTCTAACAACTAAACACGGTCTGTTATCTTAATGTCCAGAATCGAATCGGAAATGCCATTACTAAACACAGATCGTGATTGTCACTACCATTACTCTGTTAGTGAAGAATCTGAAACCTTAAGTTCTAGTTGAAGACAAAGCAATAAGTAACTACCCAGTAACTACATTGTCTAAGTCTTACTTAGAGCGTGGATTGTCAAAGTGGAGGCTAAAGAACTGGTCGCCGGCGAATGAATAGCTGGTAGAGAGGGAGCTCTGGAAGGAAGGGAATCGCCGAGAGAGGAAATGTCAACTACAGCGAGGTTTTAAAGAGGTTTAAGAATTCTCATAACCTATTTATACCAATTAAAATCCACCTTAATTACAAACTTGCCACCCAACCTAGATTCACTCAACTTGTAATAAATAAGTCTTGGCATTAAATTTAAAATCATAAAGGTCAATAAAGGGTGACAATTAAAATGGTTAAGAAATCACCTGGCTGAAATTGTCGGGTGTTACATCCACCCCTCCTTAAACAAAATTTTCGTCCTCGAAAATTGATCAAACAGAGCTCTGGATATTTGTCCAACATGTCCTGCTGTCGCTCCCAAGTGGCTTCTTCAATGCCATGATTCGTCCACAAAACTTTTACAAGAGGAATTTCTTTATTCCGTAAAGTCTTAACTGCAGATTCCAAAATTTGTACAGGTTTCTCTTTATACGTTAATGTCGGCTCAAACTTCCGTTGGCTTAACAACCTGTGACGGATCACGTATGCATTTCCTTAGCATGGATACATGAAAGACATTATGGACCTTTTCCAGTGATGGAGGCAATTGCAACCTATAAGTGGTTTTACCAATCCTTGTCAAGACAGGGAAGAGACCAATGAATCGTGGACTAAGTTTTCCATTCTTGCCAAATCTTAAAACTCCCTTAAACGGTGAAATCTTTAAGGAAACTTCAACTCCAACAGCAAATTCAAGATCTCTCATTCTTTGGTCTGCATAACTCTTCTGTCGGCTTTGTGCAATCATCATCCTTTTTCTAATTATAGCAATCTTGTCTGACATCTGCTGTAAAATTCCAGGGCCTAGAAGTTTTTCTTCGCCAACCTCATCCCAGTATAAGGGTGATCTACATTTCCTACCATACAGTGCCTTGTAAGGTGCCATACCGATAGTGGACTGGTAACTATTGTTGTAGGAGAATTCAACCAAGGGCAGGTATCGATTCCAAGATGTCTGAAAATCTAGCACACACGCCCTCAACATGTCCTCGAGTATTTGAATTATCCGTTCAGATTGGCCATCTGTCTGAGGATGAAAAGCAGTGCTGAACGATAACTTTGTACCAAGCGTGCCTTGAAGACTTTACCAAAACCTCGAGGTGAACCTGGGATCACGATCGGAGACAATGGATATTGGAATCCCATGCAATCTGATAATTTCCTGAACATACAGATTAGCAAGTTGGTCCATCGTGTACGTTGTCCTTACAGGTAGAAAGTGAGCTGATTTCGTCATTCTGTCAATTACGACCCAAATGCTATTATGACCTTTAGTTGTCTTAGGTAATCCTATAACAAAATTCATGGCAATGTTTTTCCACTTCCATTCGGGAATCGGTAAGGGTTGAAGGGTACCTCCTGGATGTTGATGTTCTGCTTTAACTTGTTGGCGTATCATACATGATTCCACATACTTGGCAACATCCCTCTTCAAATTCGGCCACCAATAGAGTAACTTCAAGTCCCGATACATCTTGGTGCTGCCAGGATGTATAGAAAAGGGAGACGAGTGCGCCTCAGCCAAGATCAACTTACGTAATTCCTCATCACTTGGAATGTACCATCGATTCCTAAATTTCAAAATACCATCGTTGGAGAGACTGAACTCAGAAGAGGCGTCCTTCAACTTACTCATCATGTTACTATTTTCCTTTGAATCCTTTTGTTGTGCCTCCTTGATCCTATCCATGACAGTTGGTCTAAAAGAAACATTGGCAAGTAAGGCTGACAGTTCAGAAACCATCTCTAACTCAAATTTCTGTACTTCTGTCCTCAAAGGTATAGACATGGTTGACACTGCGAGCTGCATTGTCGTCGACATCCTGCTTAATGCATCGGCTACAGCATTAACCTTACCCGGGTAGTACTTAATTTCAAAGTCATAATCCTTAACAAACTCTAACCAACGTCTTTGTCTCATGTTCAACTCCTTTTGAGTAAAAAGGTACTTCAGGCTCTTTTGGTAAGAAAACACTTCACACTGCTGACCATACAAATAGTGTCTCCAAATCTTTAATGCAAAGACAACTGCGGCTAATTCCAAATCGTGAGTGGGGTAGTTCTGCTCATAACTCTTCAGTTGTCTAGAAGCATACGCTACAACCTAGCCTTCTTGCATCAAAACACATCCCAGACAGACTTTGGATGCATCACAATAAACACTGAACTTCCCTTCTTCAGTTGGGAGTGCCAAAAGAGGGGTTGTTGTCAACTTCAGTTTTAGTGTTTGGAAGCTATCTTCACAAGTTTCAGACCAAGAGTATTTGGTGTCTTTATTTGTCAAACTAGTTAAAGGCTTAGCTATCATAGAGAATCCCTTAATGAACTTCCTATAATAACCTGCCAGACCAAGGAAACTACGGACCTCGCTGGCATTCCTTGGCTGTGGCCAGTCCTTAACAGCCTGAATCTTGGTTGGGTCTACGGATATGCCCTCAGCAGAGATAACATGACCTAAAAAGTTGACCTTATCTAACCAGAACTCACATTTGGACAACTTGGCATAGAGCTGTTGCTGATTTAAAGTCGCCAAAACCATTCTTAGGTGTTCTTCATGGTCAGCTTTAGTCCTTGAGAATATTAAGATATCGTCTATAAACACAATCACAAACTTGTCCAAGTACTCACGAAACACTCGATTCATCAAGTCCATAAAGGCCGCAGGTGCATTTGTCAGTCCAAACGACATCACAAGAAATTCATAGTGACCATACCGGGTTCTGAAGGCTGTCTTTGGTATATCTCCCTCCTTAACCTTCAGTTGGTAGTAACCTGAAAGTAAGTCGATTTTTGAAAACACTTTGGCTCCTTGAAGTTGGTCAAACAAATTGTCGATACGGGGCAAGGGATATCTATTCTTGATTGTCAACTTGTTTAACTCTCTGTAATCTATGCACATTCTAAGAGAACCATTTTTCTTATTAACGAATAGGACGGGTGCACCCCAGGGAGAACAGCTGGGGCGTATAAATCCCTTGTCTACTAATTCTTGTAGTTGGACCTTTAATTCCTTCAACTCAACAGGTGCCATGCGGTAGGGGTTCTTAGACACAGGTAAAGCCTCGGGATATAAATCGATTACAAACTCGATTTCCCTATCAGGTGGTAGCCCAGACAACTCGTCCAAAAATGCATCTGGAAATTCTCGGACTATGGGAATATCCTGAAGTTCTACCTTACTCTTTAATCGAACATCAATTATACTAGCTAGGTAACTCTCACAACCACCTTTCAGTAACTGTTGAGTCCCTAGCGAGGATATAACCGGTATCTTACTTATTTTTGGAATAGCTTGGAAGGAATACCGATCTCTGTTTGGGGGTCGGAACTCAACCAATCCAGACCTACAACTTATCATGGCATAATGTCTGAATAACCAATCCATCCCTAGTATAACTTCATATCCCTTTATGTCAATTACGATCAGTTCTACGTATAACTTCTTATTTCCTAATGACACAACATCACCTTTTATTATCCGTTCGGAATGTAAAGACTTCCCCGATGGTAACATGTAATATCCGGCTTGTTCGGATTTTTGATTTAATATATGATATTCATATTTTATTATATAATGGCATTTTCATAAATATGTCAGATCAAATCTGTTTCACAAACGGAAAGCGTCATTACGATCCTAACGATTAATAGGAATTTTAAAGAAATTATGAGAATTTTTGGAGATTAAACGCTATATTTCGAGTAATTACCTCTATCGTAATGTAAGAGACGTTTTAGTAAAAATAGTAAACGAAGTCCGTTTTGCGAACGGATAGTTTTGTTAAATCCCAAATAGTAAGTTAGACTTGTTGGTGAAATAAGGAAGTTTGATGACCCTGAATAGTTGGACGATTAACGAACCGAAGGACGAAACAAAATAGAAATAAGAGCTAAGGGCATTTTTGTAATTTGTCAAACCAAATTATATTAAAAATCAACTTTTCTTTCTTCTCCCTCACTTCTTCTCCTTCTCTGTTTCACGAAAACGACAGAAAGCTTTCTCTCTCGGCCGCGAGCGATTCTCCTCCGTTCCGACCTCCGATCGACTTCCGTTCTTCGTGATTCTTCCTCCAATCGCAATCCTAGGTATGGATCTACGATTCTATAGCGTTAGTTTTCAATTCTCGGATCGTTTTAAAGTTAGGATTTTATTAGAAATCGAGATTTAGGGTTCGTAATTAATAGGTTAGCTGTAATAAAGTATATATTGGACGTATTTGACATTATTGGACGAAGTTAAATCAATTTGTGAAAATGTTAAAAAGTTAGCGATTTTCGGGTTTTTGAGGAAAAACTCGTTAATTGAAGTTTTGGATCATTGAGCATGAATTAGTCGTTTGAATGTCTCAATTAGATGAGTTAGAAGTTTTAAGGAATCCTTTAGTTAAGGTTTGTGATTTGGACGTCAATAGCTTAAATTGGTTTTAACGACAAATACGGTGTTTTGCCTCAGACACACGACTCCCGTGGACGAAGCTTGAGATTCAGCGCGCTCAAGGTAAGTTCTCGTGACTTACTCTGACCGATTGGTCTACACCGTACTTCGGTTTAGCGTCGAGGATCTTGGAGGATTGATTGTTTTAAACTACTTTGGTTGGGTAGTTAGGTTTAAACGTTTTGTAGGTTATTTCATTTACAGTCTTGATAGTACGCATGCTTGTTTGTTTACTTTTATATTGAACTGTTCATGTATCACGTATTTTAACTTGGCATGAAAACGAATTTCTGCACTGCACGATGTTTTCTGAAAACTATGTGGCCCATAAATTGGGGGCTCTTGATCTATCGTGCGGGCCGATTAAGGGTCTGGCCGATACCACATCTCATGTACTGTAATTAATGAACGTAATCTGTTATCTGGTCACGCGAGGTGGGGCTCAGGCACGGCTGTATGTGTTGTAAGCGTGTACCCCCCTCCTCTAACCGCACGGGGTAGTCCGACCGCTGGATGGGCCCCCTTCGGTTAGAGGGATGAGATCTCGGTGATATACTGTCTGCGACGCTCTGTTATGCATGATTTCTGAACTCCATATGCACTGCACGCATCTGCATTTACGTAGAATTTACTGAGCCTGTTAGCTCATAGGTGTCTGTATGGTGTAGGTGACATTTTAAGTGACATCGAGCCAGGTGAGGACGAGGTTCCTCCTCCCGAAGTCTGATGCAGTTGACGGAGAATGGCCCGTGGGAGTGTGCTGAGCAGTCGGCGCGTTTTGACCCGTGGGGATGTCGGTGTAAGTATTTTGTGGGATTTAATGGATGATACGTATGTATAGACGAACATGTTTGGATATGGTTAGATGTTAGGTTCATATTTGATGTTTTAAACGTTTTTAGAAATCTGTTTATAATCGGTGTTTTGATAGTTTTTACTGGAACTGCTTGGAATTTGAAACAGGAGGATTAGACAACTTTTAAACGTATCCATGCAGTTCGTTTTTAAGAAGCTTTATTGCGTTTAAAATATTGTGTTATTTGAGGAATTGTTGCTCTCTGGAATCGGATTCCAGAGAGCAGATCAGATTGTGGTTTTGCTCTCTGGAGTTTCCAGAGAGCACTTGGAAAAAATGGCATAAGAGAAGTGATGAAGGAAAGCGATCGAAGGAAAATGGATCGCTGCATGTTGCATGATCGCTGCACAGGGTGTGCAGCGATCGATCTCTGCAGCATGCAGAGATCGATCGCTGCATGCTGCATGCTGTGCAGCGACCAGTCGTTGCAGCAATGCAGCGACCAGTCGCTGCACGCTGCGGCATATGCAGCGATCAGTCACTGCATGCTGCAGCGACTGGTCGCTGCCCCTGTGTTTTTAGGGCCGGACAGTTATGCCCTCCCGATTGTTTTAATCGAATTTAGTTTCGAAATTAGTTTTTAATTAATTAGTTTTTAATTGTTTTATTAACAACTTCATGTTTGTTTTAAATGGTTTTCCAAACAACACTGACGATTTCAATTCCGATTCAGTTTCCGCTTAAAGTGTAAAATAAAATGAAAAATTTATACGGGTAAATGGGTACAGTATTAGGGGTGTTACATAACATGACACTAAATGACCTCTCGGCTGGCAAGAGTTCTAATTTATACTTATATACAAATAAGGTTGATACAAACGAGTTAGTGGCTCTCGTATCTATAAGTGTATAAGCAGAAATACCACAGATCATAATTGTACCTATTATGACCAAATGCTGCACTGCATCCTCATCCTCCATCAAAGCATAGACCCTAGGCGCTACTCTTGCTCGGTTCGGGTCTGGCGGCATGGGGTAATCCCTGACTATGTGTCCAACCTTGTCACATCTATAGCAATGGCCAGAATATAGTTTACATTCGCCATGGTGATTCTTCTGGCAGGTGGAACATAGGGGAGCTAGAGGTCGCTTTTCTTTTCGTTGATCATCATTTGGATTGAAGGGTCTCTTCACACCTCTCTTTTGTTGTTGAGGTCCCCTGTTCTGTTGTGGATGCCAACCTTTGTTCTGTCGTGGTGGTGGCTGAGTATCCTTGATGAACTTCCTTGGTGGTTCACGTTTTCCTTGTACTGTTAACTCAACTTCCTCCAATTCCAAAGCCTTAGCAGCCACTTCGGAATAAGGTATGCTATGGATCCCTGCAGTCTTTACTCCCTGGAAGTGGCTCGGCTTCAGTCCATGGACAAACTGGTGAATTTTTTCTTCCTCATCATCCACCAGACGGGGTGCAAATCTGGACAAGGCCTCAAACTTACAGATGTAATCGGCCACAGAACCGGTTTGGCGCAGCTGCATGAACTCCATCTTTTTGCTGGCCCGAACAGCTCGGCTAAAATACTTGTCATAAAAGGCCATCTTGAAACAAGCCCAAGTCATAGTCTCCGCATTCGTAGTGCTCTGAATTGAGTCCCACCAATGCCTTGCACCCAATGCAAGATGAAAAACAGCACATGTGACCTTGTCTCGTTCATCGACCTTAACATACTTGAACATGTCCTCAATTGTCCGAATCCACTCCTCAGCATAAATAGGATCCGAAACTTGACCATTGAATACAGGAGGTTGAAGGCGGTGGAAACGCTCGCTTCCATTGTCGTGAGTCGTATTTGAGCTAGAATTACCTTGCTCATCCCTAGCAGTCACCCACTGCTCAATTTGGCGGGACTGGCAAATAACCAACTCAGTTAACTGAGCGATGGTGTTACTATCCTCATTGCTCTCCCTTTGTTGACCTCTTACCATTTTGAGATTCCTAAACAAGTAATCATAAACTCATCTTAACGTAATGACATTACTAAAATCGTAAATACTTACAGTTGCTGGAGTGTACTCAGGTGGCAGTCAGTGCAGGAAGGCAGTCTACAGAATCGATTTTAGAACCCGGTTTTGCTTTGATACCATAATTGTAACACCTTGAGTCTTCCAGACCCAGTTTTGCTACCCAAAACATTGAACTGAACTAAGAGAAATTACGAAAAATTTTAAATTTTCTCTCAGTGATGAAAATTCTTATCTTTAATCCTCGACTTTACAGCGGAAAACTCAATAAGTAGACAACGTTCATAACTAGACAAAACGTTAAGACATTTGGCCGAAGGGAATTGGGAACCCAAGGACATCTACCGATCGCAAAACGACAAAGCATGGTACACACTCCTACCGATTGACACATGCATCCCACGTGATTCATTAAACTTCATCCGATCACAAAACGACAAGACTTAATATCGGCTTCTACCGATTGACACATGCACATCACGTGACTCATCAAACTTCATCCGATCACAAAACGACAAGACTTAATATCCGCTTCTACCGATTGGCACATGCACATCATGTGACTCATCAAACTTCATCCGATCACAAAAAGACAAGAGTTAATACATACTCCTGCCGATAATGGAAAAACCTACATCTACCAATTGACACATGCACATCACGTGACTCATTAAACTTCATTCGATAGAAGACATCATCCAATAGAAGACATTATCCGATGGAAAATATCATCCGATGGAAGACATCATCCGATAGAAGACATCATCCGATGGAAGACATCATCCGATAGAAGACATCATCCGATGGAAGACATCATCCGATAGACATGAAACTTTCAGACTTTCACAAACTTCAACATGACTGAATAAACTAACACACAGTTGGACCATAACGTCATCTAGAATACGTGTAGCGAGAGACTCTAACAAAACAGATCATTCTACCATTTCACGATCATTCTCAAACTCAGAAGTTAATCAGTCAGGTTCCAGTATCCATTGTTCTAAAAAAGCATCCTACATAGACCTCAGTATTCATAATCTTACTAATATGATAAAAGTAGTAACTAGGAGTTGAAATCGCCTTTCCAGCCACCAATCTGTCGCCTTGAGAACCTTCCCGCAACCAGCCTCAAACATCCCCATTAGACTTGAAATCCTCACCTGGTAGTTCTTCACCTACATTATAAGGTTTAAACTATAAGCCTAATGCTTAGTAAGGAGTGCAATGCAACATGTATGCATGAATGCACAAATTAAAGAAACACATGTTCATGATCTTTTCACGTTCTTGTTCTTGTTCATCGTTTTCATCATATGGATTAAGGGAGGATTTGTGCCGAAAAGGGGGTTGACAGTGAAAGTGTACATAGTCCCTTGCGGGTCGTATTCATGGTCTTTCTTTTGGACAGTGACATACGGCAAACCGCCCCCAACCCTCTCTTAATCCTTGTTGCATAAGTTTCATGTTCATATCTTGTTCATGGGAGAAATCATGCACTTAATAAATTTTCATATGCTTGAGGAATATTCATGATGCATGAGCATGAGTAAATCTTAGTTCATCAGACTACTGAACAAGCCATTCATTCATCAAAGAATCATAACATCAACTTGAGTATCTTACCCAAACAGACAATAGCACAGATAACCTTTAAACATAATAGACAACTTCTACCTAGTACCCTTACGATGTAGGGCCTTAATGGCCGGAAATCTTACTCACTCACTTACTTGGTTTTCTTAGCAACTTGAGCACTTCTCTTCAAACTTCTTCACCTAGAAACATTTCACATTACAGTGTTAAATCAAAATCGTAACTAAAAGTTGTAGCACCCGGTTCTATTAAACCAAATTTAATTTATCAATTATGATGTGCTAATTTTATGAAAGAATTGGGAGAGAAAGTTATTAGGTTAGTTAATAACTATACGAGGACAAAAGGGTAATTAGCAATTTGAAAAGTGGATAACGTATTTAAGGAAAGTGGTTTTGGGTTTAATGCACTGTAGCCGCCATTCTGTTTATCCCTTTTTCTCTTGGCCACCAGTTCTCCAGCAGGAACCTATGGCGATTCCCCTGCCTGATTTTCCTTCAACCAAGGTGAGTTTTGATTCGATTACTTGCTGTTTTAGTGTCTAGGTAACTGAAGGATGACAATGTATGCGTTTTAGAAGTGCTGTGAGTGAGGGGTGGGATTTGGGGTTTAGCGATGAATCGAGAATGGTGAAGAAAAGAGCTCCCAGGACTAGCCCCTTAGATTTCCGAATGTTTAGAATGAAGTTTAAGTAATGTTGTGCTTATGTTTTAGGTGAGCCAGCTCTGGGAATATCCTACAACCAGAAACCTCTCGGGAAGCCAGGTAAGTGAAGTAATGCGTGTGCCTTCGGGCTTACATCACAAAACAGTAGGTTTTTGCATGTTGAGTGTTTTCTGTTTGTCATGCATCATATTTTTGAAAGAATACGAAAATGAATTTACATGAATGAATGGTAAGGCATGAATAGAACGTGTTATGATAGCTATTAAGGGAACTAATCCGCCCCTTAATTGATGTAGTGGATTTATAACATTGGGAGAGTTGATCCCACTCCCAAGGGAATCCGGGGATCATGATAGCTATTAAGGGAACTAATCCGCCCCTTAATTGATGTAGAAGATTTATAACATTGGGAAAGTTGATCCCACTCCCAAGGGAATCTGGGGATCATGATAGCTATTAAGGGAACTAATTCACCCCTTAATTGATGTAGAGGATTTATTACTTTGGGAGAATTGATCTCACTCCTAATGGAATATTGAGATCAGAACGTGGTGAATGCGAATGTAACTGAGTCGAGAAAGTAGAAACTGCATAATTAAGATTTACATTTCAGCATTTCGTTTCAATAATGCTTCATTTAGCATTAGGCTAATAGATGAGTTTTGTGATGTAGGTGAAGAAGTGACAGCAGGTGTGATCCCTGAATTTACTGAGGATTAGTTGAAGTTGCTGAAGCACATTCATGCCACGGTTCGGTGTTCTGTTGAGGCGGTTTAACATTTGTCTGTTGGTGAAGTTTTAGTAGTCGAGTATTTTATCAATGAGTTCTGAGGATTTATGACAACAGCTATTTGATATTTTTAAAACCCCTTTGAAATTTTCCTATTTGGGATTTATTTGGTTAAGGATACAGATGTTGGTTTCAAATGGTTATTTGTTGAATTTCAGGTTGTTATGTGTTTTGTCTACCGATAGATTTAGTCTATCGAAAGACGAAGTCTATCGGATGGATAGATCATCCGGCTGATGTCATCTGGTGGATGTCGTGTGTTAAACCTATCGGATTATGTAGCAGAAGTTTTGTCGTTTAGTCACCGGTGGATGTCGTGTGTTAAACTTATTGGATGATGTAGCAGAAGTTTTGTCGTTTAGTCACCGGTGGATGTCATGTATTAGACTTATCGGTAGGTGTAGGAAGTAGTTTGTCGTTTAGTCACCGGTGGATGTCATGTATTAGACTTATCGGTAGGTGTAGGAAGTAGTTTGTCGTTTAGTCACCGGTGGATGTCATGTATTAGACTTATCGGTAGGTGTAGGAAGTAGTTTGTCGTTTAGTCACCGGTGGATGTCATGTATTAGACTTATCGGTAGGTGTAGGAAGTAGTTTGTCGTTTAGTCACCGGTGGATGTCATGTATTAGACTTATCGGTAGGTGTAGGAAGTAGTTTGTCGTTTAGTCACCGGTGGATGTCATGTATTAGACTTATCGGTAGGTGTAGGAAGTAGTTTGTCGTTTAGTCACCGGTGGATGTCATGTATTAGACTTATCGGTAGGTGTAGGAAGTAGTTTGTCGTTTAGTCACCGGTGGATGTCATGTATTAGACTTATCGGTAGGTGTAGGAAGTAGTTTGTCGTTTAGTCACCGGTGGATGTCATGTATTAGACTTATCGGTAGGTGTAGGAAGTAGACCGGATGATGTGCTCTGTTTGGTTTGTGATTTAAAAGACTTTCATTTGTCGTTTTGCGATCGGCAGAGGCTGGATGGATGATTCATTCAGCTGACGTCATCGGCAGATGCGAGTAGCAAAACTCGTCGTTTTGCGATCGGCTGAAGCTGGAAGAAAGATTCTGCTTGCTGACGTCATCGATGGAAACCTTCAGTTTTGTTTTTGCCCTTTTTCGTTGACCTTGTTCAGCGGCAGATGCGTTTGACCTTTATAAATTTTAAGTATTTCATGCTTAAGTCTTCATCCCTTTTGGCCGAATTATTTTCTTAATATTTCAACTGTTATTTTCAAATATTGCTTCACAGTCCTGTTAAATTTCTGTTTTGCACGTCCTGTTAAATTTCTGTTTTGCTCAAATGATTTTTCCGCTGCAAGATTTTAAATGCTTTTGAGTTTTTAGAAAATGTCAAATTTTTGACTTTCGAGGGAAGTTTAAAATTTGGTCCAAAGTTTCTTAGCTATGTTCGAGTTATGTGTAACGAACCGGGTTTATATAATTCGGGGCATTACAGTATGGTATCAGAGACATTCAGTTAAACCGTTCAAAAGATTACTCATCAGTGCCAATCGTTGCATGGAAGTACTCCAACAACGGTAAGTGTTTATGTTAGCCTTAGTAATTAGATGTTTATGAAAGTAGTTAACCTTGTACAGGAATTCAGTATAATGGCCAGATGACCAGGAAGACCTAGAATACCGAGGGAAATGCCAAACTTGAGGAGTGAGGAGGAACCTAGTGTTATTAGACAGCTGACAGATTTGGTACGTCAGCAAACAGATTTAGTGCGTCAGCAGTCCGATCAGTTAGGAGTGTTGCTGAACCGAGAAGTACAAGGGAGTGCCAACTCGGGTTCTAGCAATGAACATTCAGGAGACCGATTCCGAAGGCTTCAGCCGCCCACATTTGATGGAAAATCATCTAACCCGATTGTTGCTGAAGAGTGGTTGAGGAAGGTCGAAAGCATGCTCCGATGTGCCAACGTCGGAGAAAGAGACAAGGTCACTCTGGCGACGTTTCATTTTGCTGGAGACGCCCAACTTTGGTGGGAGACAATTGAGACCACCACTGATATTCTGTCTATGACTTGGTCTCAGTTTACCTTCTTTGAAAAATATTTCAACAGCATCGTTCAGGCCGTAAAGAAGGTGGAGTTCATGAACTTGAAGCAGACAGGGTCTGTGGCTGAGTACGTTAGACAATTTGAGTCCCTGTCCAGATTCGCTGGACACTTTGTTCACAGAAACGAAGATAAAGTGTTTCAATTTATGAATGGACTAAAGCCAGAGGTGTACAGAAGAGTCAAGTTTTCGGGTTTTAAAGGCTTGCCTTTCAGAGAAGTTGTGTCCACAGCCTTGGAGGTGGAGGAAGCCGAAATGAAATGTTCTGGACCGAAGGAAGCCCCGCGAAAGTTCGTCCAACCCCAACAACAGAGAGGAATGAAGAGGCCAAATGAAGGCCAGGGTAGCCAAGGATCAGGGAGGAAGGTACCAGATGACAAGAAGTATCCCCAGTGCCCGAAGTGTCTGAAAAGTCCCTGGGTGAATGCAGGTTTGGTTTGGGAAGGTGTTTCAATTGCGAAGAAGTTGGACACGCATTCAGGGATTGCCCAAGGCTCAGGGTTACTCGGTGTTTCAACTGCGGCAAAGTTGGTGACCTTAATAGAAACTGCCCGGTCTTAAAGAATAGCCCTGCTATGATAAAGCCAAGGATATTCTCCATGGTGGAGTCGGGCGATGATGAACAGCCTACTGTTGTGTCAGGTACTATACTGGTCAACTCTTTACCCGCTTTTACATTGATAGATTCTGGTGCGACACATTCATTCATAGTATCGACATTTGCTGATAAGTTAGATGTAGAGCTTACCCCTACTGAGCATGTGTTTAACATTGCCTTATCCTCTGGTGAACGCATGCACTCTAACCAAGTGATGCCTGATAGTGTTGTATTAGTAGGAAACATGAATTTGCTTGCCGATCTCATTATTATGGACATAATGGGATTTGATGTAATCTTAGGAATGGATTGGTTGTTTAAGCATTATGCCACAATAGATTGTAGGACTGGAATTGTTAGTTTTCAACCCCTTGGTGGTTTAAACCATACCTTCCAAGCTCTGAAGAAGAGTAAGGAAATGACTGTGATGACTTCTGTCGATTGTAGACCCTCCCCATGCAGTGAGTATTTGTGCTTTTTGGCCAACGTTTTAGACACACAACTAGTAGAAAAATCAAGCCCCAAGAATGTCTTAGTTGTCCAAGATTTTCCGGAAGTATTCTTAGATGACCTTCCTGGCTTGCCACCAGATAGGGAAATTGAATTTGTTATGGATGTCTACCCAGGCGCTGAGCCTGTATCCAAGAATCCATATAGACTAGCACCAACAGAACTTAAGGAATTGAAGAAGCAGTTAGAGGATTTGTTGGAGAAAGGGTTCATACGCCCTAGCTTTTCACCATGGGGTGCACCTGTCCAATTTGTCAAAAAGAAAGATGGATCAATGCGTATGTGCATAGACTATAGAGAACTGAATAAGCTAACTGTCAAGAACAAGTATCCATTGCCGAGGATTGATGATTTATTTGATCAGCTTAATGGTGCAAGAGTTTTCTCTAAGATTGACCTTAGGTCCAGTTATTACCAGTTGAAGGTTAAATCTGAAGATATTCCAAAGACTGCTTTTCGCATAAGGTATGGACATTATGAGTTTTTGGTCATGTCCTTTGGATTGACAAATGCACCAGCAGCCTTTATGGATCTTATGAATAGAGTGTTTCATGAATTTTTGGATAAGTTTGTCATAGTATTTGTCGATGAAATTTTAATCTATTCCCG
Organism: Begonia masoniana; assembly: GCA_022432975.1. Lineage (NCBI taxonomy): Eukaryota > Viridiplantae > Streptophyta > Magnoliopsida > Cucurbitales > Begoniaceae > Begonia > Begonia masoniana. The sequence continues at coordinate 19,289,095 of CM039516.1, read as the reverse complement.
TTCCATGGATGAGCATGCTAGCACCTGACCTTGGTGTTGGAAGTATTAAAACAGCACCAACTATACGCCAAGTTTTCTAAGTGTGAATTTTGGTTGGACTAAGTTCACTTTTTAGGTCATGTTATCTCTGGGGATGAGATATCTGTTGATCCAGCTAAGGTTTGAGCAGTTAAGGAATGACCCCAACCAAGGAATGCTACGGATATCAGAAGTTTTCTTGGACTTGCAGGGTATTATAGAAAGTTCATTGAAGGATTCTCGAAGTTGCTACGCCCCTTACTAAATTAACAAGGAAAAATGAGAAGTATATATGGACTGATGAATGTGAGCATAGTTTCCAGACCTTGAAACAGAAACTGACCAATGCTCCAATTTTAACCCTTCCAGTTGAAGATGGTAAATTTAGTATTTATTGTGATGCTTCCAAAATTGGTCTCGGTTGTGTGTTAATGCAGGATAGTAAAGTAATAGCTTATGCCTCTAGACAGTTGAAAACACATGAGAAGAATTACCCTGCACATGACTTAGAATTAGCTGCAGTGGTATTTGCACTTAAGATTTGGAGGCATTACTTGTATGGACAATCTTGTGAGATATTTTCAGATCATAAGAGCCTGAAGTATATTTTCACACAGAAGGAACTAAACATGAGGCAACGTTGATGGTTGAAATTTGTAAAGGACTACGATTTCGAGATTAAATACCATCCCGGCAAAGCAAATGTTGTGGCAGATGCTTTGAGTAGAGTAACAACACTAACCCCAACTATGATTTTCAATATACCGTTAGCCTTAGAGTCAGAATTTTAAAGGTTTAATCTAGAAGCAGTATCCAGTGTATCAGCCATACTTTCAGCCATAACCTTAAAGCCTACAATTCTGGAGAAAATAAAGGAAGCTCAGACGAATGATGATGAGTGTAACAAGTACAAGTTAAGCATGGATTCTACGGATAAATCAGATTTTAATTATTCTACATATGGAATTCTTAAGTTTAGAAATAGATGGTTTGTTCCTGTCATTAAGGAACTTCGTGATGAGATTCTTTCAGAAGCACATTCTTCTAAATTTTCTATTCACCCTGGAAGTACAAAGATGTACAAGGATCTTAAACGACATTATTGGTGGCCAAGTATGAAAAGAAGTGTGGCAGGTTATGTGGAATCGTGTCTAGTTTGTCAACAGGTTAAAGCTGAACATCAGAGACCTGCTGGAATGTTACAACCTTTACCAGTTCCTGAATGGAAATGGGAACAAATAACGATGGACTGTTGTGGGATTGCCTAGAACAGCAAAAGGACATGATGCAATTTGGGTGATAGTCGATCGTCTAACCAAATCAGCTCATTTCCTACCAATAAAGGTGACTTACTCGATGGATCAACTTGCTGAATTGTATGTGCAAGAAATTGTTAGGCTACATGGAGTTCCAGGTACCATAGTTTCAGACTGAGACTCTAGATTTACATCTAAGTTTTGGAAAAGTTTGCACAAGGCTATGGGAACACAGCTTAGTTTTAGCACAACTTTTCACCCTCAAACTGATGGACAATCTGAGAGGACTATCCAAACGTTGGAGGATATGCTTCGTGCACGTGTTTTAGATTTTCAAGGTTCTTGGAGTAAGTATTTATCATTGGTTGAGTTCTCTTACAATAACAGTTTTCAGGCAACAATAGGCATGGCACCATACGAGGCATTATATGGACGAAAGTGCAGATCTCCATTGTATTGGGATGATGTTGGAGAAGCACAATTAATTGGTCCTGATATTGTGCAGCAAAGAGTGGAAAAGATTGCCTTTATCCGACAGAGAATTTTAACAGCTCAAAGCCGGCAGAAAAGCTATGCTGATAAGAGACGCAGATGATTGGAGTTTGAGGTAAGTGATGAAGTTTTCCTCAAGGTATCACCATTTAAAGGAGTTGTGAGATTCGGGAAGAGAGGCAAGTTGAACCCCAGATTTATTGGACCGTTCACTATACTAAGTAGAGTTGGGAGGGCAGCCTATCAGTTGCAGCTATCGGCTTCTATGGAAGGAATCCATAATGTGTTCCATGTTTCTATGTTGAAGAAGTGTGTGAGAGATCCTTCGCAGATTGTGGATCAGCAGAGTATTGAAGTCCTTCCTACTCTTACATATGAGGAGAAACCAGTGAGGATCTTAGACTATGCTGTGAAAGTGTTGCGCAACAAAGAAGTCCCACGGGTGAAAGTCTTATGGCATAACCAGAACATAGAGGAGACAACTTGGGAGCACCAGCAAGACATGATGGACCAATATCCAGAATTAGTCAGGTACTAAATTTTGAGGACAATATTCTTTTAAGGAGAGTAGATTGTAGCACCCGGTTCTATTAAACCAAATTTAATTTATCAATTATGATGTGCTAATTTTATGAAAGAATTGGGAGAGAAAGTGATCAGGTTAGTTAATAACTATACAAAGACAAAAGGGTAATTAGCAATTTGAAAAGTGGATAACGTATTTAAGGAAAGAGGTTTTGGGTTTAATGCACTGTAGCCGCCATTCTGTTTATCCCTTTTTCTCTCGGCCACCAGTTCTCCAGTAGGAACCTCTGGCGATTCCCCTGCCCGATTTTCCTTCAACCAAGGTGAGTTTTGATTCAATTACTTGCTGTTTTAGTGTCTAGGTAACTGAAGAATGACAATGTATGCGTTTTAGAAGTGCTGTGAGTGAGGGGTGGGATTTGGGGTTTAGCGATGAATCGAGAATGGTGAAAGGAAAGAGCTCCCAGGACTAACTCCTTAGATTTCTGAATGTTTAGAATGAAGTTTAAGTAATGTTATGCTTATGTTTTAGGTGAGCCAGCTCTGGGAATATCCTACAACAAGAAACCTCTCGGGAAGCCAGGTAAGTGAAGTAATGCGTGTGCCTTCGGGCCTACATCACAAAACAGTAGGTTTTTGCATGTTGAGTGTTTTCTGTTTGTCATGCATCATATTTTTGAAAGAATACAAAAATGAATTTACATGGAATGAATGGTAAGGCATGAACAGAACGTGTTATGATAGCTATTAAGGGAACTAATCCGCCCCTTAATTGATGTAGTGGATTTATAAAATTGGGAGAGTTGATCCCACTCCCAAGGGAATCTGGGGATCATGATAGCTATTAAGGGAACTAATCTTCCCCTTAATTGATGCAGAAGATTTATTACTTTGGGAGAATTGATCTCACTCTCAATGGAATATTGAGATTAGAACGTGGTGAATGCGAATGTAACTGAGTCGAGAAAATAGAAACTATATGATTAAGATTTACATTTCAGCATTTCGTTTCAATAATGCTTCACTTATTTAGCATTAGGCTAATAGATGAGTTTTGTGATGTAGGTGAAGAAGTGACAGCAGGTGTGATCCCTGAATTTACTGAGGATTAGTTGAAGTTGCTGAAGCTACATTCATACCACTGTTCGGTGATCTGTTGAGGCGGTTTAACATTTGTCTGTAGGTGAAGTTTTAGTAGTCGAGTATTTTATCAATGAGTTCTGAGGATTTAATGACAACAGCTATTTGATGTTTTTAAAACCCCTTTGAAATTTTCCTATTTGGGATTTATTTGGTTAAGGATACAGATGTTGGTTTCAAATGGTTATTTGTTGAATTTCAGGTTGTTATGTGTTTTGTCTACCGATAGATTTAGTCTATCGGAAGATGAAGTCTATCGGATGGATAGATCATCCGGCTGACGTCATCCGGTGGATGTCGTGTGTTAAACCTATCGGATGATGTAGCAGAAGTTTTGTCGTTTAGTCACCGGTGGATGTCGTGTGTTAAACTTATCGGATGATGTAGCAGAAGTTTTGTCGTTTAGTCACCGGTGGATGTCGTGTATTAGACTTATCGGTAGGTGTAGGAAGTAGTTTGTCGTTTAATGACCGGATGATGTGCTCTGTTTGGTTTGTGATTTAAAAGACTTTCATTTGTCGTGTTGCGATAGGCAGAGGCTGGATGGATGATTCATTCGGCTGACGTCATCGGCAGATGCGAGTAGCAAAACTCGTCGTTTTGCGATCGGCTGAAGCTGGAAGAAAGATTCTTCCGGTTGACGTCATCGGTGGAAACCTTCAGTTTTGTTTTTGCCCTTTTTCGTTGACCTTGTTCAGCGGCAGATGCGTTTGACCTTTATAAATTTTAAGTATTTCATGCTTAAGTCTTCATCCCTTTTGGCCGAATTATTTTCTTAATATTTCAACTGTTATTTTCAAATATTGCTTCACAGTCCTGTTAAATTTCTGTTTTGCTCAAATGATTTTTCCGCTGCAAGATTTTAAATGCTTTTGAGTTTTTAGAAAATGTCGAATTTTTGACTTTCGAGGGAAGTTTAAAATTTGGTCCAAAGTTTCTTAGCTATGTTCGAGTTATGTGTAACGAACCGGGTTTATATAATTCGGGGCGATACAAAAGTCATCCTAGTATCTAACATAAATATTTCTAGATCTTCCTAGTCGAACGCCTAGTGTGTACAGATTAAACTTCCAGAACCTAAATAACCGGATTCAGTCTAACAACTAAACACGGTCTGTTATTTTAATGTCCAGAATCAAATCGGAAATGCCATTACTAAACATAGATCGTGATTGTCACTACCATTACTCTGTTAGTGAAGAATCCGAAACCTCAAGTTCTAGCTGAAGACAGAGCTCTAAGTAACTACCCAGTAACTATATTGTCTAAGTCTTACCTAGAGCGTGGATTGTCGAAGTGGAGGCTGAAGAACTGGTCCCTGGTGAATGAATAGCTGGCAGAGAGGGAGCTCTGGAAGGAAGGGAATCGCCGAGAGAGGAAGTGTCGGCTACAGCGAGGTTTTAAAGAGGTTTAAGAATTCCCATAACCTATTTATACCAATTAAAATCCACCTTAATTACAAACTTGCCACCCAACCTAGTTTCACTGAACTTGTAATAAATAAGTCTTGGCATAAATTTAAAATCATAAAGGTCAATAAAGGGTGACAATTAAAATGGTTAAGAAATCACCTGGCCGAAATTGTCGGGTGTTACATCAGTAATGCCTTCTTGCACAGATACCTGACAGAGCAAGTTTACATGCAACAACCTCCTGGTTTTAATTGACTCAGCGTCCCTGTCTGCTGTATGCTTCCTACATAAAGCTCTCCATGGCCTCAAACAATCCTCACGAGCCTAGTATACCAAATTATCCACAGCTTTAATTAATTAGGGGTTCTTAACATCAAAATCTGACTCATCCTTCTTTGTCTACCATACATCCTCTCACATTATTATTATGCTGGTATACGTGGACGACATTATTTTGTCTGGTGATTCTGCAATTCTCATAGATCAGCTACTCACATATCTACATTCTCAGTTTAAAGTTCGTGAGCTTGGACCACTGTCATATTTCCTTGGCATTTCAATCACTCAGACACCCACTGGTAAGACTCTTTCTCAATCGCGATATATATCTTAGTTACTGCACAGGGCAAACATGAGATCTTGCAAGCCAGTTTTGACTCCCACGGTGGATGGACCTGTCCTATCACTTCACTCTGGGACCCCTCTACCTGACGACTTTCTTTATCGAAGCATAGTTGGGGGCCTTCAATATTGCTGCCTTACGCGACCTGATATCGCCTTCGCAGTCAACAAGGTCTCTTAATTCATGCAGACTCATTGGCAAGCCATCAAACACATTCTGCGCTACCTTAAAGGTACACAAACTCTCGGTATTTCCTTCACACCCTCACTCTCCCTTGGCTTGACATGCTACACCGATGCTGATTGGGCCTCCTGTCCAGACGACAACAAGAGCACAAGTGGTTTCTGTGTCGTTCTTGGTACAAATCTTATCTCTTGGTCCTCCACCAAATAGAAGGTGGTATCACGCTCCAGCACCGAATCTGAGTATTGCAGTGTTGCGAATGGTGCAGCTGAAGTCATATGGTTGCAGTTCCTATTGAAAGAAATAGGTATCACCTCTCCCACAGTTTCTCTAATACTCTGTGATAACTTGAGTGCCACGTACCTTGCCTCTAATCCAGTTTTGCACTCCAAGTCCAAACATGTAGAGATTGACTTTCACTTTGTATGGGAGAAGGTGTTATAGAAGACGCTCGTAGTCAAATTCACTCCGTCCGCAAACCAAATCGTTGATGCACTCACTAAACCTCTTCCTTTGGTGTCATTCTCTCTTTTCTTGTCCAAGATCTTCGGTCTACGACCTTGATCTTGAGGGGAGCTATTAGCACATATATGTACCTTTACTTTTTAGTTACGATTACAGCTTTTATCTTGTCATTCATTTATTGCTATCTGTATATTTGTAAACATCAGACTTGGGAAAACACAATGTAAGATTATCATTTTTCTGCACTCACCTCTCTTCGTCCTTTTCTCTCTGTTCTTCACCTCCAGTAAGCTTCCTGGCTGTAATCTTAACGTTAATGTCTTCTGGTGATTTGCCTTCTTTGTAGTTTCCTCATTCTTGTTAGGACAATTTCCTTATTATATTAATTTGTTTATTGTAGTTAGCTAATTTGCATATATCAATATTAGTTAAATATCATTGAAACATATACCATATTTTATTTTCTATTTTTCAACTCTTTAAAATAGATGGATCATTGGCAGCCTAAACTTGCTACTCACCTCTGTAAGTCTAAGGTTGGTGAAGAGTATCACGATAGGGAGTAATGTGATGTGCGGCTTTGGAATCTAGAAGACACAAGGTTGGCATGAGTTGAGCTTGATCGTCAAAATCTTGAAATGACAACAAAGGAGGAGTCGCGACAGTATGAAAGAATCTTTGAAGAGCTTTAAAAGTCATGTCCAAACGATGATAACAAATTGCCATTGTGAGACTGAGAGCGAGGATCATGACTAGGAGCAGTCGAAGATCCACGGGGCACGCCGGTGTAGGCAATTTTCGGGGCGCTTCGACCTGGTTCTCGGGATGTGTGGTTTGTTTTTGGGGTTTGATATTTTGTGGTTGTTTAACAAATTTGATTTAGTGTAAATATTTATGGTTTTGGCACAATTGTGGACTTGGGTTAGATGTTTTATATATATATTTATAGGTCATGAAAGAATCTTTGAAGAGCTTTAAAAGTCATGTCCAAACGATGATAACAAATTGCCATTGTGAGACTGAGAGCGAGGATCATGACTAGGAGCAGTCGGAGATCCACGGGGCACGCCGGTGTAGGCAATTGTCGGGGCGCTTCGACCTGGTTCTCGGGATGTGTGGTTTGTTTTTGGGGTTTGATATTTTGTGGTTGTTTAACAAATTTGATTTAGTGTAAATATTTATGGTTTTGGCACAATTGTGGACTTGGGTTAGATGTTTTATATATATATTTATAGGTTTTTGGGTTTTGGAAATTATAGGCGTTATGCCGCTCGTTTTGGTTTTAAAATAAACAACGTCGGGTTTACTTTTTCTATTTTTTTTATTAATCGTCTTAAGTCGGTTTTTCGAGATTTTTATGGGGCACGGAGTTGGAAGTGTCGGGAATGTGTGGTTAAATTTTCAGGTGATTTGGAGGTGTTTGGCTTGACAAAAATTGAAGAAAAATGGAAAAAGGTCGAAATGTGGACGATTTTGGCCGAAGTGACCCAAGGAGGCCCGATCGATCGGCGCCCGCGCGGCGCACAGCGGGCGCGGCACGCAGCGGGCGGTGCCCAGCGCGCGCCCAGCACCAATTTTTTTTAAATTGTTTTTTTTTTAATTTCCTATTTCTACTATGTTTTAACTCGATATTTTCCGACATATTTTAAAAGTATTTTGGGCACATTTTCCAACATTTTTTGAGGGTTCGAGAAACCCAAAAATCGAGTAAAAAATTTTATCAAAAATTAGTGTAAACGTCGTTTTAAACGCGTGATAGCTTAGCAAAGTAACGCACCGAGCCGGGGTTCGGGGGCGTTACAGCCGCCTTTTGCACTCTACTAATTGAATCTTGTGGTTCTTTCAGCCCATCATTAAGAAACAAGTTTAAAATATGAGTAAAACATCAAATATAAATGCATTCTCCATCTAAAACCAAGTCGTTCCAATTTCGTAAACTTTTAAACAAATACAAAATTACAACATCATTCGAAGAGGCATTATCAACAATAATAATAAAAACATTCTCAATTCCCCAATCAAGTAAGCACTTTCCAATTGTTCATCATTTATGGTTATCAATCTGACAAAAATTCAAGATCTTCTTGTGCAACTTCAAAATGCCAACAATAAAGTGTCTAGTCAATACCATATAATTTTTATTTTGACCTCAAAGTCCAAGTATCTTTAGCTAAACATATTATTTGGTTGCATCTAGTGATGTACTATTTCAACTGACTTCTTTTTTATTGTATATACTTTCAAGATCTTCTTGTGCAACGTCAAAACGCCAACAATAAAGTATCTAGTCAATACCATATAATTTTTATTTTGACCCCAAAGTCCAAGTATCTTTAGCTAAACATACTATTTGGTTGCATCTACTGATGCACTATTTCAACCGACTTCTTTTTTTATTGTGTATACTTTCAAGATCTCTTGCAACTGTTCTACGGGGCATAACAGACGAGCTTTGAAAATATTCAAGATATTCTTTGAATCCTTCCCATTCAACCATTCTCATAGACAATTCATCTTTAATCAACATTCTAGCAATAATATTACGTCCACCTAACTATGTAAACATTAACACTTTAGAGCATTCTACCTTTTTCTTAACAAAATTTAAGGTCTTTTGTTTGCTATCTAGTCATGCCAAAAACTTTTTACACACATAAATGCCTTGTCATATTTGATGTACCATTCTGTTACGTATGACATACATAACTTTGACCAGAATAGTTCCATTTAACTTTAGGTGCCTCAGGATCACTAGCCTATATCCAAGTAAAGTGAACCCAGGGAGCTACAACAAGCATATTCAATTAACATCAACCATATTCAGTTAACATTCAACGATCAAACTAGAAAATTAACATCAAGCATATTCAATTCAAAATTCAATGATGCTAACAATGCTCAAAATTCAACTATCAAACCAAAAAATAGCAGTGAGCACTAACCAGTAAGTGAACGCATAAATAGTCTTTATGGTGAGCATTGAGCATTGACTAGTGACAACGACGATGAGGCAACAAAGATGAGGATGCGACGACAAGGCACCGATTATGAGGCAACGATAAGAGACAACGACGATGGTCTATGTGACTCAAGGTAGAACACAACATAATTGCTTATGGTCTTACACTCTTCGCAAGGTAGAATGACAAATGGTCTTTGCAGCTAGTCACGACGATGGAGATGGCAAAGGTAGAAGTTCACACTCTTTGCGAATGACGAGGCTTGACAGAGATGACAGAGGTTCACAGAGACGACATAGTTCACGACGGAGAAGGGATGAAGACTGAAGGCTGGAGGCGTTGAAGAGTTAGGACTCCATGAGGTTGAATCGCAATTCATGAAGGTTAGGGTTTCTACAGCCTTTATTCGGGTTTAGGATCGGGTTTCATTCAAAACCCAAAACCGAACCAAACCCGAAATACAATATTCAAACTCAACCTGAATATTAAAAAACATTGGGTCAGTTCGGTTCTGCCTACCACTAATGGAACTTCAAAACAATAATTTTCTCTCCCCGTCATTTGGCTCTCTCTCCCTTGCGTTCTCTTTTTCTGCCAAACAAAAGCAGAGGGCAACTAGGGATGGGCAGGACCGGACCAGACCGCAGACCGAGAACCAGATTGGACTGGCAGTTTCTTTCCCAGGGGAATGGATCACGGTCTAGTCTGAGGTCTGAGGTCCCTGGAACAGAAGAGAGTCAGTCCAGTCCTCGGTCCACAACCCAAAATCCCAAAGAATCGGGACCGGACCGAAGACCAAACTTAAACCAAATTAAGATGGCTTCGACGGAACGAGGCTTCAGTTCACTCGCCAGATTCCAGAATCCAGACGACACTGCCTTAATCCTTAACAGGCAAACACCTGAGTCTCGACCTCCGAACATCCGACCTATGAGTTGCAGTCCTCAGTTTCGTTCTCCCCTACTCCGAACTCTGACCCCCCGAGTTTTGACTTGTCGAGCGAGATTCAGAATTCTCGAACACCCGACCTCCGACTTTTGAGTCGCAACTTTCGAGCTTCAGAGTTTTGACTTATCCCTACTCCTTGCTCCCTGCTCCAATTCGGCTTGGCGCTGCTCGTGCTCTGTAGTCTGTCCACAGGCCCAGTTCAGTGTCCACTCCTACTCGGCTATTCCTCACGGCTCAGTGCTCACTGTATGTTTGTGAATTATGAATTGTGATATTTAGTTGTGTACTACTTAAATGCTTAATCTTAATTCTACGTAGAAATTGCAGACGCTTGTAGGTGCTCAATTGTTCCCTGCTCACTGCTCCCTGCTTGCAGTTCAGCTGCTCTAATCTTGAACCTCACTGTATGTGTTTATTCTTTATTATGTACTTTGTGTTAGTAAAAATTAGGTCTGGTGGGAGACTCTTCGGAACTGTTGACCGAGAACGTTGTGATTTTTGTTTGCTGTTTAGAATTTTAGGTTGTTTTTATTGTTTAATTTTATGTTTGTGACTTTGTGGGCTTGACTTGCTGTGAATCCAAATAAAATTAAAGATTATGTTGATTAATGTGCTGGTTGTTTAATTGTATTTGTATATGTTGTTTGTTGACTGTTAATTAATGTTGTGGATTGTTTGTTCGATGTGCTTTTTCTCTATGGTAGGATGGATCATTTCGAAAGTGAAAGTTCACACGTGAATTTAAAAAAATCTAAGTCTATGGCTTGACTTCACTTCAGTAAGGTACCGGGAACAGATCAAACAAAGTGTAATTATTGTGGACAAATATATGTAGCACACCCGACGAAGAATGAGACTTCAAGTATGATAAAACATATCAAAGTATGCAAAAAATATTCACAAAATGTGGACAATAGGCAACCAACTTTATCCTTTAAAACTGTTGAGGGCAAGAGTGCTAGTATACCAATATTTACTATGATGGGTGCTAGAGAATACCTAGCTAAGATGATTATAATCGATGAATTGACATTGAAACATGTAGAAGGAATTGGTTTCAAGACATTTTGTCTGTATCTAAATCCGAATTTTATTATGTCATCTCGAAGGACAATAGCAAGAGATATTCAAGGCATATTTTAGAAAGAAAAACAAAAGTTGAAGGAGTCCTTTTTTTAACATCACAGAGGGTGTGTTTAACCACTGACACATGGACCTCTATTCAGAATTTGAATTACATGGTGCTGACATGTCATTTCATTGATCAAGATTGATATGTGCAAAAGAAGATCTTGAATTTTTGTTTGATTTCGAACCATAAGGGTGAGACCATTGGTAAGGAAGTTGAAAACTGTTTACTTAAGTGAGATCTTGAAAATGTTACCACCATCACCGTTGACAATATGTGTAACGCCCCAAATTTAATAAACCTGGTTCGCTACTCATAATACTGACCCGAACTATGACATTTAGAGAAAATTTTTAAAACTTCACTCAACGATCAAATTTGACCTTATAAAAAGAATATCAAAACTTGCAGCGAAAAACCATTTGTATAAAACAGGGTTAAAACAAATCACTGAAACAATTCTTATACAACTGTTAGATGATAGAAACCATCAGCCAAAAAAGAACCGAGGACATAAAGGTTTTGAATATTTAAATGTTTTAAAAATTTCAAACACAACCTCCGTCGAAAAAGTCCCAGCGGTGGAAGTAGAAATAGAAGACTTCTTCCGCCAAACAGTGTCAGCGGTGAAAGCAGAAACAGAAGACTTCTTCCGCCAAACAGTGTCAGCTGTGGAAGCAGAAATAGAAGACTTCTTCCGCCAAACAGTGTCAGCGGTGGAAGCAGAATCAGAAGACTTCTTCCGTCAAATAGTGTCAGCGGTGGAAGCAGAATCAAAAAACTTCTTCTGCCAAACAATGTCAGCGGTGGAAGCAGAATCAGAAGACTTCTTCCGCCAAACAGTGTCAGCGGTGGAAGTAGAAACAGAACACATCTTTCGATTGACAACGTCTACCGATAGACAACATTTACCGATAGACAACATCTACCGATAGACAGCTTCTACCGATAGAGAACTTCTACCGATAAACAACAGAACAACGCATCAACCATTTACACTCCAAACAAATGGACAACTCTAACTGTTAAAAGAACTTAGTAAATTTTGTAAACCTTCAAACATTGGAATGCCAACTTAAAAATCCAGAAAAATAACTCCCATAAAAAACAACCACCTTTTATCCTCAGAATCATTTCAAAAGCACAACGAAACATTTAAAACTATCACTACTATCAGAAATACTGACATGCCTCGGGTTGCATTTTTAAACGAAAATTGGCAAATTCTCAAACTTTTAATCATCTCCCTACTTATTACGTGTTTTTCTTTTGTAGGTATAATTTTTGGAAGGAATGCATAAGGAGTGCTTGGAGGAGTCACCATTTGGCCCATGGAAATTTGTCTTCCCGGCCTAATTTAATTTGTAATTTTTATTTCAAACTTATTTGGCATACATTCGTCTAATCAGAAGACTTCTTCCGCCAAACAGTGTCAGCGGTGGAAGCAGAATCAGAAGACTTCTTCCGCCAAACAGTGTCAGCGGTGGAAGCAGAATCAGAAGACTTCTTCCGCCAAACAGTGTCAGCGGTGGAAGCAGAATCAGAAGACTTCTTCCGCCAAACAGTGTCAGCGGTGGAAGCAGAATCAGAAGACTTCTTCCGCCAAACAGTGTCAGCGGTGGAAGCAGAATCAGAAGACTTCTTCCGCCAAACAGTGTCAGCGGTGGAAGCAGAATCAGAAGACTTCTTCCGCCAAACAGTGTCAGCGGTGGAAGCAGAATCAGAAGACTTCTTCCGCCAAACAGTGTCAGCGGTGGAAGCAGAATCAGAAGACTTCTTCCGCCAAACAGTGTCAGCGGTGGAAGCAGAATCAGAAGACTTCTTCCGCCAAACAGTGTCAGCGGTGGAAGCAGAATCAGAAGACTTCTTCCGCCAAACAGTGTCAGCGGTGGAAGCAGAATCAGAAGACTTCTTCCGCCAAACAGTGTCAGCGGTGGAAGCAGAATCAGAAGACTTCTTCCGCCAAACAGTGTCAGCGGTGGAAGCAGAATCAGAAGACTTCTTCCGCCAAACAGTGTCAGCGGTGGAAGCAGAATCAGAAGACTTCTTCCGCCAAACAGTGTCAGCGGTGGAAGCAGAATCAGAAGACTTCTTCCGCCAAACAGTGTCAGCGGTGGAAGCAGAATCAGAAGACTTCTTCCGCCAAACAGTGTCAGCGGTGGAAGCAGAATCAGAAGACTTCTTCCGCCAAACAGTGTCAGCGGTGGAAGCAGAATCAGAAGACTTCTTCCGCCAAACAGTGTCAGCGGTGGAAGCAGAATCAGAAGACTTCTTCCGCCAAACAGTGTCAGCGGTGGAAGCAGAATCAGAAGACTTCTTCCGCCAAACAGTGTCAGCGGTGGAAGCAGAATCAGAAGACTTCTTCCGCCAAACAGTGTCAGCGGTGGAAGCAGAATCAGAAGACAGAACACATCTTTCGATTGACAACGTCTACCGATAGACAACATTTACCGATAGACAACATCTACCGATAGACAGCTTCTACCGATAGAGAACTTCTACCGATAAACAACAGAACAACGCATCAACCATTTACACTCCAAACAAATGGACAACTCTAACTGTTAAAAGAACTTAGTAAATTTTTGTAAACATTCAAACAGCTTGAATCCACAACTTACTAAAAATCCAGAAAAATAACTCCCATAAAAAACAACCACCTTTTATCCTCAGAATCATTTCAAAAGCACAACGAAACATTTAAAACTATCACTACTATCAGAAATACTTAAACGAAAATTGGCAAATTCTCAAACTTTTAATCATCTCCCTACTTATTACGTGTTTTTCTTTTGTAGGTATAATTTTTGGAAGGAATGCATAAGGAGTGCTTGGAGGAGTCACCATTTGGCCCATGGAAATTTGTCTTCCCGGCCTAATTTAATTTGTAATTTTTATTTCAAACTTATTTGGCATACATTCGTCTTTATTGTATGGATTTTATAATTACATTGCATGTATTAGATTGTGTGGTTAGGGTTAGATGAATGTTGGTGGATTATGGGTTAAAGAATTTCAACTCAAATATTCAAGGAAAAAGTCTACAACAAATGGAGCCCAAAGAAAGTCATGGCCCAAAGAAGAGCCCACATTTAAAGGTATGATTTTGCAGGTACAAGAGTTAGTGGCAACATGGATTGATGATGTGGCAAGATTCCCTCCATTGATCCCTTTAGGCATGGCATTCATCTCCTCCCTAGGATGTGTGCTTGTTTGCTTTGATCTTGGCCATCCATCCTTTTTTCATCCAAGGGCCACCATTCATTCATCCTTATGGAAACCCTAATAATCCACCCTAGGACTCTATAAATTCATGGCATTGGTGCATGTATGACAATTTTTGCTCATTTATAAAATTTCTATTTCTCTACTCCAAGGTGGTTAGCCTTTAGAGTTTTTCCTTGGTTCTTTGAACCAAGTGGAGTAGCCCTCTATTATTAATCTAGCTTTGGGTTGCTAGATTAATTCTTATCTTTTCCCTCACCTTTTCCCTTGGGATTAGGATTGAGGATGAAAACCTAGGCCCTAGGTGGTCGATTTTCTTCGGAAAATCATTTATCCGAGAGCTTAAACTGTAAGATCGCTTTACGGATCCGCCAAAAGTATTTCCATTATTTTCATTTCCGCAACACTTCCACACACACTCTCACCTTTAATTTTCAGCCATCAAACTCACACACTCCACCATTTATGTTATTTGCATTTTATTTTCTTCATCTTCATCTCCCTTTCTTCACCTTACAGACACATTTTCACATCTTTAATCTCTTATATTTTTATTGCACTTTTATCATTTCTTCACCTTCATGTTCGGCCACACTACATAGCACACACCTTCACCTCATTAATTCCTTGCATTTATTATCATATTTTCCCCTTATTTCGACCATTTTTCATTCACACACACCGAGCACATTTTCTATCAATTTGTGGGTTTGAACACAACCCTTTTCTAAGGGATTTTGTGTCAAGTGGTATCAGAGCCACAAGGCTTCCCAAATGCGTTTAGTTGCCATGACAATAGTCAAAAATCGGCACAAAACTGGGATAGCGGCTCATTTTATTTTCTAGCATTTTTCCTTACTAATATTGTGCTAACTTGTGCTATTTTATTTTTATTACTTGCTGCCATTATTATTGTTATTTAAATGCTTAAAATATTCTGAAAAATATGTTATGCAATGTGTTTGAAGATCGGCCAAGGTGAACACTTCAAATCCCTCATTTTTCTTTTCGATTTTTATGCTTATTTTTTTCCGATTTAAGCTTATCTTCTCCTCAGTTTTTCTATATTATTTGCTGTGTTTTGAGCCATGTTTTAGCACCTAGATATTGTCCATTAACTATATAAAAATTCTGGAATTTTTGGTGTTTAAAAATCGGCCTAAAACTAATTCTAAAAACCGGTTGTTGAAGTATTATTCTCTTCGGATTTTGTTAGACTTTTGGCTCGGTTTCATGGTTATTTTTGCCTTGATTTTTCTATGCTACTTTACTATGAATGAGCCACGAAATTTCATCTAAGATATGTGGTATTAACTTGTTTCAAAATCGGAATTAAAGGATGTATAAATCGGCCCTAAAAATTAAGCTATAAAATTGGTTCATTTATGTTGCTTTTCTTCTCGGTTTTGCATGTTATTGCTCTGATTTTTCTTGGCATCTTTTGATTATAATTGAACCATGTTTTGCATCTAAATGTTGTTCCAATAACTAAAGATTAATTCTGAAATTTTGATGCATGAAAGTCGGCTCTAAATTTTTACTTAAAAATCGGATTCTTTTGTTGATTGCTTATTCGGTTTTTCTAGTATGTTTATCTTGGATTTCATTGTTAATTTTCTGAATGTTTACACTTGGATTTAGCTTAAAATTCATATATTATATGCTGTAATTTAATTGCACAAAATTAGATTTACAAAGATAATTAAATTGTAAACTAGAAATTGGAAATATTGATTTATGTTAACATGAAAAATTCTGCTATATAAACATTAAAATTTCAGCATATTATTATTGGCAAAACTTGTGTTTTAATATGTTTGCTTGCTGTTTTTGATGTTATTTAGTTGATATTAATATTATATTGGGTGATTTTAGCTTAAAGTTGGTAACTTGATTGAAATTTATTAGACTTGTGATAATTGCACGAATTGAAAATTTTATTTCTAAAATTAGTTATTGCTAAGTGTTATTGTAACTTCTAAGTTGTTTATTGGAACCCAAATTTTAAAATATTGATTGTGAGCATGATTCCTATTTTATTATTGTCTTAGCTAGGGAACATCCCTTAGTACTTAAATTTTTTCTTAAGACATTAATTAAGATATTCACCTCACTAACTTGAGATGAACAACTTAGTCAATAATTAAAATTTGAATTTGAATTAAAATACTTAGACATGACTAATAGAAATGGATTTTCCCAACATAATCAAGAACCAAATATTTTCCTATTTAGTGGTCTCAATGGTAAGGATGAATATTCCTCTTGGATTAAAAGGATAGAAAAGAGGTTTGCTTATGGATATTATTGTGATTGAGAAAAAGTTGACTTCGCCTCTAAATGTTTAACCAAGGATGCTAAGTCTTTGTGGGAAAAATATGTAGCATGGAGAAGAAGAGTTAAGAAATAAGACTTGATTTCTTGGACAATAATGAAAATGTTTTTAGAAGAGGAATTTTCCCAAAAACGACAAAAGCAAGAACCTAATTTTAGGAACAAAATTTTTAAGGAAGATCATCCTACATGTTATCCTAACTCCTCCAAATTTAAGAATCAACATAGTCATGAATATCCCTTCACTCATGGAAGAAATTTAAGGGATAAAATGGAGACAAAGACTAGGATTAATCAGCCACTAATTCTACCTTCCAAACCGATTAGGTTAGATGAGACTTTACACGCACTTAAGAATACTTGCCACCTTTTGGAAAAGTGGGTTCAAGATGCTTTACTTGCAAATACACTACCTACTATGCCCCAATAGATTAATGAACTCAACGAAGAAGTCCTAAGTAACGTAGAAATTCAAGAAAATTTAGGTGGAACACCGAGCTTAACTAAAGAGGAAGAGATACTAGAAGAAATTGATTGTTATCCCAAAGAGGGTCCACTTCTTGAAATAGACAATCAAGAGGAGGAAGAAATTTTGAAGGAGGAAGAAAATAATGAGCAAGAAAAGGAGGAATTGGATAGTTCAACTCAAGTAACCTCTCATTCAAGTGGTGTCATTTGGCATCATAATCCCCTTTATAATGAATCACTCGCCTCTCAACCCTCAAATTTAACCTTCTTCAAAACAAATGCCCTATGGGAAGAAATGGTGGAAGAAGAAAAGATTCCGTGTCATTTGAAAGGAGAATCAACATGGCAACAAGAAAAGAGGGAGTTAAGTGAAGAGAGTATTTTTGGAATTTCTAATATGATCATTGATCTACCTCACTCTCTTCCTAATATTGAAAGGATAAACCCTCCCTTCCATCCATTTTCAAAAAAATTATCCTATTCCATATACCCAATACATCGTACTACTTTGAACTATGGTGGAATTAGGCAAAATAAGAGGATCTTCACCAACCAAATGCCCTATTGTACAATTGGATGAGATAACGAAACGATTAACCTTACCAAGTATCAAGTGGCAACCATTAACCTCACTATGTGATGTTCACAAATTCTACCATCGAACTAAGGAATCGTTGATTTGGTAGTAATAAGTTCACTAACCTCCGTCTATTTAATGATTTGGAATTTTAAGGTTAGTTGGAACCAAGATCCAATAATTCTACCACCACACCCTTCCCCACCATGTGTCTGTAACACCCGGGATATTTTAAAGAAAATTGGAGATAAAATAAAAGAATAAGAAAATAGATTGTTTTAGTTTTAATTAATTTAAAAGAAAGGTGAGTTGTTTTAGGTTCGGGTATTTTCAGTAAAATTAAACCGTAGGTTATGATTTAAGAACGAGATTTAACGAAAGTTGAAATGATCGGAATTATGGGAGGGCAAAACGGTAAGTGATGATTTAATTAATAGTTAGTTTACTATTATTATTATTATTTAAAAAAAAAATATATTAAAAACTAAACAGAATAGCCGAAGCTATTTTGTCGAACCCGAGCGGGGAGCGCGAACAGGGGGAGCCGACGTTCCTCCGACGACGATCACCGCCGATCTCCGGCGTTCTCCGGCCAGACGACGGCGACGAGGGCTTCCGGCCTGTCTCCGCGCACGAACCGCCCGGTAAGGTTCGGTTTTTCCTTGTTTTTGCCCTGTTTTTCGGTTCTGTCAGGGCCGAGGGTGACGAGCTCGATTGAGCTCCGATCACCGGCCGATTTGGGTTGTTTCCGGCGTGGGTTCATCGACCCTTGGACCGGCTTTAGTCGTCTGGTTGTGAGGAGCCCAATTTGGGCAAATTTCAGTAAAAACCGATTTGGGCATTTCGGTTTTTATTGTGTGTAGCTTGGGATTTTGGTTAGTTTATGTTAAATTGAGTTGAAATGTGGCTGATTGGGGGAAGGAATAGGTGAAATTGGTTTAGAGTTGGAATTTTGGACGTTTTGGTGTAAAACCGGTTCTGTTTTTAGGGGTTTTGACCTAGCTACGATTTGCTGTTTTAAAATTCCTTTTAGCAGGTTAAAATAGGTTATTAGAGGAGTACGTGGCCGCTGGAATCGGTCGATTCCGATAACCGACGGAAAAGTTATGCACGTTTGAAGTTTCGGGTCGGTTTTTACCGAACCCAATTTAGTGGCCCGTTTAGTTAGATTTCAATTGGGTTAAGCTAGAAATAGTAGTTTGAGAGTAGTTGGTGAATGTAGGCTTGATTTTAATGGAGTTGAAGTTGAACGGTGAAATTGACATAAAAATCGGGTTTTGTGTTTTGGTGAGAGAAATGAGTTTGAAGTATGATTGAATTGTGGGTTAGTTTTAGTTTAGAATTTCTTAGAATCCTTTAGAAATTTATGAGTGAATTGCTAAGTTATTTTCTGTAATTGATAGGTTATCGGGCGAGTGAATGGATCGTTAGAGGTGAGCACCGTAAAGCCGAGCAGTCAGGTAAGTAGAGAACGTTTGTTTTGCCTTCGGGCCTACACCACGGAACGGTAGGATTTATTTTGTTGTTTGTTGTTTGATGTTTGGTTGTTGATGCCTTATTGGTTGGTTGGTGTTTGTTTGTTGGTTGGTGTTCGAGTAGTGTGTGAGTTGTTGTTGTCGTTTAGTGCTGTTTAGTTGTTGATGTCTTGGTTGTTGCTTGAGTATTGTGTGGGTGTGGTGTGGCATTGTGAGTGAGAATGAAATGAAAGATAAGAAGAGATTTGCAACGTGGTCGTGAGTATGAATTTCTCGACCTCAACCTGTTCGTGCTTGAAGTGCACAATGGGGTTGGTGCTTAAAGTGCACCCGTGCTTGAAGTGCACAATGAGGTTCGTGCTTGAAGTGCACTCGTGCTTGAAGTGCACGATGAGGATTCTACGATCGATTGGGGAATGCTAATGTACGTAATGAGTCGTGAGTATGAATTTCTCGACCTCAACCTGTTCGTGCTTGAAGTGCACAATGGGGTTGGTGCTTGAAGTGCACCCGTGCTTGAAGTGCACAATGAGGTTCGTGCTTGAAGTGCACTCGTGCTTGAAGTGCGCGATGAGGATTCTACGATCGATTGGAGGAGATTTGGTTGGCCATCCTTCGGGACGCGAGCTAATGGCCGTCCTTCGGGACGCGAGCTAATGGCCGTCCTTCGGGACGCGAGCTAATGGCCGTCCTTTGGGACGTGAGCTAGTGGCCGTCTTCGAGTACACGGCTTATGAAATAATTAAAGCAACGAACAACAAACAAACACAACTGAGTGGTAGAAACTGCACGTGTTAGGTGGATTGCATTGTGTTGTTGCGTTGTCGTGTTGAGTGTTGTTGTGTGGTTGTGTTAGGGTTGTGTGAGTTGTGCATTGTATATGTTTATATTTGTTATTCCCTACTTGCTAAGCGTAAGCTTACGTGTGTTTGTGTGTTCTGTGGTGTAGGTGTCGACTGGAGTACAGGTGAGGGACCTCAGGATTAAGCGGCAGTTGGTGGTGCACGGAGCATGCCGGTGCGGGTAGTTGTCGGGGCGACTCCACCATGGTCTTCGGGAGACGTGGGATTTTGTATTTTGGAAGTTTATTGTAGATGTCGAGTTGCTGAAGTGATGTAATTGTATAACTCTGTTGGTTGAGGTTTGTAACAGTTATGGTATAGCTAGGTGTATGGTTGTTGTATATAGTTAAGTTAAGGGTGATGTATCGCCCTATACTGCGGATTTTCTTCACTTAGGGATGCTAGCATTTTAGAGATTTAGTACGTTGGATGTAAGAGTATTCTGGACTGGTTGGGAATTGAATTGTGTGCAGGTACTTAGCATTTTGGAGGCGCCATTTTCAGGCGTTACTTTGCCGAATTTTTCGGGAAGGACGCCGTGGTGCTAAAAAGTTAGGATTAAGGGAAATTAGCGAGTCTAGGCTTATGTTAAATTAGATCTTAATGTGGGATTGGTTAGCAAAGTAGCGCTCCGAGCCAGGGTGGGTTCGGGGGCGTTACAAGATGGTATCAGAGCAAAGTGGTCGAGTCGTTCAAAGGATTACCCGACAATGCCGGCCGCCATGCAACGTGCTTCACCAACTGTAAGTATTTCTTTACTTTTAGTTAGCTTATATTTAAGATTAGATTGTTTAACCCTGTTTGTTTTGGAACTGTAATAGATTAGAACATTCCGAGAATACCAAGACAACTTCAGTGGATCCTAAGATTAGAGAGATTAGAGAATGTTAGGATGACAATGTAAGATTGATAACCTAGAATTTTTCATCCATAGATAGAAATGAAATCCAGTAGCAAACCTTTGGAGTCTAGAAATAAATCAAAGTTGAGTTAGAAAAGTTTGAAGTTAGAGTTGACAGTACTTAAAGAATGTTGTGAGTGAGTGTAATTAATTGTCGATTAAATGGAGGTCAACATTAGTAGATTATACTTAAAGATTATAATTGGCATGTTAGAGGAGCAATAAGGGTTGTCTGGTTATTGGTGTTATTTGACCTAGATACCTTGATTAGGTAGATGTTAGAGTAAGGATATTAAGTTGAATAATTAGAATCGAGTTGAAGAGTAAAAGAAAGTGGATTAGTTCTTACATTTTAGAGGGAATTTTGAAGAAATTAGTGAGTGTTCAAGTTAGGGTCTAATGACGTATGAGTAGGTGAGATATGGAAGACTAGTTAAAGTTGAAGAGTAAAAGAGAATCAAGTAGTTAGTAACAATTGGAAATTTGGAGAGAATCGTGAGTGAATCTTGAACTTTGTATGAGTGCTGAGAAATTGGGAAAGGAGGTTAGGAATTTAGGAATTTATATGAGTGTTCGATAAAATGTGAGTTGACAGGAATTTTTCACGAGCGGTGGTAGATGCCTTATGAATAAGCCTAAGTTAAAAAGTTTCAAACCGTTGAGGTAATAACTAACCTAAGCTTGTGTCGATAAGTTGAGAATAGGAGATAGAAAGTTAAAAGGATAACAAGAGTACATTAATGAGATTAGTCAGTAAGGATTGAGTATTCGTGAATAACGGATAAGAAGGAATAAAAGGTCTCACACATAGAGCTTATGAGTAGAATTATTGAGAATTTAATTTTTGAGTGTGAATTTAAAGATAATAAGCAATAAATTGTCATGTTTATTCGAAGGAAATGAGTGCAAAGGATAGGAGTGGTAAGTGAGAAATTAATGTAAGAGTATGGAACTATAAAGATCATAGCTGGGAAAGTTAAACTTGAAGTTGTAGGAAATTTCATTGCTTATTAGGTTATTAGGGGTACTCGGTAGATGATTTGGGCAGTGATGTAGTTGAGAGCAAGTAAGGTAAGGATTGAACATCTCGAGTAAAGTGCAGAAAATTCCAATTGAACAGGAATGATCAAGGGAGTGCACTTTGAAGTAGGGTTCATGAGGGACTAAGTGCGTGGAGCTCAGGGAACAATTTGAGTTAAGAACTAAGTTAGAGGGAATGAAGAGTCCTAGTTAAACTCTTGGAGATGCAGAAAAGTTGAGGGTGTAACTAATAGACGCTTAAGTGAAATATAAGAGATGAGCTAGGAATGAGTAAGTTGAGAAAATGTAAAACTTTGAAGATATATTGAAGACATGGGAACTTGTCATTTAGGAATATGTGACGAAGACTATAGAGTAGTCGAAGTTAGTATAGCAACCCAAGAGTTAGGTGAGTAGAAGAGAATGAAACTTTGGGGATTTAGGGTAAGAGGGATATTGATCGAATGTGTGAGTTGTGTCCTAGTGTTAAATGGGTGAGGATATGGTGGGTACGAGATAGATTGTAGAATGAGGAAATAGATATCCTAGAGTGATTGTAATAATGATATACGTATGATGGTTTTCCCTTAGAGAGTTACATGTTTTGTGTGAAATAAGGAGTTAGACAAATTGAGCTAAAGAAAAAGCTAGGGTGTCTAGCTTTAAGAAATTGTTAAGTTTGATTGATTGTCAAATTAAATTAAAGTTGTTAAATGTGTACGAGTACATACGTATGAAAGTTAGACTAAGTTATGCGTTTGACCTATGTTAGTGGGTGACGTGTGAAAAGTGAATATATATCATTTAAGGTATTAGGGGTATGAGTGTTGAGTGTAAAGTTGAGAAAAGTTTGTTAGACCTGGGAAAAGTTTGATAGACCTAAGAATTTGAGTGTTTGGTAATGACTGAAAGTCAGAGTTAGACAAGTTGAGGAATAGTTGATAGGTTTAAGAGATCAGAGCGTTGAATACGAGGGCTGTGTAATAAAATGTCATGATTGTTCGAGGTATAAATTGTCTTGATTGGCTGATATGAGTAAGTGTAAGAGATTGGAGTTGATAAGGTGAAAGAGATTACTCCAATGGGTTAAACTGGATCGATAGCTAAGGATTCAGTTGGAAGTTTTAATGGATGATTTTAGACTTACGTAGAGTGGAAGTATCCAGGTATATTATATTTGAATATCTAGTTTAAGTAAAGTGTTGTTAATACTTTAGAAGATGTGATTGATTGAAATAATGTGGTGATTATGAAATCTAAGTAATTAGTAGTGTAAGATCTGAGGAATTAGAGGAATGAGATATTGTACGAAAAGTATTTGAGTTAGAAGGTTCTAAGGTTCGACTCGTATGTAACAAAGTCGAAATTGTTGATGTCATAAATAGATTTGGCTAGAATTGATAAGTTCAAGCTTAAGATTGAGATATGGATGAGAACTCGAGTATTAGTAGAGGGTGAATAAGAAAATAGAGGTTGGTAGATGTAAACTAGAAGAATGATTATTTTATGTTCTAGATTTTGATGAACAAAGGAAAGAGGGAAGTGTTGCGATTAGCTAACTATGAAGGTGAGTTAGAAAATTAATAAGCTAAGGAAATTAGATATTAGAAATTGTGTATTTTGTATGAAGCTGAAAAATTTAGCAGATAACGAGAATTAAATTGTAAAAGTTCGAAAATATAAGTGATGATTGAGTAAGTTATAGGTATAAACGAGTGAGAGTAAATAGTTATGAAGGTTAGACTAAGAGTTTGAACTATGTTGTCAGGTGAGTAAGGGAATTAGGTAGTTGAAATGAGTACATTGAGAGATAACAAGTCCACAAATTTTGAGGACAAAATTTTTGTAAGGAGGGTAGATTGTAACACCCGGGATATTTTAAAGAAAATTGGAGATAAAATAAAAGAATAAGAAAATAGATTGTTTTAGTTTTAATTAATTTAAAAGAAAGGTGAGTTGTTTTAGGTTCGGGTATTTTCAGTAAAATTAAACCGTAGGTTATGATTTAAGAACGAGATTTAACGAAAGTTGAAATGATCGGAATTATGGGAGGGCAAAACGGTAAGTGATGATTTAATTAATAGTTAGTTTACTATTATTATTATTATTTAAAAAATATATATATTAAAAACTAAACAGAATAGCCGAAGCTATTCTGTCGAACCCGAGCAGGGAGCGCGAACAAGGGAGCGCGAACAGGGGGAGCCGACGTTCCTCCGACGACGATCACCGCCGATCTCCGGCGTTCTCCGGCCAGACGACGGCGACGAGGGCTTCCGGCCTGTCTCCGCGCACGAACCGCCCGGTAAGGTTCGGTTTTTCCTTGTTTTTGCCCTGTTTTTCGGTTCTGTCGGGGCCGAGGGTGACGAGCTCGATTGAGCTCCGATCACCGGCCGATTTGGGTTGTTTCCGGCGTGGGTTCGTCGACCCTTGGACAGGCTTTAGTCGTCTGGTTGTGAGGAGCCCAATTCGGGCAAATTTCAGTAAAAACCGATTTGGGCATTTCGGTTTTTATTGTGTGTAGCTTGGGATTTTGGTTAGTTTATGTTAAATTGAGTTGAAATGTGGCTGATTGGGGGAAGGAATAGGTGAAATTGGTTTAGAGTTGGAATTTTGGACGTTTTGGTGTAAAACCGGTTCTGTTTTTAGGGGTTTTGACCTAGCTACGATTTGCTGTTTTAAAATTCCTTTTGGCAGGTTAAAATAGGTTATTAGAGGAGTACGTGGCTGCTGGAATCGGTCGATTCCGATAACTGACGGAAAAGTTATGCACGTTTGAAGTTTCGGGTCGGTTTTTACCGAACCCAATTTAGTGGCCCGTTTAGTTAGATTTTAATTGGGTTAAACTAGAAATAGTAGTTTGAGAGTAGTTGGTGAATGTAGGCTTGATGTTAATGGAGTTGAAGTTGAACGGTGAAATTGACATAAAAATCGGGTTTTGTGTTTTGGTGAGAGAAATGAGTTTGAAGTATGATTGAATTGTGGGTTAGTTTTAGTTTAGAATTTCTTAGAATCCTTTAGAAATTTATGAGTGAATTGCTAAGTTATTTTCTGTAATTGATAGGTTATCGGGCGAGTGAATGGATCGTTAGAGGTGAGCACCGTAAAGCCGAGCAGTCAGGTAAGTAGAGAACGTTTGTTTTGCCTTCGGGCCTACACCACGGAACGGTAGGATTTATTTTGTTGTTTGTTGTTTGATGTTTGGTTGTTGATGCCTTATTGGTTGGTTGGTGTTTGTTTGTTGGTTGGTGTTCGAGTAGTGTGTGAGTTGTTGTTGTCGTTTAGTGCTGTTTAGTTGTTGATGTCTTGGTTGTTGCTTGAGTATTGTGTGGGTGTGGTGTGGCATTGTGAGTGAGAATGAAATGAAAGATAAGAAAAGATTTGCAACGTGGTCGTGAGTATGAATTTCTCGACCTCAACCTGTTCGTGCTTGAAGTGCACAATGGGGTTGGTGCTTGAAGTGCACCCGTGCTTGAAGTGCACAATGAGGTTCGTGCTTGAAGTGCACGATGAGGATTCTACGATCGATTGGGGAATGCTAATGTACGTAATGAGTCGTGAGTATGAATTTCTCGACCTCAACCTGTTCGTGCTTGAAGTGCACAATGGGGTTGGTGCTTAAAGTGCACCCGTGCTTGAAGTGCACAATGAGGTTCGTGCTTGAAGTGCACTCGTGCTTGAAGTGCGCGATGAGGATTCTACGATCGATTGGAGGAGATTTGGTTGGCCATCCTTCGGGACGCGAGCTAATGGCCGTCCTTTGGGACGTGAGCTAGTGGCCGTCCTTCGGGACGCGAGCTAATGGCCGTCCTTTGAGACGTGAGCTAGTGGCCGTCTTCGAGTACACGGCTTATGAAATAATTAAAGCAACGAACAACAAACAAACACAACTGAGTGGTAGAAACTGCACGTGTTAGGTGGATTGCATTGTGTTGTTGCGTTGTCGTGTTGAGTGTTGTTGTGTGGTTGTGTTAGGGTTGTGTGAGTTGTGCATTGTATATGTTTATATTTGTTATTCCCTACTTGCTAAGCGTAAGCTTACGTGTGTGTGTGTGTTCTGTGGTGTAGGTGTCGACTGGAGTACAGGTGAGGGACCTCAGGATTAAGCGGCAGTTGGTGGTGCACGGAGCATGCCGGTGCGGGTAGTTGTCGGGGCGACTCCACCATGGTCTTCGGGAGACGTGGGATTTTGTATTTTGGAAGTTTATTGTAGATGTCGAGTTGCTGAAGTGATGTAATTGTATAACTCTGTTGGTTGAGGTTTGTAACAGTTATGGTATAGCTAGGTGTATGGTTGTTGTATATAGTTAAGTTAAGGGTGATGTATCGCCCTATACTGCGGATTTTCTTCACTTAGGGATGCTAGCATTTTAGAGATTTAGTACGTTGGATGTAAGAGTATTCTGGACTGGTTGGGAATTGAATTGTGTGCAGGTACTTAGCATTTTGGAGGCGCCATTTTCAGGCGTTACTTTGCCGAATTTTTCGGGAAGGACGCCGTGGTGCTAAAAAGTTAGGATTAAGGGAAATTAGCGAGTCTAGGCTTATGTTAAATTAGATCTTAATGTGGGATTGGTTAGCAAAGTAGTGCTCCGAGCCAGGGTGGGTTCGGGGGCGTTACAGTGTCTATCACAAATTCTACCATAGAACTAGAGTTAAGGTTCAATTGGTCGAAGAATTTACTTTTGAGGTTTTAAGAGTAATTGGATCATTTCTTTGGTCGGAGGACTTTAGTATTTCCACTTCACTATTTGCCGGATTCACCTACTTTGAAAAATTTTCTTCCATCACCGAGCAATCGCCCTCCAAAGTAGTCGTTGAATTCAATTTCACCATCCCCACCATAGAAAACATTAGTAAGACCATCCTTACTCTTATCCTTTTCCATTTAGAGCATTTCTCGGTGAAGTACTCTAAAGCGAAAGACCATTCTTTTATGACATCCAAATTCAACCTTCAAGGATTAAATAAGAAATCGTATGAGACATTTTTAGGTTGAAATAAACCAACGGATTTGAAGTCAAATCCTCAAATCACCCGGAGAGGATGACATGCATCGGGTTGTATTTTTAAAAGAAAATTGACAAATTCCCAAACTTTTAATCATCTCCCTACTTATTACGTGTTTTTCTTTTGTAGGTATAATTTTTGGTAGGAATGCATAAAAAGTGCTTGGAGGAGTCACCATTTGGCCCATGGGAATTTGTCTTCCCGGCCTAATTTAATTTGTAATTTTTATTTCAAACTTATTTGGCATACATTCGCCTTTATTGTATGGATTCTATAATTGCATTGCATGCATTAGATTGTGTGGTTAGGGTTAGATAAATGTTGGTGAATTATGGGTTAAAGAATTTCAACTCAAATATTCAAGGAAAAAGTCTACAACAAATGGAGTCCAAAGGAAGCCATGGACCAAAGAAGAGCCCACATTTAAAGGTATGATTTTGCAGGTACAAAAGTTAGTGGCAACATGGATTGATGATGTGGCAAGATTCCCTCCATTGATCCCTTTAGGCATGACATTCATCTCCTCCCTAGGATGTGTGCTTGTTTGCTTTGATCTTGGTCATCCATCCTTTTTCATCCAAGGGCCACCATTCATTCATCCTTATGGAAACCCTAATAATCCACCATAGGACTCTATAAATTCATGACATTGGTGCATGTATGACAATTTTTACTCATTTATAAAATTTCTATTTCTCTACTCCAAGGTGGTTAGATTTTAGAGTTTTTCCTTGGTTCTTTGAACCAAGTGGAGTAGCCCTCTATTATTAATCTAGCTTTGGGTTGCTAGATTAATTCTTATCTTTTCCCTCACCTTTTCCATTGGGATTATGATTGAGGATGAAAACCTAGGCTTTAGGTGGTCGATTTTCTTCGGAAAATCGTTTATCCGAGAGCTTAAACCGTAAGATCGCTCTACGGATCCGCCAAAGGTATTTCCATTATTTTCATTTCTGCAACACTTCCACACACACTCTCACCTTTAATTTTCAGCCATCAAACTCACACACTCCACCATTTATTTTATTTGCATTTTATTTCATTCATCTTCATCTCCCTTTCTTCACCTTACACACACATTTTCACACCTTTAATCTCTTATATTTTTATTGCACTTTTATCATTTCTTCACCTTCATGTTCGGCCACACTCCATAGCACACACCTTCACCTCATTTATTCATTGCATTTATTATCATATTTTTCCTCTATTTCGGCCATTTTCCATTCACACACACCGAGCACATTTTCTATCAATTTGTGGGGTTGTGTTTACTAAAACTACCAATGTCATTAAAATTCTCAGCATAGTTAAACTAAACAATTGTTCGCTAAACTTTCACGCCTACTGCCACAAGTTAAACCGTCCCATCAGTTTACCAAGTCGACGCATGAATATACTCCTCCAACCAGCCTAGTCCCCATCATGCTCAGAGAACACGCCTGCTGACACTTCTTCACCTACTTCACAAAACTCATCTATTAGCCTAATGCTAAATAAGTAGAGCAATAATGTAATGAAATGCTGGAACATAAATCCTATTCATGCAGTTTCTACTTTCGCAACTCAGTTGAATTCATAATCGTTTCCTGCTGATCTGATCCTTCTGTCTATTGGGAAGTGGATCAATTTTTCCAAAGTCATACATCCTCTAACTCAATTAAGGGGCGGATTAGTTCCCTTAATAGCTGGTCTGATCCTTCTGTCCATTGGGAAGTGGATCAATTTTCCCAAAGTCATACATCCTCTAACTCGATTAAGGGGCGGATTAGTTCCCTTAATAGTTGATCTGGTTAATTATGTTCATGCCTTACCATGCCATTACATGTAAATTCATTTTCGTAAGCTTTCAAAACAATCATGATACATGACACACTGGAAAACATACAAAACATACATAAATCCTACTATTTTTTGTGATGTAGACCCGAAGGCGCACACAAACTATACTTACCTGGTCTCCTAAAAGCTTGGTTGAAGTTTACCTCGAGAGTTTGCTCAAACCTAAAACCATAAACCGAGTATTAATTAAATCTTCACTAAACTTCATTCTAACCATCCAGAAATCCAAGGAAACTAATTTAGGAGCTCTGTTCAAAGTGCATTCCCGATTCATCTCAAAACCGAGACTATCCCCACATACGGCATTCTAAAAACTCATCTCTACAATCCCCTCAATCATCGATAATCACAAATGCAGCAAGGAAATCAAGGTAAAACTCACCTAGTTGAAGAAGAATCGGTTGGGGGAATTGCCGAGAAGAAGTCTGCTGAGCGAGCTGAATGCCAAATGAGGAAATGAAACAGTGGCGGCTAAAACTCTTAGCTAACCTCTTTTATACACTAGTCTTCACCAATTACACAAATGCCCTTGGCTAATCAACTTCAACCTATTTAAGCAACCAATCAAATTTACTTAATTTTATAAAAATAGAAGTCACAAAATGTTAATAATAAAAATCAGGGCTGACAATTACCGGTTGCTACAATCTACCCTCCTTAAAAGAATTTTGTCCTCAAAATTCAATGCTCGAACAACTCAGGATAACGGTTCTTCATGTCCTGCTGGCGTTCCCAAGTTGCCTCCTCTACATTCTGATTACGCCATAACACCTTCACAAGCTGAACTTCCTTGTTACGCAACACTTTTATTGCATAGTCCAAAATTTTCACTGGTTTCTCTTCATAGGTAAGGGTAGGTTGAACTTCAATGTTCTGCTGTTCTACAATCTGTGACGGATCCCGCATACACTTCATCAACATAGAAACGTGGAATACATTGTGAATTCCCTCCATAGAGACTGGTAACTGTAATTGATAAGCTGTCTTCCCAACCCTCCTTAAGATTGAGAAAGGTCCGATGTATCTGGAATTCAACTTACCTCTCTTACCAAACCTTACAACTCTTTTGAAGGGTGAAACTTTAAGAAACACTTCACCGCCAACTTCAAACTCCAATTCTCTACGTCTTCTATCGGCATAGCTTTTCTGCCGTCTTTGAGCTGACAAAATCCGCTGTCGGATAAGAGCAATCTTCTCCACTTTCTGTTGCACAATGTCAAGACCAATCAATCGTGCTTCTCTAACTTCATCCCAGTACAATAGAGATCTGTACCTTCGTCCATATAATGCCTCGTATGGCGCCTTGCCTATTGTTGCCTGAAAACTGTTGTTATAAGAGAATTCCACTAATGATAAATACTTACTCTAAGAACCCTGTAATTTTAATACACATGCACAAAGCATATCCTCTAATGTTTGAATAGTCCTCTTAGATTGTCCATCTGTTTGTGTAACGTCCCTCATACTATTCCTAATTTTCATTACGAAATTTTTCTTTTTCCTTTATACTTATTGTTTAAGTGGAAAACAATTTAATAAAACGTTTAAAACAATTACAAAACAATTATTTAAACCAACATTAAAATCAATTTAATAACTAATAGAACACTCGGCCAAGAAGGGAGGGGCAAGAGAGTCAAAACAGAAAAAGACAAGTTCTTCTTTCTTTTATCACCTAAATATAACTTCAACATCTTACACCCTAACGCCCTTCTTTACCATTTCATAACACAAATTTTTACCTACATAACAAACATACTTTTCACAATACAATTCGACGTAAAACCGCCCTATACTCTCACTCGAAACGACTCGAGACATAGTTAAATAAAACACGTTTTGACGAAAACAAACTGCATGGATCCATTTAAAAACTAAACAATCCCTCCTGTTTAAAATAAAACTCCAAGCAGTTCAGTATATTTCAAATAAAAGACTTTCCAAAAGCAGTTTATAAAATAAGTTTCCAAAACCTCAAAACATAAACCTATCAACTATCAGAACCAAACATCCTAAAATGTTCTATCTTTACAATCTTCATACGTTTCTATCTATCCAACCCTAAAACGTTTACCTATGTCCCCACAGGTAAAAATCGCACCAACTGCGCCAGCGCACTCCCATGGGCATCCTTCTTCAACCAGCGTGATCATCTAACAGAGGAACGTCTTCCTCACCTGTTTCGGGTTCACCTACACCATAAGGACGCCTATGAGAATAAATCTCAGTAAATTCTACGTAAATGACAATGCATGAACATGTATATGAAATTTTCATAAATTCCTGTGCATTCGATTCATTTATCATATCGTACATTCATTTCATTTATCAGATAGTCGTCACATTGTTCATACATTCATTCATTTATCAGATAGTCGTCACATTTTTTTCATATCATACATTCATTCATTTATCAGATAGTCGTCACATTTTTTTCATATCATACATTCATTCATTTATCAGATAGTCATCTCATTTTTCATATCATACATTCATTTCATTTATCAGTTAGTCGTCACATTTTTCAGTTCATACATTCATTCATTTATCGTATAGTCGTCTCATTTTTCAGTTCTTACATTCATTCATTTATCATATCATGCGTTCATTTCATTTATCATATCATGCATTCATTTCATTTTATCATGTCATACATTCATTTATTATATCATGCATTCATTTCATTTATCATGTCATACATTCATTTATCATATCATGCATTCATTTCATTTATCATGTCATACATTCATTTATCATATAGTCATGTCATGTAAGTCGTCTCATATAAGTCATCATAGTCATCTCATATTAGTCGTCTCATTTAAGTCGTCATAGTCATCTCGTATTAGTCGTCTCATTTAAGTCGTCATAGTCATCTCGTATTAGTCGTCATAGTCATCTCATATTAGTCGTCTCATTTCATGTCATCACATTTCCTTTACTTTCATTCATTTCTTTCACTTTACTTTCATTCGTTTCTTTTCGTGAACTCATGCATAAATTCATTTTTCATGACTTTTATGAAACAGTGATGCGTGACAGTAAAAGCATAACATAAACATACAAAGTGAATACCATCAAACAATACAAGCATAATCTATAAAAGGCCTAACCCTAAACTACCCAACCAAAGCGAATAAACACACATAACTCCAAATATCCTCGACAACGAAACACGATATATGGTGTAGGCCTATCGGCCACAGCAAGTCACGAGAACTTACCTCGCGTCCTTAGCAAATGAATTTAGCTTGACGAATCCCTTTTTGTAACTTGAAACCTAAAGCACATCAACTTCAAAATCAATATCTCCAATCGAAACATCTTGATGCAATTAGTTTTAAAACCGAACATCAACAATTCCAAGCCATATAATCCAACAAGAACATAAACATGTGTGTCACTTTAAATGAAGCATTTCAAACCAGCACAAGCAAATCAGTTGACTTTAATCACAAATACTAAGATTCTAGCTCGAAACATGAACCAATTTCGAAAAATTATAACTTCATCTACAAATATCGAAACGGCTTGATTCCAAAGGCCACGGCTTCCTTAAAGTATCTAATTTAAACCACAAAAACAGTTTTGTGAGATAAAATCAGAAGGATGGTCAAAATGCATCAGAACAGTGACTTGCCGAAATTTCGCTTTACTATTTTACTTAAACTTTGAAAATTCATAACTTCTCCAATTCTTATCCGTTTTCAATGATTCAACATGTTTTGGAAACCTTATTATGTATATTTTAACATGGAATCAACTCTTTATCCAAAATAAAACAGAATCGTGACAGAAAGACCAAAAACCGAACTGACCGCGGAAATTCTCCAATTTTTACACCACAACTTCAAAAATTCATAACTAAATCAATTCTTAACGAAATCGAGTGATTCAAGTTGTTATGAACTCCTTAGAATGTCTACTTTCTAATGGTGAAACTCATTTATCAAAAGTCATTCACATATACTGGAAGAAAAACTAAAACCGAAACTGCTCTGTTTTTAAATCATTACTTTTTGTCCAACTTCGAAAATTCACCATAAATCGTACACATATCCGAATTCAATAATTCAAAATGTCATAGAATCCTTAAAATGTCTAGTTTAACACTGTGGAGTCTATTTGCCGAAAATCTAACTCAGTTAGCGCCAGAAAATCAAAAACCGATCTGTTCTGCTCTTAATTCAAATTTCAGACTTTCATCAAAACTTTACCAAACTCAAATCCTTTCTAATTCAACATTTAGGATAATTATTTAACGTGCTTGAAGACTAAATAAGAGAGAACATTCAGTAAGGAATCTCCCATTTTCGTGCATTCATCACAAATGCCAACATCCACCAACATACTTCACCATAATAAACACTAGATGCATTTTCCTCTCCCATCTATCATCAATATTCAAAGATGATTACATTAAAACAAGAAAATCCAAGAGAACTAACCTTGAAGCTTGAGGAGGGGTGAGGATTTCTTTTCTAAACCGAACCCTAGAGAGAGAAATGTGTTTGTCTTCAAAATCCGGAGAAGGAGGGAGGAGAAACCTGCGCTGGAGAGGAGAAAATGGCGTAGGGAGGAGGAAGGAAATTTCGTGGAGGGAGGGAAAAAGCTTCTGGTTCCTTGCTGAAGAAGGAGAGAATGAGATGAGGAAAGAAGAGTGGGTTTCACGTGAGGAAGAGGAGAAAGGAGAGAAAAGAATGAGGGTGTTTGGCTTAAGGGGTAGTGGAGGTTTCTTTAACAAGCTTCCTATTTTCTTTTCTTAATTAAATCTTAAACCCAATTTACTAATTCGCAACGTATACATTTTAATCTCCCCATAATTCCATTAAACAAATTCACCAAATATTCTAATTTCTCACCAGGGCTCTAATAAAACTTTCCGTTTGTCAAACAGATTTAATTTACTATTTGACGAATTAAACCACTATGGGGTTAAAAAAACGGAAACTTGACCGTATACCTTCGATTTGGATTTCTAAAGTTTCCATATTTCTCCTAAAATTCATATTAGTCATAAGGGTTCTATTAAAATTTTCCGTTCATAAAACGGGCCCAGTTTGCTATATTCACTAAAATACCCCTATATTACGAGAAATACCAAAATCTCGTAAAATCAGCGTTACATCTTCAAAAATTCCCTTATTTCTCCAGATACTCCAATTTATTTATAGGGTTCCAATAAAACCTTCAATTTGCAAAACGGGTTTGATTTGGTATATTTACAAAAATGTCATTTATATGCGGAAAATCTAAAACTCGAAAAAGAACCGGGCGTTACAGTTTGAGGGTGAAAAGTTGTACTAAAATTGAGCTGTGTACCCATAGCCTTATGTAAACTCTTCCAAAACTTAGATGTGAATCTAGAATCTCGGTCTGAAACTATAGTGATTGGAACCCCATGCAGTCGCATAATCTCATGTACCTACAATTCAGCGAGCTGATCCATCAAGTATGTCATCTTTATTGGCAGGAAATGGGCAGATTTGGTTGATGATCAACTATCAC
Organism: Begonia masoniana; assembly: GCA_022432975.1. Classification (NCBI taxonomy): domain Eukaryota; kingdom Viridiplantae; phylum Streptophyta; class Magnoliopsida; order Cucurbitales; family Begoniaceae; genus Begonia; species Begonia masoniana. The sequence goes on along the minus strand of CM039516.1, from coordinate 19,254,743 downwards.
CCAAATTGCATCATGTTCCCTTGCTGTTCTAGGCAATCCTACAACAAAGTCCATCGTTATTTGTTCCAATTTTCATTCCGGAACTAGTAAAGGTTGCAAGACTTCTGCAGGTCTTTGATGTTCAGCTTTAATCTGTTGACAAATCAAACACGATCCAATGTATTCCGCCACACTTCTTTTCATATTTGGCCACCAATAGTGTTGTTTAAGATCTCTGTACATTTTTTTATTTCCAGGATGAACAGAGAATCTAGAAGAATGAGCTTCCGAAAGGATCTCTTTTCAAAGTTCTTCATTTGTCGGAACAAACCATCTATTCCGAAACTTGAGAATTCCATCAACAGAAAAATTGAAATCTGACTTATCGGTAGGATCCATGCATGACTTATAATTGTTGCACTCAGCATCAATCGCCTGAACTTCCTTTATTCTCTCTAAAATAGTAGGCTTCAAGGATATGGCAGAAAGCATGACTGACACGCTAGACGCAGCTTCCAGGTTAAATCTTCAGAATTCTGTCTCTAAAGCTAACGGTAAGTCAGGAATCAATGCCGAGGCTGATGTTGTCATCCTACTCAATGCATCAGCCACAACATTCGCCTTGCCGGGGTGGTATTTGATCTCAAAATCATAGTCCTTAACAAACTCCAACCACTGACGTTGCCTCATGTTTAGCTCCTTCTGTGTGAAAATATACTTCAGACTTTTATGATCTAAGAATATTTCACAAGATTGTCCATACAGGTAATGCCTCCAAATCTTCAATGCAAAAACTACCGCAGCCAATTCCAAATCGTGTGTAGGATAATTCTTCTCATGTGTTTTCAGCTGTCTAGAAGCATAAGCTATTACCTTTCCATCTTGTATCAACACACAACCGAGACCAACTTTGGAAGCATCACAATAGATGCTAAACTGTCCATTATCAACAGGGAGTGTTAGTATTGGAGCATTGGTCAGTCTCTGCTTCAAGGTCTGAAAACTATTCTCACATTCTTCAGTCCACAGATACTTCATGTTTTTCCTTGTTAACCGAGTGAGGGGTGTTGCGATCTTCGAGAATCCTTCAATAAATTTCCTATAATATTCTGCTAATCCAAGGAAACTTCGAATATCTGTAGCATTCTTTGGTTGGGGCCACTCCTTAACTGCTTGAACTTTAGCTGGATCGACAGATATTCCATCTCCCGAGATCACATGACCAAGAAAGTGAACTTTGTCCAACCAAAACTCACACTTGGAAAACTTGGCATAAAGTTGATGTTGCCTTAGTACTCCCAATACCAAGGTCAGATGCCTTGCATGCTCATCTTTAGTACGTGAATAGATTAAGATATCATCAATAAACACTATAACAAATTTATCTAAATATTCGTGGAACACTCTATTCATAAGGTCCATGAAGGCTGCTGGTGCATTTGTTAATCCAAAAGACATTACTAAGAACTCATAATATCCATACCTTGTACGAAAGGCAGTCTTTAGAACATCCTCGGATTTAACTTTTAATTGATAGTATCCTGACCTTAGGTAAATCTTAGAGAAGACTCGCGCACCATTAAGTTGGTCGAATAGGTCATCAATCCTTGGTAATGGATACTTGTTCTTGATAGTTAACTTATTCAATTCCCGATAATCTATGCACATACGCAACGATCCATCCTTCTTTTTGACAAAAAGGACTGGTGCTCCCCATGGTGAAAAGCTAGGGCGTATGAACTCTTTCTCCAACAATTCCTCCAACTGTGTCTTTAGTTCTCTAAGTTCTGTTGGTGCCAATCTGTAAGGATTCTTAGATACAGGCTCCGTGCCTAGGTAAACATCTACAACAAACTCAATTTCCCTATCTGGCGGCAAGCCAGGAAAGTCTTGGACAACTAAGACATTTTGAGGACTTGCTTTTCCTACTAGTTGTGTGTCTAAAACACTGGCCAAAAAACATAAGTACTCCCCGCATGGAGAGGGTCTACAATTGATAGGAGTCACAACAGACATCTCCCTACCCTTTTTCAAAGCTTGAAAGGTATGACTCAAACCACCAGGGGGTTGAAAACTAACAATTCCAGTTCTACAATTGATTATAGCATAGTGCTTGAACAACCAATCCATTCCTAGAATTACATCAAATCCCATTATATCCATAATAATGAGATCAGCAATTAGATTCATGCTTCCCACTAACACAACACTATCAAGCATCACTTGGTTAGAGTGCATACATTCACCAGAGGGTAACGCGACATTAAACACGTGCTCAGTAGAGGTAAACTGTACATCTAACTTGACAGCAAACGCAGACGCTATAAATGAATGTGTCGCACCATAAGCTATTAAAGTGAAAGCAGGTATAGAGTTAATCAATATGGTATCTGATACTACAGCGGGCTGATCTTCATCACCCGACTCCATCATGGAGAATATCCTCAGCTTCAACTTGGCAGGGCCATTCTTTAAAGCTGGGCAGTCTCTGTTAATATGGCCAACTTTATTACAGTTGTAGCATCGAATGACTCTGGGTTTTGAGCAATCCTTGAATGTGTGTCCAACTTCTTCACAGTTGAAACACTTTCCCATCCCAAACCTGCACTCGCCCGAGTGATTCTTCAAACATTTCAGACATTGGGGAAACTTCGCAGTATTTTGTACCTTTATACATGTTCCTTGGCTACCCTGGCCTTCGTTGGGCCTCTTCATCCCTCTCTGTTGGTGTGGCTGAATGAACTTTTGTGGGGCTTCCTTTGGTCCGACACACTTCATTTATGCTTCTTCCACTTCCAATGCCGTGGACACGACTTCTCCGTACGACAAACCTTTAATACCCGAAAACTTGAATCCTCTGTAAATCTCCGGTTTCAGTCCATGCATAAATTGAAACACCTTATCCTCATTCCTGTGAACAAGATGTCCAGCAAACCTAGACAGGGACTCAAACTGTCTATTGTACTCAGACACGGACCCCGTCTGCTTCAAGTTAAGAAACTCCACCTTCTTTGCAGTCGGGACGGTGTTGTTAAAGTATTTCTCATAGAAAATTTTCTTGAATTGTGGCCAAGACATAGCCAGAACATCAGTGGTGGTCTCCATTGTTTCCCACCAAAGTAGAGCATCCCCAGCCAAATGGAACGTTGCCAAAGTGACTTTGTCTCCTTCTCCAATGTTGGCACATCTGAACATGCTCTCAATCTTTCTAAGCTATTCCTCGGCAACAATCGGGTTGGATGATTTTTCATCAAATGTGGGCGTTTGTAGTCTACGAAATCTGTTTCCCGATTGCTCATTGCTGTAACACGAGTTGGCACTTCCTTGTACTTCTCAGTTCAACAGTACTCCTAATTGATCGGATTGCTGATGCACCAAATTTGTCAGCTGTCTAATCACACTAGGATCCTCCTCACGTCTCAAATTTGGCATCTCTCTCGGTACTCTTGGTCTTCCTGGTCGTCTAGCCATTTTGCTATATTCCTGGACAAGGTTAATTACCCTCATAAATATCTAATAACTAAGGTTAACATAAACACTTACCGTTGTTGGAATACTTCCATGCAACGATTGGCACTGATGAGTAATCTTTTGAACGGTTTAACAAGATGTCTCTGATACCATACTGTAATGCCCTGAATTTAATAAACCCGGTTCGCTACTCATAATACTGAACCGAACTATGACATTTAGAAAAAAATTTTAAAACTTCACTCAACGATCAAATTTGACCTTATAAAAAGAACGTCAAAACTTGCAGCGGAAAACCATTTGTATAAAACAGGGTTAAAACAAATCATTAAAAAAATTCTTATATAACTGTTAGATGATAGAAACCATCAGCCAAAAAAGAACCGAGGACATAAATGTTTTGAATATTTAAATGTCTTAAAAATTTCAAACACAACCTCCGCCGAAAAAGTCCCAGCAGTGGAAGCAGAAATGGAAGACTTCTTCCGCCAAACAGTGTCAGCGGTGGAAGCAGAAACAGAAGACTTCTTCCGCCAAACAGTGTCAGCGGTGGAAGCAGAATCAAAGACTTCTTCCGCCAAACAGTGTCAGTGGTGGAAGCAGAATCAAAGACTTCTTCCGCCAAACAGTGTCAGCGGTGGAAGCAGAATCAAAGACTTCTTCCGCCAAACAGTGTCAGCGGTGGAAGCAGAATCAAAGACTTCTTCCGCCAAACAGTGTCAGCGGTGGAAGCAGAATCAAAGACTTCTTCCGCCAAACAGTGTCAGCGGTGGAAGCAGAATCAAAGACTTCTTCCGCCAAACAGTGTCAGCGGTGGAAGCAGAATCAAAGACTTCTTCCGCCAAACAGTGTCAGCGGTGGAAGCAGAATCAAAGACTTCTTCCGCCAAACAGTGTCAGCGGTGGAAGCAGAATCAAAGACTTCTTCCGCCAAACAGTGTCAGCGGTGGAAGCAGAATCAAAGACTTCTTCCGCCAAACAGTGTCAGCGGTGGAAGCAGAATCAAAGACTTCTTCCGCCAAACAGTGTCAGCGGTGGAAGCAGAATCAAAGACTTCTTCCGCCAAACAGTGTCAGCGGTGGAAGCAGAATCAAAGACTTCTTCCGCCAAACAGTGTCAGCGGTGGAAGCAGAATCAAAGACTTCTTCCGCCAAACAGTGTCAGCGGTGGAAGCAGAATCAAAGACTTCTTCCGCCAAACAGTGTCAGCGGTGGAAGCAGAATCAAAGACTTCTTCCGCCAAACAGTGTCAGCGGTGGAAGCAGAATCAAAGACTTCTTCCGCCAAACAGTGTCAGCGGTGGAAGCAGAATCAAAGACTTCTTCCGCCAAACAGTGTCAGCGGTGGAAGCAGAATCAAAGACTTCTTCCGCCAAACAGTGTCAGCGGTGGAAGCAGAATCAAAAGACTTCTTCCGCCAAACAGTGTCAGCGGTGGAAGCAGAATCAAAAGACTTCTTCCGCCAAACAGTGTCAGCGGTGGAAGCAGAATCAAAAGACTTCTTCCGCCAAACAGTGTCAGCGGTGGAAGCAGAATCAAAAGACTTCTTCCGCCAAACAGTGTCAGCGGTGGAAGCAGAATCAAAAGACTTCTTCCGCCAAACAGTGTCAGCGGTGGAAGCAGAATCAAAAGACTTCTTCCGCCAAACAGTGTCAGCGGTGGAAGCAGAATCAAAAGACTTCTTCCGCCAAACAGTGTCAGTGGTGGAAGCAGAATCAAAAGACTTCTTCCGCCAAACAGTGTCAGCGGTGGAAGCAGAATCAAAAGACTTCTTCCGCCAAACAGTGTCAGTGGTGGAAGCAGAATCAAAAGACTTCTTCCGCCAAACAGTGTCAGTGGTGGAAGCAGAATCAAAAGACTTCTTCCGCCAAACAGTGTCAGTGGTGGAAGCAGAATCAAAAGACTTCTTCCGCCAAACAGTGTCAGTGGTGGAAGCAGAATCAAAAGACTTCTTCCGCCAAACAGTGTCAGTGGTGGAAGCAGAATCAAAAGACTTCTTCCGCCAAACAGTGTCAGTGGTGGAAGCAGAATCAAAAGACTTCTTCCGCCAAACAGTGTCAGTGGTGGAAGCAGAATCAAAAGACTTCTTCCGCCAAACAGTGTCAGTGGTGGAAGCAGAATCAAAAGACTTCTTCCGCCAAACAGTGTCAGTGGTGGAAGCAGAATCAAAAGACTTCTTCCGCCAAACAGTGTCAGTGGTGGAAGCAGAATCAAAAGACTTCTTCCGCCAAACAGTGTCAGTGGTGGAAGCAGAATCAAAAGACTTCTTCCGCCAAACAGTGTCAGTGGTGGAAGCAGAATCAAAAGACTTCTTCCGCCAAACAGTGTCAGTGGTGGAAGCAGAATCAAAAGACTTCTTCCGCCAAACAGTGTCAGCGGTGGAAGCAGAATCAAAAGACTTCTTCCGCCAAACAGTGTCAGCGGTGGAAGCAGAATCAAAAGACTTCTTCCGCCAAACAGTGTCAGCGGTGGAAGCAGAATCAAAAGACTTCTTCCGCCAAACAGTGTCAGCGGTGGAAGCAGAATCAAAAGACTTCTTCCGCCAAACAGTGTCAGCGGTGGAAGCAGAATCAAAAGACTTCTTCCGCCAAACAGTGTCAGCGGTGGAAGCAGAATCAAAAGACTTCTTCCGCCAAACAGTGTCAGCGGTGGAAGCAGAATCAAAAGACTTCTTCCGCCAAACAGTGTCAGCGGTGGAAGCAGAATCAAAAGACTTCTTCCGCCAAACAGTGTCAGCGGTGGAAGCAGAATCAAAAGACTTCTTCCGCCAAACAGTGTCAGCGGTGGAAGCAGAATCAAAAGACTTCTTCCGCCAAACAGTGTCAGCGGTGGAAGCAGAATCAAAAGACTTCTTCCGCCAAACAGTGTCAGCGGTGGAAGCAGAATCAAAAGACTTCTTCCGCCAAACAGTGTCAGCGGTGGAAGCAGAATCAAAAGACTTCTTCCGCCAAACAGTGTCAGCGGTGGAAGCAGAATCAAAAGACTTCTTCCGCCAAACAGTGTCAGCGGTGGAAGCAGAATCAAAAGACTTCTTCCGCCAAACAGTGTCAGCGGTGGAAGCAGAATCAAAAGACTTCTTCCGCCAAACAGTGTCAGCGGTGGAAGCAGAATCAAAAGACTTCTTCCGCCAAACAGTGTCAGCGGTGGAAGCAGAATCAAAAGACTTCTTCCGCCAAACAGTGTCAGCGGTGGAAGCAGAATCAAAAGACTTCTTCCGCCAAACAGTGTCAGCGGTGGAAGCAGAATCAAAAGACTTCTTCCGCCAAACAGTGTCAGCGGTGGAAGCAGAATCAAAAGACTTCTTCCGCCAAACAGTGTCAGCGGTGGAAGCAGAATCAAAAGACTTCTTCCGCCAAACAGTGTCAGCGGTGGAAGCAGAATCAAAAGACTTCTTCCGCCAAACAGTGTCAGCGGTGGAAGCAGAATCAAAAGACTTCTTCCGCCAAACAGTGTCAGCGGTGGAAGCAGAATCAAAAGACTTCTTCCGCCAAACAGTGTCAGCGGTGGAAGCAGAATCAAAAGACTTCTTCCGCCAAACAGTGTCAGCGGTGGAAGCAGAATCAAAAGACTTCTTCCGCCAAACAGTGTCAGCGGTGGAAGCAGAATCAAAAGACTTCTTCCGCCAAACAGTGTCAGCGGTGGAAGCAGAATCAAAAGACTTCTTCCGCCAAACAGTGTCAGCGGTGGAAGCAGAATCAAAAGACTTCTTCCGCCAAACAGTGTCAGCGGTGGAAGCAGAATCAAAAGACTTCTTCCGCCAAACAGTGTCAGCGGTGGAAGCAGAATCAAAAGACTTCTTCCGCCAAACAGTGTCAGCGGTGGAAGCAGAATCAAAAGACTTCTTCCGCCAAACAGTGTCAGCGGTGGAAGCAGAATCAAAAGACTTCTTCCGCCAAACAGTGTCAGCGGTGGAAGCAGAATCAAAAGACTTCTTCCGCCAAACAGTGTCAGCGGTGGAAGCAGAATCAAAAGACTTCTTCCGCCAAACAGTGTCAGCGGTGGAAGCAGAATCAAAAGACTTCTTCCGCCAAACAGTGTCAGCGGTGGAAGCAGAATCAAAAGACTTCTTCCGCCAAACAGTGTCAGCGGTGGAAGCAGAATCAAAAGACTTCTTCCGCCAAACAGTGTCAGCGGTGGAAGCAGAATCAAAAGACTTCTTCCGCCAAACAGTGTCAGCGGTGGAAGCAGAATCAAAAGACTTCTTCCGCCAAACAGTGTCAGCGGTGGAAGCAGAATCAAAAGACTTCTTCCGCCAAACAGTGTCAGCGGTGGAAGCAGAATCAAAAGACTTCTTCCGCCAAACAGTGTCAGCGGTGGAAGCAGAATCAAAAGACTTCTTCCGCCAAACAGTGTCAGCGGTGGAAGCAGAATCAAAAGACTTCTTCCGCCAAACAGTGTCAGCGGTGGAAGCAGAATCAAAAGACTTCTTCCGCCAAACAGTGTCAGCGGTGGAAGCAGAATCAAAAGACTTCTTCCGCCAAACAGTGTCAGCGGTGGAAGCAGAATCAAAAGACTTCTTCCGCCAAACAGTGTCAGCGGTGGAAGCAGAATCAAAAGACTTCTTCCGCCAAACAGTGTCAGCGGTGGAAGCAGAATCAAAAGACTTCTTCCGCCAAACAGTGTCAGCGGTGGAAGCAGAATCAAAAGACTTCTTCCGCCAAACAGTGTCAGCGGTGGAAGCAGAATCAAAAGACTTCTTCCGCCAAACAGTGTCAGCGGTGGAAGCAGAAACAGAAGACTTCTTCCGCCAAACAGTGTCAGCGGTGGAAGCAGAATCAAAAGACTTCTTCCGCCAAACAGTGTCAGCGGTGGAAGCAGAATCAAAAGACTTCTTCCGCCAAAGTGTTCTTGAGCACCGATCGTTGTTTCTAATTTGTTGTCTTCCACATGCGTTTATTCACCCAATTTGCAGCCCGTAGCCTATCAAGTGGTATCAGAGCAAAGTGCTCTTGTTTGCAAATTCGTGTCCTGTTTTTCAGTCCCCTGTTTCTTTTGTTTCTGTTCTGCTGAGCATTGCTTCTCAGCTTGTTTTTGTTTCTTTTCTTTTAGCTACCGATAGACAACATCTACCGATAGACAACATCTACCGATAGACAGCTTCTACCGATAGTGATATGCCCACGGTCCCGATCCATCGAGCACAAGTCAAGGTATGTATTTATTTATTTATTTTATCTATCTAATGGACTTGTGGATTTATGTAGGTAAATTGGCTTTTCGAAGCTTAGAATGAAGAAGGAATTTGTTTTCCTTAAATTCAACTTTTGTAACCAAGCTTTCATTTTATTTTATTGTAATTTAAAATACTTTATTTTATTTCAAACTCGTTAATTTGCAAACTTTAGCCTTTAAAATGTATATTTTTGTAATAGTCTTCAAAGGATGGTGAACCAAGAGCTGAACCGGACTGAACCAAGGCCAAACCAAGAGAACAAAGCCTGAACCAGCCAAACCAAAGGCTGAACCAAGCTGAACCGATGCTGCCCAGCGAACCGCCCGAGCAGCTTTCTGCTTCACTGCCAACGGCTATTTTTCTAGCCGTTGTCGACGCCTCTGTGCAGAAGCTTCTCCTCCTTCGACTTCACCATTTCTCTCTTCTATTTAAGCTTTCTTCCACCTCTGTAAAACTTTAGCTAGTAATGCAAATTTTTCGAAACCAAGAGGTTGTCTTCGTGTTTGTCGGAGTTCCTGCGCGAAGAGAGAAAACTTCTCTTGGCCTCGCCGGCGCCCAGCGCTTGAAGGCTTGGCCAGCACTCTCCAAGTTCACGGTTGCTCGGAGGCGTCTGAGTCGTCTTCTGTCAGCTCCCACACTAGCTCGACTGAAGGAAGGCGGTAAAATCGAAGTGCCCATCGCTGGCAACGGCGAATTTCTCACCCAAAGCTTCGATAGTTTCTGGGCCAGTTAAGGGTCATCGACCCACCTCCCATCGCCCTCTTCGGAGGACGAAGCAATGCCTTGCTGGGCTGTTCCAGCCGCTGGAGCGCTTCCCAGTCCTTCGGCGAAGCTTTGTTCCGAATGGTGCCGAGAGCCACCATTCGGCTGGCGATGGTTCCCTCATCGTTCCGCCACCTCCACAACACTTCTCTCAATCACCCGCAGCTCTCTGAGGAGTTGGTCGACGTGCCCACCTCTCGGTAACCATCTTTCATCCCTCGTCTCCCCTGCCCTGTTTTCTCTGTATTTTTCTAGCATTTTTGCTTCTGTTTTGGGGTGTTCTTGAGCACCGATCGTTGTTTCTAATTTGTTGTCTTCCACATGCGTTTATTCACCCAATTTGCAGCCCGTAGCCTATCAAGTGGTATCAGAGCAAAGTGCTCTTTGTTTGCAAATTCGTGTCCTGTTTTTCAGTCCCCTGTTTCTTTTGTTTCTGTTCTGCTGAGCATTGCTTCTCAGCTTGTTTTTGTTTCTTTTCTTTTTGTGTTTTAGTTTTGTTCTGTCTTTGTTTCTGTGTTAGCATGGCGTAGGATAGATTGTTTAGTTTGTTCTGTTTAGGATTGTTTTCCATCCTATTTCTCTGTTGCTGTACTTGTTAGTGTGTTTCTGTTTTAGTTTTCTGTTTTTTTTTCTACACCCGATAGACAACATCTACCGATAGACAGCTTCTACCGATAGTGATATGCCCACGGTCCCGATCCATCGAGCACAAGTCAAGGTATGTATTTATTTATTTATTTTATCTATCTAATGGACTTGTGGATTTATGTAGATAAATTGGCTTTTCGAAGCTTGGAATGAAGAAGAAATTTGTTTTCCTCAAATTCAACTTTTGTAACCAAGCTTTCATTTTATTTTATTGTAATTTAAAATACTTTATTTTATTTCAAACTCGTTAATTTGCAAACTTTAGCCTTTAAAATGTATATTTTTGTAATAGTCTTCAAAGGATGGTGAACCAAGAGCTGAACCGGCCAAACCAAGAGAACAAAGGGCTGAATCAGACTGAACCAAGGCCAAACCAAGAGAACAAAGCCTGAACCAACCAAACCAAATGCTGAACCGAGCTGAACCGGCACTGCCCAGCGAACTGCCCGAGCAGCTTTCTGCTTCGCTGCCAACGGCTATTTTTCTAGCCGTTGTCGACGCCTCTTTGCAGAAGCTTCTCCTCCTTTGACTTCACCATTTCTCTCTTCTATTTAAGCTTTTTTCCACCTCTGTAAAACTTTAGCTAGTAATGCAAATTTTTGGAAACCAAGAGGTTGTCTTCGTGTTTGTCGGAGTTCCTCCGCGAAGAGAGAAAACTTCTCTTGGCCTCGCCGGCGCCTAGCGCTTGAAGGCTTGGCCAGCACTCTCCGAGTTCACGGTAGCTCGGAGGCGTCTGAGTCGTCTTCTGTCAGCTCCCACACGAGCTCGACTGAAGGAAGGCGGCGAAACCGAAGTGCCCGTCGCTGTGAATCCGTTGCTGGCAACGGCGAATTTCTCACCCAAAGCTTCGATAGTTTCTGGGCCAGCTAATGGTCATCGACCCACCTCCCATCGCCCTCTTCGGAGGACGAAGCAACGCCTTGCAGGGCTGTTCCAGCTGCTGGAGCGCTTCCCCGTCCTTCGGCGAAGCTCTGTTCCGAATGATGTCGAGAGCCACCATTCGGCTGGCGATGGTTCCCTCATCGTTCCGCCACCTCCACAACACTTCTCTCAATCACCCGCAGCTCTCTGAGGAGTTGGTCGACGTGCCCACCTCTCGGTAACCATCTTTCATCCCTCGTCTCCCCTGCCCTGTTTTCTCTGTATTTTTCCAGCATTTTAGCGTCTGTTTTGGGGTGTTCTTGAGCACCGATCGTTGTTTCTAATTTGTTGTCTTCCGCATGCGTTTATTCATCCCATTTGCAGCCCGTAGCCTATCAGATAGACAACTTCTACCGATAAACAGCAGGACAACGCATCAACCATTTACACTCTAAACAAATGAACAACTCTAATTGCTAAAAAAACTTGTAAATTTTTGTAAACATTCAAACAGCTTGAATCCACAACTTACTAAAAATCCAGAAAAATAACTCCCATCAAAGACAACCACGTTTCATCCTCAGAATCATTTCAAAAGCACAACGAAATATTTAAAATTATCACTACTATCAGAAATACTAAAACTACCAATGTCATTAAAATTCTCAGCATAGTTAAACTAAACAATTGTTCGCTAAACTTTCACGCTTACTGCAACAAGTTAAACCGCCTCATCAGTTTACCAAGTCGACGCATGAATATACTCCTCCAATTAGTCTAGTCCCCATCATACTCAGAGAACACACCTGCTGACACTTCTTCATCTACATTACAAAACTCATCTATTAGCCTAATGCTAAATAAGTAGAGCAATAATGTAATGAAATGCTGGAACATAAATCCTATTCTTGCAGTTTCTACTTTCGCAACTCAGTTGAATTATAATCACTTCCTGCTGATCTAATCCTTTTGTCCATTGGGAAGTGGATCAATTTTCCCAAAGTCATACATCCTCTAACTCAATTAAGGGGCGGATTAGTTCCCTTAATAGCTGGTCTGATCCTTCTGTCCATTGGGAAGTGGATCAATTTTTTCAAAGCCATACATCCTCTAACTCGATTAAGGAGCGGATTAGTTTCCTTAATAGTTGATCTGGTTAATTATGTTCATGCCTTACCATGCCATTACATGTAAATTCATTTTTGTAAGCTTTCAAAACAATCATGATACATGACACACTAGAAAACATACAAAACATGCATAAATCCTACTGTTTTTGTGATGTAGACCCGAAGGCGCACACAAACTCTACTTACCTGGTCTCCTGAAAGCTTGGTTGAAGTCTACCTCGGGATTTTGCTCAAACCTAAAACCATAAACCGAGCATTAATTAAATCTTCATTAAACTTCATTCTAACCATCCAGAAATCTAAGGAAACTAATTTGGGAGCTCTGTTCAAAGTGCATTCCAAAATTCATCTCAAAACCGAGACTATCCCCACATACGGCATTCTAAAAACTCACCTCTACAATCCCCTCAATCATCGATAATCACAAATGCAACAAGGAAATCAAGGTAAAACTCACCTAGTTGAAGAAGAATCGGTCGGGAGAATCGCCGAGAAGAAGTCTGCTGAGCGAGCTGAACGCCAAATGAGGAATTGAAACAGTGGCGGATAAAACTCTTAGCTAACCTCTTTTATACACTAGTCTTCACCAATTACACAAATGCCCTTGGCTAATCAACTTTAACCTATTTAAGTAACCAATCAAATTTACTTAATTTTATAAAAATACAAGTCACAAAATGTTACTAATAAAAATCAGGGCTGACAATTACTTGTTGCTACAATATGTCTTTCGACGACATCGCTATCTCTTATTTGACGAAGACAATTAGAAATTGGAAATGGTTGATTTTAAAAGGCGATCATATGCACATGCGTTGTTTTGCACATGTCCTGAATTTGATTGTTTCTGACGGTTTGAAAGAACATCAAGCGTCTATAGCTAGAGTAAGAAAAGTTGTCATGTACGTAAGGTCTTTTCTAGGAAGGTTGAAACATTTTAAAGCCTGTGTTGATGTAGTGAAAATTAATTGCAAATTTAATTTGTCGCTCGATGTTCTTACTAGTTGGAACTCAACATATTTGATGCTGGAAAACACTGAGAAGTTTGAAGTGGCATTTGAAAAACTTGCCGAGCATGAAAACTCTTTTGTGCAAGAAATGGGAGTGTAAGGTGAACCCACAATGGATGATTGGGGATGTATTTGAGAATTTATTAAATTTTTAGAGACATTTTATAAAATGATACTTCATGTTTCTGCTTCTCTGCATATTACAGCAAATATGTAAGTAGGCGAAGTTTGTAATTTGAAGATTGCTATTGAGAAAGATGGTAACGGCGAGAATATAACTCTGAGAAGAATGGCCAACGAGATGATTAAAAAGGTTGACAAATATTGGGATCATTCGAAAAAATAAACATGTTTTCCTATGTTGCACTTGTTCTTGATCCAAGCTGCAAAACAAAATTTTTACGGCATTGTTTAAACATTTTATTTGGAAGTGAAAGAGCTGTAGAATACGTAAAGCAAGTAGAGGATGTAATTCAAAGGTTGTATAAAGAATATAAAAGTGATAAAACTAATGAAGACCATCCTCCTAGCAACAGTAGTCAACAAAGGTCTCAAAAGTCTGGCGCAAGCTCGTTCAAGTGCAGTGTCTATGTTTTATGATCCGGACAATTCTTGAGAGATAGGTGATAAAACTACTGAGTTAGAGATTGATCTATATTTGTCTGAGAAGTTAGAGATTATTAAAGATAGTTTTGACATTTTATCGTGGTAGAAGAGGCACTCTGAGAAGTATCGAATTTTGAGTGCCATTGCGAAAGAAATATTGATCATTCCAATTTATACGGTGGCGTCAGAGTCTGCTTTTAGTTGTGGTGGTCGTGTTCTTGACACTTTTCGCAGTTCTTTAAGTCCACAAAGTGTTGAAGCTTTGATATGCTCACAAAGTTGAATCAAAACTTTCAATCATTTTAAAGTTTCTACAAATGATTTAGAAGATAGTAGTACTACAACATTGACACCTATACAAGAATGTTCGAACATTCTAATATTTATTTGTTTTACATGTTTATCTCTAAATTAAGGATTAACTAATGTCTTCAATATTGTCATTTTGCAGATGATGTTGACAGTGATCCTTCTGATGATAATTTTCTAGAAGTACAAGATAACATATCGATGACTTGATATTTAGATTGATTGCTTGGTTGTTGCCATGAAATTGACTATGTACTTGGATTTATTATTTAGATTGTACTTTTAAATTTTAAAGTACTTGGATAAATTTTGGATGTTGACTTTAGTTTCTTAGCTTGCATTTTAATGTTTGATAGTTGCATTTAGTTTGTATGTTACATATTTGGATTTTTTTTTATGTTGTATTTAGTTTCATAGATTACATTTTAATATTTAATAGTTGGATTTAGACTTTTAGTTTGTATATTACATACTTAGATTTATTTTAAATGTTATATTTTTTTTCATTTAAATGTTTGATAGTTGGATTTAGATTTTTAGTTTGTATGTTACATACTTGTATTTATTTTGGATATTGTATTTATTTTGTTATATTTATAGTTTTTTAAAATTTTATCATTTTTCATAATTTTTTCGTTAAAAATAAAATAAAATAATTCGGTCCGGTCCCGGGTGGATTAAAATCCCAAAACCTTTCGAGCCAGTTTCGATCCGAGCTCGGGATCAGACTGAACTAGTCCGTGCGCACCCCTAGTGGCAACCCTCCTTTTATAAAAAAAATTTATTTTTATGTTCAATAATATAATATATATAAATTAAATAAATCTTTAAATTTTGATTGCTCAAAAATTCAAACATTATCCAAAATTTAATCTTTGGTGACTTCGATTTACTAATACTAATTTATATTTTTAACAACGTGGTGACTTTCAATTTTTACCTATTTGACCATTAGGTCAAAATATTACATGTGTATGAAAGGTGGCGAGTTACAAAATTCAAATAAACACGAATCAATTTGATCTCGAAAAATACAAAAAAATTGCTTGAAAATTTTTATTAATTAAAATTTGCAAATTTCCCAACATATATAGTCAAAATCTTATAATATTTGACGATTTTATGCTTCAAATATAACTAATGAAAAATTACTTTTTATATTATATCTCAGGTGTATAAAATATATGTTAATATAAAGTTCGAATGAATAGCCATGAGTTTTTCATGAATTTTATGAAGCATAGTAAAATTTAAATATAAAATTGAATTTGAAACTCATTTAGTTTGTGTATTAACAATGTTCAATTAAATATATGTATATGCATCTACAATGAAGTATCTATAGGCAATATAAACAAGAAGTTATGCTTGATACCGTCTTTGAACCTGGTTAAGATTTTGACGTCAAGATTCAAGGTTTTTGTCACTACATTTATATGCTTCGTTGTTGGCTTGTAAAATTGTTTAAGATTTAGTTGGAAATTTATACATGTATGCATCATGCAAAAACCTTCGAGTGTAATAATTAAGATCTGCATTAACTTCGATAAGTTCACCCCAAATAACTAATATTTTTTAAGAAATAGACAGTGAGGACAATGCTGATCATGATAAGATTAAAAATTTCTAAGAATTATACTGTTCCTCCACTGCACTCGACCCTAGTCAGGTCGTGACAATTTTGATCCTTAGATACGTAAATAAACTTTGATTTGGGGCCAAGTTTTTATACATAATACATACCCTTAAATAGATGGGAAATATGATTAGAGAAAATGGGTAACACGTTGTAGTGGTTTTAAAGCACCCAGCCACTTTCCAACAATATATTAATTAGTGCTTAAATTCAGAAAGATGCCACACAGCTCTGCTTCTTCTGTTTTCTCCTTTTAGGAACGTGGTCTCCTCTTTCATTTAGTATTTATTGTTATTATAATTAAATTTATGAATGCTTGAACAAGACAGGTTGCTTATGCCTAAAACCCGGAAAAAAATGTATTTTGTTATTAAAAAAGCATTGAGAAGATCTCTTCCATATATATCATTGAATAAAGTTTATTTTCGTTATAATTAATTGTGAATCTTGCAAAAAAAAAAAAACAAAACAAAACAAAACAAACAAAGAATGACCATCGATAGTTATGTACAAACTACAATTTCGATGAATATAACATAAAAAAAATATTTTCAGAGTTACGGGAAATGAAGTTTAAAGATTGAATCTTGCACGACAAACGTTAAAACCTACAAAACTTATTTGTCGGATTCTCTCATTACCCTCACATATTCTCCGGAATAAATCTGTAATTCACGTTCTATCGCATTGAGGAATTTATGGTCTGGCTCAAATTGAACTCATGTAATGGAATTCTAACAATCTTAGAACATTATTTTAGAAAATCAAGTTTTATATTGTGTTGTTACAAACGTGCAACTTGTGTTTGTGCATAACAAATATGGTGACATATTTTCTTTGGTAGTATATTGGATGTCGTGGAGTGATATCCACACCTGCTACGTTCATTTATAATTCAATTGGCAAAATCATTCAAGATGGACTGTTCAACATGGTTTCGGGGCCAAAGGAGATAACGTCAATTTGGTTATTGTGTAGTTAACATTTCTAGTGTATTTTAAAGGTTTCAAGTAGGCTCCCGGCTCCCCTATGAACATTTTATAATACAATATACTTCTTACTTTTGATATATTTATAATTTTATAGACGTATTTTAATTTTGCACTTTTATTATAACTTCTGAATAATCAGTCATAGGGGTGTAATCTGGTTCGTTCCAGTTTCACTTCAGAACTAGAATCGAAATTGTGACTCCACGATTCCATGGACCTGAAACCCGAACAAAATCATGGGTTCAAAGTTTTTAACTCTTTTTTATAAAAAAAAATTATTTATATTATTTTGCTTGTTTTTGGGTCGAATTTTTAGAATTTAAGCCAGGTTTTGGATCACTTTTCCAGGTATAAGTCGATTTTTTAAAATTTTGGGTTGAGTTTTAATCTTTTGTCGAATATTTGTACCACAGTTCGATTCAGTTCTTACAATTCTTGAGAATGTGGAACTAGAATGAAAACCTGACCCCATTGTTTTTGAAAGTTTGGAATTAGAATCGTAGGTGGGTAGAATCAGGCCGAACCTGGATCGAACTGCATGATTGAGTTAAAACTGCTGTTCGAGTCAAATTTTAGCCACCCATAATTAGTCATTTGCTAACAAATCGATCGTACTAGATTATGATACATAAAATAATATCACTTCTCGGAATGAAAATAGAGTAAATTTTATACTTCTTAGACTCAAACAAGTAAGAAGTCCCCACATTCCAACCTTGGATTCCTGCCAACTCATTCCCTCTTTTACTTGATCAATAATATTGAACATTCTTTTAAAAATAATTTTTATTAAAAATTCATTTCAAACCTATTAATTTCGCTTTATTGCTACTTAATGTTAATATATATTATCAACAGAAAATTGGTGTAACGTGCACACATTATAAATCTTGGAATGCAATTTCTTTTTTTATTATTTTTGTATTTAAATGCAATAATTTTCCTGCTTCACTCATACTCCAACTTCTAAAAAACAACTTGCCAGCAAATACAATAGTCGAAGTATTTATTTTTAAAAATAATACGGTATAAAAGAAAACCATGTATTTTAATTTTCTAAAAAACTATATGTTGAATTGGTGAAATACTTTATTTATCATATAAATTAGGGTTATGAAAACCCTAACTTGGATATGATTACGTGACAATAAAGTTTTAGTCATTCCTATTTAGAGTTGAAATAAATGGAAAGGAAAATCAAAGAGACTGCCCAATCCAGCAGTTACAGCCTGTGCCCCTTCATATTCCACCTGTAATTAAATTAAATTAATATTTATTTATTTTTTAAAATTATTTAATCATTGTTTCCTACTTTTCCGAACAATTGTCGGAACGACCAACCCCAACGAAGTGGGCTCCCTATAAATACCTCAACTCTCTCTCTTCTCTGCGTCTTTCTCTCGCTCTACCGTAACTCTCTTTCTCCCTCTTCCCTCTTGTTCTTCTGGATAGAGACACAAACGAGGCGACTTTCTCAGTGACTGATGGGAGCGTGTGCGACTAAGCCGAAGGCGGAAGGAGCTGAGGTGCAGATGCCGGAGCCGGCGAAGGAGGACTCAGCTGGAGCTGGACTGGTCGCCGATTCGAAGGTGGAGGAGAAGGCTGTGGATGTGGTTGCTGTAGAGGAAGCTGACGGCGGCGGCTATAAGGAGATTGTCCATGATGATAAGGTTGATGATCAAAGTGACCGGCGACGCTCTCTTAGCCACTTGTTCAGGGAGGTATTGTTACTGTTCGTATTTTCTCTCTGTTTTTGTGCTGAATCTCTGCTCTTTTACCTCTGTTCTTGTACTGAATTTTTGATCAAATTTGTTAAACATTTGTCGTTTTGACTGAATCGTTGCTATTTGTTCGAGATCTAGTTTTCTCTGTTTAGTCAATGAATTTCCACTGCAGCAAATTTGTCATGATTTTGGAATTTAGTTTTCAATTATCATTTTGTTTTTGGCACAGAAGAGGATTGAAAAACAAACAAGTGAAATGCAAGAATAATCAGCTCTTCACTTTTTCTTTGTTTTTTTTATCATATATTCAAATTTTAAAGGAGCTCTTATCTTGGTTCTTGACGATTTATTCAGAAACACGTTTCAGCTTTTTGTCTGGATAAGCTAATTGCTTTTCCCGCAACTTCATTGATTTGCAGATTTTCATACTCGGGTTATAGTGATCTAAGTTTGTTTCAGCTTGCCTTACCAATTACATGTCAAAGCATTTGGAATTTTTAGACTCTTTGTCCCTTAATCGATTGTTTCAATACGCTACTAAATAATTTTCTCGATCATTTTACCGAGACTCTTTTATGCTAGATAACCAGTACATATGTATATTTAGCAAGTATTTATTGATCGAGAGGCACGAATTTGGATCGACATGTATCTAAGGAGAGCCATTTAGCTGTCATTATTCATTTTTGGACCACAGGCTGCATACAATCATCGATGTTTTTTGTTTTATGGCTATCTTTCGTTGTTATTTTACTGCCGTTGAAGTAGGAAAAGTTGTCTGTCTTTTTAAAGCTTATGCAATCTCCATTCTTCCTTCATGTGGAGGTGTTTTGCTTAGGACAAGAATGAGATTGGATCCATTGTTTGCATTATTGTTTTATTTTATTTTGAATTAAGGAATTCAAGACTTTGCTAGTGTGATTTTATTGACATTGGGTCATTAACATTTCTGCAGAATGAAGAGGAGTCGACAGCGAAGATAGAACCGGAATCAGAGAAACTTGATTCGTCAGAAACTGTAAAAACAATAGAGGAAGTCGAGAAGAAGCTTCCAGAAGTTGAACAACCCTTTATTACCCAAAACAAAGAGATAGTAACAGATAATGTCATGTCATCTGAGACTAGTGAAACAGAGAAAACTATAGAATCTGGGGTTGAGATAGTAACAAAGCAGACAGAACTGGAACCGGAAAAACATGATTCATCGGAGACTGTACAAACAACAGTGGAAGTCGGGAAGAAGTTTCTAGAAGTTGAACAACTTTGTACTACTCAAAATGAAGAGACGACAATAGATATTGTTGACACATCTAAGCCTGCTGAAATAGACGAAGGCGTAGATTCTGAGCCCGAGACAGTAGAAAAGATAGAAGAAGAACCAAAGCAAGTCGATTCGTCAGAAACAGTGAAAACAACAGATGAAGCTGAAAAGAAGCTTCCAGAGGTTCAACAACCTTGTACTACTCAAAACGAAGAGACAGTGGCAAATATTGTCATCTTATCTGAGCCTACGGGAATTGAAAAAGTAACAGAGTCTGGGCCAGAGACAGTAACAGAAAAGAGAGAACAGGAACAAGAGAAAATTGATTCGTCAGAGACTGTAAAAACTATAGAGGAAGCACGGCAAATGCTTCCAGAAATTGAACAACCCTGTATTACTCAAAACGAGGAGACAGTAACAGATATTGTCATCTCATCCGAGCCTGCTGAATTTGAGAAAGTCATAGAGTCTGGGCCAGAGACAGTGACTCTACTTGTGGAAACACTTGAGAAAGGGAGCGGCGAGTACTTGCTGGTCTCAAACAAGGACGAAGCAGAGAATGCAGTAGAGGCTGTAGTCGAAGTAGAAGCACAATTTGTCAAGCCGAAGGAGGGGAAAGTTGAAGCTGTTAGTGCTCCTGAAAAACCAGATGTGAAATCTGAGGAGATGGAGGTGAAGGTGGTTAGTATTGAAGAAAAGAACTGATAAGGAGGGCAGGAAATTAGCTACAGTTCCATTGTTGAAGAAAATACTCAACTTGGTTGCAGTACAAAAGGTAAACAGATAATTTTATACAAACTTATTTGGGATTTGATGCAGACTTTTCTTCTTCTGGTTTCTGTGGTTTAGTTTGGGTTTGAATTTGATTTTCTTTGAATTTGGACATATGGGATTTGTTTTATAGTTGTCAAAGTGTAAGAACATAGAATTTGTTGTAGCTTTATCACATTCATCTTCACTCTACAGGTCAAATTAATGAACTTCTCTCTCTTTCAAACTATTACTTTTCACGTTCGAGTATCATCTCTCTCTCTCTCTCTCTCTCTCTCTCTCTCCGCCTCTCTCTTTGCCAAATCAGCTTCATTTATCCCAACCACGTCTCTTTCTCCTGATCTTCTGATTCGTTTTTTCCTTTCATATCTATGAAAAACAGAGCACAAGAAAAGCTTTGTACTCGTACAACTTTTGTCAGAAAGCTTTCTGTTTTTGAAATCAACAGGAATTTTACGGTCTCCATTGAAACACTAGCCCTGGAACAAAAGCTTCAAAATTCTAGCCGACCTACAATTTTCATGCACTGCCGAAAGAGAGACCAGTCACTGGAGCGATGAAGAAGTAAATTCTTGAATTAGTGTTAACACTCGTCCCCAATCTCAAGATCTTACCGTAAGTTTTAAATACTGATAGTTGAAAAGTGGATGTTCATTTTATTAACATTTAATGATATTGTAGTTATGGTATTTGAAGTAGACAAAACCTCAAATGGTATTAGTGTAGTAAAATGAGATGCGTGAAAAAAATCTAGCAGCTAAAAAAGAAACTAGACATTGACGGCATAAAAATATGAAAAAAGATAAAATACGATTATAACTACCTCACATATAGAAGATATAATCGTATGGCAAACTAATGTTAACCTGTTGATTCAAGAGTCGTGGGTAGTTAACTATGTTGCATTCAGATAATACTTGGGCAGAATATTTCTTTACATTTTATATTACTTGGGACTTCACCTAAATGAGGAACAACTGTTAGCTTATTTATTATCTAACTTAATTGTTTTGAAATGCTAATTCTAACTTAATGATAAGTGTATGATAATGAATATCCTTGTTTATGTTTTTACGCTTATTGAAAATATCCTTGAAAATGGATATTTGAACATTCTAATATATTTAATTGAGTCTATAGAGTAATTGTTTAAATTCACATGTAGGACTCAATAAAAAATTGGAGTTTCTATACAAGGCTTGGGACTAATGCCCTGTGATGAAGAACAAAAGTTCAGTCCCAAGTCATGTACAAAATGGAAGAACTCACAGGCGCTAAGTCTTGAGAAATATTTTAGCCACTGAGACTTGCAATAGAAGCCCAATGGAATCTACAATAGCTCAGTCCCGAGCGTCAAAGTTTTGATATAGAAGTGTGGATGCTCGGAACTCAGTTGCAGACATCGTAGCGGATATCCAAAATTTGCCATGGAAACCTAGTCCCAAGGAAATGCTTTTTGAATCTCAAATTGCAAAAGTCTAGAGACACATGCAAACACCTGCAACAGATACCTAAAGATCCTTACATAAGTCCGGTCTAGAGACAATAATTCAAATTGAAGATTCTTGCAGACCCTGAGTCAAGGATTGAGGATGCTTGATACGGTAGCCCTCAACTTAACCCGAGGAAGTTCGTCGCTTCATTGATGTCTCTCATAGGCATATCGTGGGTGCCAGGAGAAAACCAGAGGGCGCTCGGAGCATGAGATTTTCAAAGACGTAGATAAATACAAGCTTATTCTGCCGTGCAAACCACCAAACAAGTTTTACATCAAAGTGCTGGATATTTCATTCTCGATATTATATTGCTTAATTATAGAGTGTTCGCCTAGCTCCTCTAATTATTAAACTTGAGGTTTCTCATTTGTGAGAGTTAGGATTTTCAGCTTAAACCTTTAAACCACTTCCTTTGTTGATTGTGGAATGAATATAGAACGACGCCCGTGAATAGTCATTGTAAGGTTGGACTGACACCCACAAAGATCAATTGATTATAACCAAATGAAAAATGTTATCCGGTTGATCGTTGTGCGGAGTCGGTCCAATGGGTCAACCAATCAAGTCGACCCGCAGAACAGGTTGGTTGACTAGGTCGGTCGATCAAGCTAGTCAACTGCGGATAGTTTGGTCAACTACACTAGAGCCAGGTCAACCTTGCATGGTGCTTGTTGACGGGAACCATCGCATAGTGGTTTGTCTAAGTAAAATTTTTTCGGCTCAATGAAGTTCGCGGCTCTTTGAATTTTTCCTTTTGGCTTAGGTTCCAAGTCTCGATATAAGATCCATTCATTTTCCCCTATTGTTTGAAAGGGATATTCTTAACATTATTTTTGTGATTGGGTCTAACAACTTCAACGATTACTAGCCTGTCCCACATAAAGTCGCTCTTGTTGGTAAGAAAATCGATCGACGTTGAGGTAGATATTTTATACTGTTATGCATTGCATATATTTTTTGTGGGTTGCAATTTATGAAAATCTGATGGGGATTGTTCGACAACATGTCTCTTTTTACATATATGTACGTTTGCTTTACACGTTTCCTTTACGTGTACATGATTTCATTTTGTTAATTATATGATGTACTGATGGATGAACCTCTTGATGCTTTGGACGGTTTTGGTGTCAAAGCATCGTGAGACTATCCCAGCATATCTTCTATTACGTGAAGATATTTTATTTGCACGTTGCAAAAATGGGTAATAGAGTGATAATAATGCGCTCGTTGGATTTCAAATCCTTCAACCTAATCAAAGTGAATTTTTTGTATGATTTTACGGGTTATGTCGTTGTTGACCTTTGAATCATCGACAACCCTTGTGACAACAATCACTTTTATTTCTTTCTGGCTCATGAGGATTGTTGAGTCTTCAAATTACCTCTGTAAATGTAAATATTATTGACATTGATTTTTTTGGCAATGAACAATTACGGAAACTTGCAATTTATTCTATATTCAGTAAAATAATATTTAGAAGGTTAATTAATGAATCTTGCGGTGCAAGAAAGGTGGTTTCTTGGAAATCAAGAAATTATCTATATATATTTTGAAAGGTAGTTTCTTGGAGAACTTGGAGATCAAGGAAGATATCCATGGAAGTTAAAATTAGAACTTTTTGAATTTTGGAAGTTTGTTATTTTTGGAAGATTAAATCTTTTTAAAAAAGATGTTACTTGGAGAACAAGCTATTTTTAACATATTCGGTGTTATAGAATTGATGCTGTAACAAACCCCTTACTCTCTAGTAAGATATTGTTCACTTTGGGCAACCCTCAACCCTCACAGACTTGTTTTCTACGAGGACTTCATAGTAAGTCACCAACCTGATATTGCACTTTTAATTACGGAGTTCTTATAAGATCCGTTGTTAATTTTGCTCCGAAAACGCGTCTTACTATCTTGGGAGGGTTTCTTTACATATATTTCATTTCCATATACCTCCCCAAGAGATTTTGGATTGTGACGACCCCCCTTTTTTACGACCCGAGATTTGCCTTTACTCGAGTCTGGGATTTGCCTATAGGTCCCGAGGTTTGCCCCGCAATCCGAGGTTTTTCCACAGTCGTGCTCATTTGTACACATTCGGGTCATCACAATCACCCCCTTGGAGGCCCAACGTCCTCGTTGGCCACATTTTCGGTTGGGTACAGGCTCTGATACCATTTGTAATGAACCTCTTACTCCCCAGTAAGATATTGTCCGCTTTGGGCAACCCTCGGCCCTCACAGATTTGTTTTCTACGAGGACTTCCCAGTCGATCACCCAACATGGTACTGCTCTCGCCGGAGCTCTCTTAACTACAGAGTTTTTATGGGATTCGTTGCCAATTTTGCTCTGAAAACGCGTCTTACTATCTTGGGAGGGTTTCCTTACATATGTTTCATTTCCATATACCTTCCCAAGCAATTTGAGATTGTGATGACCTCCTTTTTTTACGACCCGAGATTTGCCTATACTTGAGTCCGGGATTTGCCTACACTCGGCTTAGGTCTCAAGTTTTGCCCCGTAACCCGAGGTTTGCCCCGCAGTCGTGCTCATACGTACACATTCGGGTCATCACAATAAGCCATTTTCTGTAGGGACCCTCTGCCCTCGGACGCACCGCCATCGGCAGTGCTCGAAGCCCACGAACGCACCGCCATCAGCCCGGCCCACTACTCATGACCTTCTCCTCCCTGGAACGAGAGTTTTTGCCTCCTCAGTGATTTGAACCCTGGCTTCCAGGTCTTGACCAAGAGTTCCCCATCACTGGTACCACTAGAGCTATCCTTTCGAGGGGGAGAAGGTCATGAGTAGTGGGTCGGGCCGATGGCGGTGTGTCTGCGGGCTCTGAGCCCTGCCAATGGCGGTGCGTCCGAGGGCAGAGGGTTCCTACAATAGAATTGATGCTATTTTGAAAAGTAGATTTGAAGATTACGAGTTTGTTAAGTAGGATTACATCGAGATTCAATATCACAGCATTTAAGGGATTTGATCCCGATTCGTTTAAATCTAAGCGAAACAAAATTAATTTACGATGAAATTGTGGATGAGATGAATCAATCAGAAATTAAAATAACTATATCAGGACACAAACAAATCAGATAAGAAAATCAAGAGATAGAAATGTGGTTTGGATTTGATTTCCTCGTATATGAAATTGATTACTGATACTATACAAATGTTGCAGTAAACAAATAAGATAACTTATAATATTTTTCACAAATAAAGTCTTGTCACAGTTACTTGATTAGCTTTTATAATATTTTTTTCATTATTTTATAAAAGAAAAATATTATGATGAACTCAATTAATCACGATTCTAGTTAGTCATGCCAAATTAATATTTTGATATGAAAATATTCAATTTCACACAATTCGATATATTTTCTAACTCTATTTACGGTCACGTATAATAGCAGCTCTAACATTTATTCATGTTTTCCAATACTGAATAAAATAAATAATATAATTATATTGAATTATCTAAACAAGTTCAGTCAACAAATCATAACAAAAGTAGATCAATTAACATAATTGAGTACTCTCTCATCGCAGTCACTAAATATTTAACTCATTAAAGAAGAAAAAATCAACATATTAATCATAAAAATCATCATTCAAAACAGGAAAAATATGAAATTCTTCTTTGCGATGTGATGTTGCAGCAATATACCATTCCGGTTTTTCTTTTCTCCTTTTCACTTTCTTCTCTTCTCTTTCTATTTCTTTCTCTTCAGCCCTTTCGGGCCTTCTCCTCGGCTCCCTCTTCCATAGCTCATTTTCTTCTATTTAAAAGTCTTTTCCAATCATTTCTCTCTCTTCCAACTTTCCATTTTCAATTTCAGAAATTATTTCATTCAAATTTTCTTTTGCCAATTTTTTTTCCCTTTTGAGAAGCTTTTCTTCTCTCTCCTAATTTCCAAAATTGTTGGATTGCTATTAAAACTCCTAAGCCCATCTTGATTATAATTTGAAAAATCAATATTTCCAATTAGGTTCATCAATCTGCAATAATCATCACTATTAAATATGATTTTGTTTTAAATATAATCAAAATTAAGATTTTTATTCAAATTTGATGCTACGAGACAATACTGCAACATCTAACTACAGAACATACATTTTATTATTTTTATCACTAAATTTTAGCAATAATGATTTTAATCAACCTAATGTAATAACTCTTTTTCAAGAGTTATCAGTCTAAACACTAAGAGTAACTTGAAAAAAATTGACTCCAAGATGGACGAGATATTCTTAGGTTGTTCCACGTACTAAAAAATATAGAGTACTTAACAAGAGACTCTAAATGTGGAAGAATCTATGCACGTCACATTTGATGAAACCGTTCCATCCTCAAATGGGATGAAGTTACATGATGATCAAGAAAGGGAAATGGAAATCCTTAAACTTGAAGATAAAGTTAATGATAATCAAGAGAGTATTTCCAAAGAAATTCCTTTTAAAAAATGGGAAGCAACTCTAACTAGAGAATGATCATGAAGACTTACCCAAAGATTGAAGACATGCCAAGAGTCACCCAATAATTGACATTCTACTTTCTAGGTTATCCTACCTTCGATGTTAAACTAGATCTTCTCTTAAAAATTATTGTGATAACATTGGCTTTATCTCTCAAATAGAGTCTAAAAACTTTAAAGAGTCTGAAATAAATGAAAATTGAATTGTTGCAATGCAAGATGAACTAAATCTTGAAAGAAACAATGTGTGGGAATTGGTTTCAAGACCTAAAGAACACTTTATCATTGGAACAAAATGAATGTTTAAGAATAAATTGCATGAGAATGTGTAGCACCCGGTTCCATTAAACCCAATTTAATTTGTCAAATTAAGATGTGCAAATATGGATTATGTTAATGAATGGATATGCAAGGGCATTATGGTAAATTAAAAACTTATTAGTGGATAACCTATTTAAAAAGAATTTATTGAGCTTAGCCGCCACTATTCATTCTTGCTCTCGGTTTTCAGCTCAAACCAGCAGACTTCCCAGACGATTTCCTTCCCCGAGTCCGTTCGCCGAGCTAGGTAAGTTTCTACCTCGATTTTTCTTACTTAGTAACTAAGGAAGATTGTATGGGGAAGTGTTAGATATGTATTTTGGGAACTCATCGGGAAAGTGAGTAGATACGGGTTTAGCATAGAATCAGTAATGCTTGGCGATCAGAACTCCCAACTATTCCCTTAGGTTTTCTGAATGCCTTAGAATGAGGTTTAGTACAGGTTGACTTAATGTTCTGTTTATGTTCTAGGTGAGAAAGATCCCGAAGAAGCTCCTAACCGAGCACTCGCCAAGAATCCAGGTAAGTAGAGTTTGTTTGTGCCTTCGGGCCTACATCACAAAACAGTAGGGTTTATGTATGTTTTGTATGTCTATTTTCCAGTTGTCATGCATCATGTTTTTGAAAGATTACGAAAATGAATTTACATGAAACGCATGGTAAGTGTGAGCAGGATGATTAGAACAACTGTTAAGGGGGATTAATCCGCCCCTTAACTGAGAACAGAGGATTGAGGTTTTGGGAAAAGTGATCCACTTCCCAATCCTACAGGGGGATCAGACCAGTTAACTGTTAAGGGAATTAATCCGCCCCTTAATTGAGATCAGAGGATGTATGCTTTGGGGAATGACTAATCCACTTTCCCATCGTACAGAGGGATCAACAGAGAACGAATTTGAATACAACTGAGATGAGAAAGTAGAGACCGCATGTTTAGGGAAATTATTGCTTCATTGATCCATTTCATTCATCGCTCTACTTGCTTAGCATTAGGCTAATAGATGAGTTTTGTGATGTAGGTGAAGAAGTTACTGAAGGTATGTTTACCGACCAACATGAGGAATAGGCTGGTTGGAGGAGCATTTTCAGGCATCGGTTTGGTCATCTGTTGAGGCGGTTTAATCCATGGCTGCAGGTGTTGAGTTGGGAGTAACTAGTTCAGTATAGATGTTTCCTTTTCTGAAAATTTTATGATAGTAGTGTTTTTCAAAACTTTGAATACATTCTGAGAATCTTTGATATTAGTGTTCTGTTGGGTTTTGAAAACATTGTTTTTACTGAATTTGGGAAGGGCAGTGATTTGGTTTGTTTCTGGATGTTTAGTTTTGTCGTTCTGCCTATCGGAAGGTGTCTTCAGTAAAGTCGTTGGATGAGAGAGAAAACATCCGGCTGACGTCATCGGCAGGTGCAAGTCGCAAAACCTGTAGTTTTGCTATCGGCAGATGTAGTGTATATTTTAATCTTATCGGAAGGAGTCGTAATGTCGTTGTCGGTAGATGTCGCATGCTTGTTTATCGGCAGATGGAAATCTATCGGTAGATGAAGTTATGTTGACTCCATCGGCAGATGAAGTTATGTTGACTTCATCGGCAGATGTAGTTGTGTTGGCTTGTCGGTAGATGGTGGTGCGTTGTTTGTACACGTCATCGGTAGAAACCTCCTAATTCCTATTTCTGCTTCTTCCGTTGACTTTGTCGTCGGCAGATGTGTTCGACTTCGGCAACTTCACGGGCATTCCGCGTTTTTTTTAAGCTTTACGTCTTTTAGCCAATTACTCTTAACACTTCCAACAGTCATTTTAAAATGTTTTCACAGGTCACTTAGCTTCATTGATGTCCAATTGATTTTCCGCTGCAAATTTTAAAATATATTTAGTTTTAGAAAAAGTCAAATTTTGGCTGTCGAGTGAAATTTTAAATTTAGCATCAAGACGTCATGGTTCGGTTCAGCGTTATGAGTAGCAAACCGGGTTCAGATAACTCGGGGCGTTAGAAGTTGGTATCAGAGCCATTTGGTTAAACCGTTCAAAGAATTACTCAACAGTGCCGATCGTTGCATGGAAGTACTCCAACAACTGTAAGTGTTTATGTTAGTTTTAGTTATTAGATATTTATGAGAATAGTTAACCTTTTACAGGGATATAGTAAAATGTCTAGACGACCAGGTAGACCGAGAGTACAGAGGGGGACACCAAACCCGGAGAGTACTGAGAATTCTGGTGTGATCAGGCAGCTGACAGACTTGGTACGCCAGCAATCTGATATGATGCGCCAGCAGTCCGATCAGTTGGGACTGCTACTGAACCGAGAGGTACAAGGGAGTGCCAACTCGGGTTCCAACAATGAACAGGCAGGAGAGAGGTTTAGGAGGTTGCGACCACCCACTTTTGATGGAAAGTCAGCTAATCCAATTGTGGCCGAGGAATGGTTGAAAAAGATAGAAAGCATGTTTAAGTGTGCAAATGTGGGAGAAGGAGAAAAGGTCATTTTGGCAACCTTCCACTTTGCCGGTGATGCTCAACTTTGGTGGGAAACGATGGAGACCACCCATGATGTTATTACGATGACTTGGACGCAATTTAAGGAGATTTTCTATGAGAAGTATTTTAACAGTACTGTACAGACCACAAAGAAGTTGGAGTTCATGAACTTGAAACAGACAGGGACCGTAGCTGAATACAGCAGACCGTTTGAATCCCTATCAAGGTTTGTCGGACACCTTGCACGCAGGGATGAGGATAAGGTGTTCCAATTTGTGCATGGGCTGAAACCTGAGATTTATAGAGGAGTCAAGTTCTCGGGTATAAAAGGATTGTTCTACAGTGAAGTAGTGTCCACGGCATTAGAAGTGGAAGAGGCGGAGATGAAGTGTGCTGGGATTAGTGCGGCTCCACGAAAGTTCACCCAGCCACACCATCACAGGGGAACGAAGAGGCCCGGTGAGGGCCAGGGCAGTCAAGGGAAGGAGAAGAAGACACCAGATACTAGGAAGTTCCCTCAATGCCCAAAGTGTTTAAGATTTCACCCAGGAGAGTGTAGAATTAGCGCGGGGAAGTGTTTCAACTGTGAGGAGACCGGGCATCTGCTTAAGGATTGCCCAAAGCCCAGAGTCCTTCGCTGTTATAAGTGTAATAAAGTTGGCCACATGAGTAGGGATTGTCCAGCTCTGAAGAATGGCCCGGTGAATGTTAAGCCAAGGATATTCTCCATGGTAGAATCGAGTGATGAAGATCAGCCTGCTGTTGTGTCAGGTACCATACTAGTCAATTTTATGCCTGCTTTTACTTTAATAGATTCAGGTGCAACACATTCCTTCATAGCGTCTGCATTTGCTGATAAATTAGACGTTAAGTCTTCACTTTCTGAGCATATGTTTAATGTTGCTTTACCTTCTGGCGAACGCATGCGCTCTAGTCGTATGCTGCTTAATAGTGTAGTGACAGTAGAAGGTAAGAACCTACCTGCTGATCTCATTATTTTAGAGATCATGGGATTTGATGTAATCTTAGGAATGGATTGGTTGTTTAAGCACTATGCTACGATAGATTGTAGAACTGGCTTAGTTAGTTTTCAACCCCCTGGTGGTTTAAGACACACTTTCCAAGCCTCGAAGAAAGATAAGAGGATGTCTGTTTTAGCCGCTTTTAGTGCTAGATCTTCCTTATGCAGTGAGTATTCATGCTTTCTGGCCAGTGTTTTGGACACAAAACTGGTAGGAGAATCGAGCCTCCAAGATGTTCTAGTAGCTCAAGATTTCCCTGAAGTTTTCCTTGATGACCTGCCGGGTTTACCACCTGATAGGGAGATTGAATTTGTAGTAGATGTCTATCCTGGTGCTGAGCCAGTATCTAAGAATCCATACCGATTAGCACCAGCAGAACTCAAGGAGTTAAAGAAACAGTTAGAGGAACTGATGGAAAAAGGGTTCATACGACCGAGTTATTCGCCGTGGGGTGCACCAGTTCTCTTTGTTAAGAAAAAGGACGGATCAATGCGCATGTGCATTGACTACCGAGAATTAAATAAGTTAACCATCAAGAATAAGTACCCATTACCTAGGATCGATGATTTGTTTGACCAACTTCAAGGTGCACGAGTTTTCTCTAAGATTGACTTAAGATCGGGGTACTACCAATTGAAGGTTAAGTCTGAGGATATACCAAAGACTGCCTTTCGTACGAGATATGGACATTACGAATTTTTGGTTATGTCCTTTGGTTTGACAAATGCACCAGCAGCTTTCATGGATCTCATGAATAGAGTGTTTCACGAGTTTCTAGACAAGTTTGTCATTGTATTCATTGATGATATCTTGATTTATTCTAGAAATAAGGGTGAGCATGCAACGCATTTGAGTTTGGTGTTAGGAATACTCAGACAGCACCAGCTTTATGCTAAGTTTTCCAAGTGTGAGTTTTGGTTGGACAGAGTTCACTTTCTTGGTCACGTGATCTCTGGGGATGGAATATCTGTCGATCCAGCCAAAGTTCGTGCGGTTAAGGAATGGCCTCAACCGAAGAATGCTTCTGATATTAGGAGTTTCCTCGGGTTAGCAGGGTATTACAGGAAGTTTATTGAAGGATTCTCGAAGGTTGCGACACCCCTCACTCGTTTAACTAGGAAAAACATAGAGTATGCTTGGACTGAGGAGTGTGAGTCCAGCTTCCAAACCTTAAAGCAGAAATTGACCAATGCACCTATACTAACCCTTCCTGTTGAAAATGGTAAGTTTAGTATTTATTGTGATGCTTCCAAAATTGGACTTGGCTGTGTTTTGATGCAAGATGGTAAGGTCATAGCTTATGCTTCTAGGCAATTAAAGGTGCATGAGAAGAATTATCCTACGCATGACTTAGAATTAGCTGCGGTGGTTTTTGCATTAAAGATTTGGAGGCACTACTTGTATGGACAGACTTGTGAAATATTTTCGGATCATAAAAGTCTGAAGTATATTTTCACGCAGAAGGAATTAAACATGAGACAACGTAGATGGTTGGAGTTTGTTAAAGACTACGATTTTGAGATTAAATACCACCCTGGTAAGGCCAATGTGGTGGCTGATGCATTAAGTAGAGTAATACCGTCAGCCTCAGCTTTGATTCTGGATATGCCGGTGGCCTTAGAGACTGAATTTCATAAGTTTAACCTAGAAACTGTGTCCAATGTAGCAGCTATGCTTTCTGCCATCTCCTTGAAACCTACCATTCTAGAAAAGATAAAAGAAACCCAGGACATTGATGAGGAGTGTAAAAAGTTCAAGTCGAGCATGGATTCTACTGACAATTTGGACTTCAATTATACTGATGATGGAATACTTAAGTTCAGGAATAGATATTTTGTGCCAGCCAATAAAGAGCTTCGTGATGAAATCCTTTCTGAAGCTCACTTTTCTAGATTTTCCGTTCATCCTGGTAGTACAAAGATGTACAGAGACCTTAAGCAGACTTACTGGTGGCCAGGAATGAAGCGGAGCGTTGCTGAACATGTAGGACTATGTTTGATCTGCCAGCGGGTTAAGGCTGAACATCAGAGACCTGCAGGAATGTTGCAGCCATTACCACTCCCTGAATGGAAATGGGAGCAGATAACCATGGACTTTATTGTAGGATTACCCAGAACAGTAAAAGGACATGATGCAATCTGGGTGATAATCGATCGATTAACCAAATCAGCCCATTTCTTACCCATCAAGATGACTTACTCTATGGATCAGCTAGCCGAATTGTATGTGCATGAGGTTGTGCGACTGCATGGAGTTCCAGCTACTATAGTTTCGGACCGAGACTCTAGATTCACATCCAAATTTTGGAAGAGTTTACATAAAGCCATGGGCACACAACTAAACTTCAGTACAGCCTTTCACCCTCAAACAGATGGACAATCGGAAAGAACCATTCAAACCTTAGAGGATATGCTTCGGGCATGTGTTTTGGATTTTCAAGGTTCTTGGAGCAAGTATCTGTCATTGGTGGAGTTTTCTTATAATAACAGTTTTCAAGCAACAATAGGAATGACACCGTATGAAGGCCTTGTATGGACGAAGATGTAGATCTCCTTTGTACTGGGACGAAGTTGGTGAATCACAGTTGCTTCGTCCTGACATTGTGCAGCAGACTATTGAGAAGGTTGCTCTCATCCGTCAGAGGATCTTAACAGCTCAAAGCCGACAGAAGAGCTATGCTGACAGAAGACGCAGAGAATTAGAGTTCGAAGTAGGCGATGAGGTTTTTCTTAAGGTATCACCATTCAAAGGAGTTGTGAGATTTGGAAAGAGAGGCAAACTGAATCCTAGATTTGTTGGTCCTTTCTCAATTCTGAAAAGGATTGGGAAGGCAGCCTATCAGTTACAGCTACCAGCTTCTATGGAAGGAGTCCACAATGTGTTCCATGTCTCGATGTTAAAGAAGTGTGTGCGGGATCCGTCCCAAGTTATTGAACAGCAAAGCATTGAAATTCAACCTACACTTACCTACGAGGAGAAGCCAGTAAAGATTCTGGATTATGCAGTAAAGGTACTACGCAACAAAGAAGTGCCGCTGGTGAAAGTCTTGTGGCACAATCAGAACACAGAGGAGGCAACATGGGAGCGCCAACAAGACATGATGGACAAACATCCAGAGTTATTCAGGTATTGAATTTTGAGGACAAAATTCTTTTAAGGAGGGTAGACTGTAGCACCCGGTTCCATTAAACCCAATTTAATTTGTCAAATTAAGATGTGCAAATATGGATTAGGTTAATGAATGGATATGCAAGGGCATTATGGTAAATTAAAAACTTATTAGTGGATAACCTATTTAAAAAGAATTTATTGAGCTTAGCCGCCACTATTCATTCTTGCTCTCGGTTTTCAGCTCAAACCAGCAGACTTCCCAGGCGATTTCCTTCCCCGAGTCCGTTCGCCGAGCTAGGTAAGTTTCTACCTCGATTTTTCTGACTTAGTAACTAAGGAAGATTGTATGGGGAAGTGTTAGATATGTATTTTGGGAACTCATCAGGAAAGTGAGTAGATACGGGTTTAGCATAGAATCAGTAATGCTTGGCGATCAGAACTCCCAACTATTCCCTTAGGTTTTCTGAATGCCTTAGAATGAGGTTTAGTACAGGTTGACTTAATGTTCTGTTTATGTTCTAGGTGAGAAAGATCCCGAAGAAGCTCCTAACCGAGCACTCGCCAAGAATCCAGGTAAGTAGAGTTTGTTTGTGCCTTCGGGCCTACATCACAAAACAGTAGGGTTTTTGTATGTTTTGTATGTCTATTTTCCAGTTGTCATGCATCATGTTTTTGAAAGATTACGAAAATGAATTTACATGAAACGCATGGTAAGTGTGAGCAGGATGATTAGAACAACTGTTAAGGGGGATTAATCCGCCCCTTAACTGAGAACAGAGGATTGAGGTTTTGGGAAAAGTGATCCACTTCCCAATCCTACAGGGGGATCAGACCAGTTAACTGTTAAGGGAATTAATCCGCCTCTTAATTGAGATCAGAGGATGTATGCTTTGGGGAATGACTAATCCACTTTCCCATCGTACAGAGGGATCAACAGAGAACGAATTTGAATACAACTGAGATGAGAAAGTAGAGACCGCATGTTTAGGGAAATTATTGCTTCATTGATCCATTTCATTCATCGCTCTACTTGCTTAGCATTAGGCTAATAGATGAGTTTTGTGATGTAGGTGAAGAAGTTACTGAAGGTATGTTTACCGACCAACATGAGGAATAGGCTGGTTGGAGGAGCATTTTCAGGCATCGTTTGGCCATCTGTTGAGGCGGTTTAATCCATGGCTGCAGGTGTTGAGTTGGGAGTAACTAGTTCAGTATAGATGTTTCCTTTTCTGAAAATTTTATGATAGTAGTGTTTTTCAAAACTTTGAATACATTCTGAGAATCTTTGATATTAGTGTTCTGTTGGGTTTGGAAACATTGTTTTTACTGAATTTGGGAAGGGCAGTGATTTGGTTTGTTTCTAGATGTTTAGTTTTGTCGTTCTGCCTATCGGAAGGTGCCTTCAGTAAAGTCGTTGGATGAGAGAGAGAACATCCGGCTGACGTCATCGGCAGGTGCAAGTCGCAAAACCTGTAGTTTTGCTATCGGCAGATGTAGTGTATATTTTAATCTTATCGGAAGGAGTCGTAATGTCGTTGTCGGTAGATGTCGCGTGCTTGTTTATCGGCAGATGGAAATCTATCGGTAGATGAAGTTATGTTGACTCCATCGGCAGATGAAGTTATGTTGACTTCATCGGCAGATGTAGTTGTGTTGGCTTGTCGGTAGATGGTGGTGCGTTGTTTGTACACGTCATCGGTAGAAACCTCCTAATTCCTATTTCTGCTTCTTCCGTTGACTTTGTCGTCGGCAGATGTGTTCGACTTCGGCAACTTCACGGGCATTCCGCATTTTTTTTAAGCTTTACGTCTTTTAGCCAATTACTCTTAACACTTCCAACAGTCATTTTAAAATGTTTTCACAGGTCACTTAGCTTCATTGATGTCCAATTGATTTTCCGCTGCAAGTTTTAAAATATATTTAGTTTTAGAAAAAGTCAAATTTTGGCTGTCGAGTGAAATTTTAAATTTAGCATCAAGACGTCATGGTTCGGTTCAGCGTTATGAGTAGCAAACCGGGTTCAGATAACTCGGGGCGTTACAGAATGATATTGTTGCGAGAAATAAGGTAAGATTTGCAAATGGCTATTCTCAAGAAGAATGAATATATTTTCAGGAAACCTTAACATTGGTAACACGCTTAGAGTCCATTCGTATGTTATTTTCATATGCTTGTTTCAAGAACTTTACTCTTTATCAAATGTTTGTAAAAAGTACTTTTCTCAATGGATTTACTATGGAAGAAATTTATGCTTGAGCAACCATTAAGCTTTGAAACTCATGATAAGCTAGATCAAGTTTATAAGTTCAACAAGATCCTTTATGGACTTAAGCGAGCTCCAAGAGCTTGGTGTGAAAGATTAAGTAAATTCCCATTAAAAAAAGATTTGAAAATAGGAAAGATAGGGGAGTTAAGATATCATTGTTGTGCAAATCTATATTGATGATATTCTTTTTGGTGCAACAAATGTTTAACTTTGTAAAAAATTTGCAAAGTTAATGCAAAGTGAGTTTGAGATGGGGAAGTTAAGATACTTTCTTGGTTTACAATTCAAACAACCTAAAGGAGATGTTTTCTTGAACCAAGAAAAATATGTCAAAGAGTTTCTTAAAAGCTTTGTAATGTATAACGCTAATTCCTCTTGGACTCTAATAAGCACATCTACTGAATTGGACAAAGATAAAATTATAAAGTATGTGGATATAAAGAGTTATATAGATATGACTGGATCTCTACTTTACTTAAGGCCTAGTAAGCTGGATATTCTCTTTAGTATTTGTTTGTGTATTAGATTACTAATATGTCCAAAATAGTCCTATGTGAATATTGCAAGAATAAAAGAATTTTAGGATTTCGTAACTGTGAATATCCCCACAATGACATTACTATTTATAGATATTGTGGCAATATTGCAAGAATACTCTGTTAGGGATAAAATATTTAGCATACTCTCGATAATGCTAGTACTAACGATGTGGTTATTTCTCATTTTAAAAATTATTTTGAATTAGATCTTATTCACGATTCTCTTTTTCATATGAGTTGTGTATGTCATATTTTTAATTTAGTTGTTAAAGATGGTATGACATATATTCCGCTTCAAATTGAATTATTTAAATCAATAATATCTTATATTATTGGATTTAATTTAATTTAAGACAGCAAGAATATAAAGAATTTGGTAAACCTGCCTAACTTAACCAATAAATTAAAAATCAATATAGATAATAAGTGGAATTCGATTTATTTGATGATAAAAAAATGTCAGGCTATATTAGCAAGTTATTTGTGTTTTTATTAATGATAAAACACAAAATATTAATCTTGATAAATCTAGTTATGATGTAGCTAATACATTTTTTGATTTTTTAAAACTATTTTATGATGCTACAAATGAATGTTCGAAAATTTATTATACCACTTATCATCTTGTTCTTCCAATTTTTGTAAATTTAACTTGTAATTTTACACAATATCAACAATTAGATGAATTTTGTGATATACTTAATAAAATAG
The DNA here is from genome assembly GCA_022432975.1 of Begonia masoniana. NCBI lineage: Eukaryota > Viridiplantae > Streptophyta > Magnoliopsida > Cucurbitales > Begoniaceae > Begonia > Begonia masoniana. Next base: position 19,218,002 of record CM039516.1, on the reverse strand, counting down.
AAACAAAATTTAAAAATATTGGCTTGACATTTCTATAATTTTTTGTTATACATGCATAATGGATTTCAAGTATAAATTAAAAGGAGTATGTGTAACGACCCTTTTTCCTAGCAAGATATTGTCCGCTCTGGGAATTGGGCCGTAGCCCAATATCCTCCCCTCACGGTTTTGTTTGGCGAGGACTTCCCAGTCGGTCACCCAACCTGGTACTACTCTCGCCGAAGCACTTTTAACTTCGGAGTTCTTATGGGATTCGTTGTCAATTGTGCTTCAAAACGCGTCTTACTATCTTGGGAGAGTCTCTTTACATATGTTTCATTTCCACATACTTCCTCAAGCGATGTGGGATTGTGACGACCCACCTTTCTACGACCGAACCCTCCGGCCCAAGTCCAACCCGGGATCCGCAGAGTTTTAACCCAGCATGTCACCCTCCGGCCCAAGTCCCACTCGGGATTCGTGGAGCACTGAATGGTTCTTCCTCATACGTGTCCATTCGGGTCATCACAATCACCCCCCCTTGGGGGTCCAACGTCCTCGTTGGCCATATTTCCGATTGGGTACAGGCTCTGATACCATTTGTAACGACCCCTTTTCCTAGCAAGATATTGTCTACTCTAGGGATTGAGCCGTAGCCCAATATCCTCCCCTCACGGCTTTGTTTGGCGAGGACTTCCCAGTCGGTCACCCAACCTGGTACTACTCTTGTCGAAGCACTTACTTCACTTCTTGTAACGACCCCTTTTCCTAGCAAGATATTGTCTACTCTAGGGATTGAGCCGTAGCCCAATATCCTCCCCTCACGGCTTTGTTTGGCGAGGACTTCCCAGTCGGTCACCCAACCTGGTACTACTCTTGTCGAAGCACTTTTAACTTCGGAGTTCTTATGGGATCCGTTGTCAATTGTGCTCCAAAACGCGTCTTACTATCTTGGAAGAGTCTCTTTACATATGTTTCATTTCCACATACTTCCCCAAGCGATGTGAGATTTTGACGACCCACCTTTCTACGACCGAACACTCCGGCTCAAGTCCAACCTGGGATCCGTAGAGTTTTAACCCAGCACGTCACCCTCCGGCCCAAGTCCCACTCGGGATTCGCGGAGCACTGGGTGGTTTTTCCTCATACGTATCCATTCGGGTCATCAAAGTATGTCTCATGATTAATAGAATTTCTAGTAATTTATATATTACTTCTTTAATTTTTAGTGATTAAATAACACATGAAATTGCTAGTTTATATACTTCTTATGAAATTAAATATTCTAATATTAGTTGCTTACATCATTCTTCACATATAGATAATTATGCTAGTGCTAGTATTTGTGGTGAAGCTATTGTAGCTCCACAATTTGGTATCTATGATATATTAAAGAATTAAATATTGATGTTTATTCTAGTTCACTACGAAATGAATTACTTATTTATTTTGACACTCATATCAATTTTCTTGCGAAGAGAGTTTTGATATTTTAAATTGGTGGAGAAAGTACTCCATTACATATTATATTATTTCTATATTGACACTTGATCTACTAACACATCCGGTCTTTACCGTATTATCAGAGCTTACTTTTAGTGTAGTTGGATGTGTACGATGAACGACGAGAAAGACTTGCACTGGATCTCATGGAGGCACTCATTTGTATCAAGGATGAGAACGACGCAATGACGAGATATCAACAACGAGAGAACGAAATATTAGAAGAATTCTAAAATTTGGATGTCGTAGACTTAATTTTCATTTAAATTTGGATGTATTGTAATTTGAATTTAAAATTTATTTTTTTAACTTGTAATTTTTTTGACATGTTGCACACGATTGACAATTAGATGAGTGTCAACCTAGTTGGGATATATCTAATTTGTAGTGATGCAAATGCCAAATTAATAATGAATGATGTATATTTTTTTATTTATTCGTCTCAAATAATTTTTTTGTAATTACATGTAATTGTTTATATTAATATACTAATTTTATTATTTAGACGACTAACTATCATATTTTAACATTACAACTAAAAATATTTATTATAGTTTTAAATAACTAAATTTTAAACAATATATTTATATAAAATAATATTATTTATGTATGTTCTGCTCGTTAAATTCATTGGGACGGCTCGACTCGGCTCGTTAGACTCGACTCATTAGCCTTGGTGAGCCGGGTTTTTTCAGGCTCGGTGAGCAGGGCTTTTTCAGGCTCGGCTTGTTTAACATCTCTACCCAATGTCCACCACTGGGTATTTTTCTCAAGTATTTACAATAGGCGTTGATCAAAATAGGTACATGACGTATATTAAGAATGCCCCTCTAATACATTATAGAAGAGTACAATTTTGAAGTCTGCAATCATTATTAGATGAGGGTCAACCTAGTTGGGATATATCTAATTTGTAGTGATGCAAATATCAAATTAACAATGAATGATGTATATGTTTTTATTTATTCGTCTCAAATATTTTTTTTGTAATTACATGTAATTGTTTATATTAATATAATAATTTTATTATTTAGACGACTAACTATCATATTTTAATATTACAACTAAAAATATTTATTATAGTTTTAAATAACTAAATTTTAAAAAATATATTTATATAAAATAATATTATTTATGTATGTTCGGCTCGTTAGATTCGTTGGGACGGCTCGTTAGGCTCGACTCATTAGCCTCGGTGAGCGGGGCTTTTTCAGGCTTGACTTGTTTAACATCTCTACCCAATGTCCACCACTGGGTATTTTTCTCAAGTATTTACAATAGGCGTTGATCAAAATAGGTACATGACGTATATTAAGAATGCCTCTCTAATGCTTTATAGAAGAGTAGAATTTTGAAGCCTGCAATTATTGAGTTTGAGCAATTATTTTTGGAAGTTAGATTATCTGACTTATGTAGTTTAAGACAACAATATTATGAAGGAACTATTAGTTTAACTTGACGGGTATGACACAGGCCCTAGTTGTCAAATCTTATACCCATGGTAAAAAAAATAAGGTTAGCCAGAATTATAAATGAGATTAACTGGATTCCCAATGGACGAGCCAAGTGACAACTAGTTCCATGCTTTTTGGGACCCTGATTTTATTAAATAAGATGATGGACTTGACTTGTTTTTGGAAGATATATCGCATTCTCAAGATTGGAACATTTTACAAACAACAATCCAAAGATTTGAATGTCAAAGTCTGAGTTATTAATTATTTGATCTCTCACATTATTCTACCTCGAGATAGACAGCGAGACCATCTGAGTTACATGGATCTCTACTTAATGGAAAGATCTACAATGAGGAAAATTATCTAGAGTAAGTGATTATGCATCACTTGACTAACATCCCCATCAACTGTATCAAAAATCTTCCATATAATAATAGAACATGAATACCTTAAGACGAGCCTGTGTGCAAGGAAAAAGCAGTGCATGTATATAATTACCATACAGTTGGTCGTATGGGTAATATTGAATTTCAAAGTGAATGGGAATTCAAGGCCGATTACTTAGCCTCATTTTTTTCAGCCCCTCCACAAACTCTTTCTATGATTTCAAATATTCCTATGAAGGATGCTCCTTCTATGCTCCTTCTTAGCCATATGCTCCTCTCGATCTCTATTAAGTATTGAGGAGACGTTAGATATCATGTCACCTTGTCTCTCAAGCCTCACTTGCATTGTTGAAGGCTTGGTTTGTCTTGTTCAAGACCTGAATTCGACTCAAGTATGCTTTCAGGTAGAAATTCAAGCCAAGCTTGAGGAACTTTTGGACAATGACTGCACCAATACTTTCACAATCGAGCTCAGACCTCCAACAGAGCCTAGCATTCCTCCTTCCTTCGATGCCAATCTTCCCTTGGTCATTTAAACTAGTTTAAAGTTCATTTTCACTCTTGTAGTTGCACCTTTTGTTTTGCACTCATTATGCTTATGTGTGCTTTCAAGATTATCTTGTTTTAATTAGTGATCTTTTCTTTGAGGTTGTTATTACTTTGATACAATTTGATATATCTCTCTCAACTTATTTTGAATTCTTTTTTGATGGTAGATCCTGCATACCTAGACTTGGTATATTATTGCTATTGCTGAATTCTTTTTTGATAATGACTTACAAGAGACAGAAAATAAGAGTAACTCTGCCTATTTTACTATTAAATGTCTTGAAGGGAGAAAGAGTACTAGAAAAGGGAACGCTCTATGAAATTAAAACATGTAATTGACACATATTAAGCTGAAGTAATTAAACTTATCGATATGAGTACACTTGAAAGAAAATTAAATGTTAAATGATATTTAGTGTGCACCATAAGTGAATCTAGATGATTAACTTAGAATAAATGTAGTCATCATAAAAAATGAGAAAATTATTAACTTATTAAGTATTAAGCTTGATTGTTTTAATGATGGGTGTAATTAACAAAATACTAATTGTAAGTTAATGATGAGTGTACAATAATAAATATCCTTATATACATTTTTACATTTATTGAAATACAATTGAAAATGAGTATTTATAATTTTTAATACGTTTCCTTGAGTCTATGCAACAATGATTTAAATTCACTTGCAGGTCTCAATCAAAAAGTTTCTTAAAAACTCTAAGTATAGGTTGTGTTGATGCCCTATGGTGAAGTGCAGAAGCTCGATCTAAAGCAATGTATAAAATAGAAAAACTCGCAGATGCCAAGTCTTGAGAAATGTTTTGACTATGGATACTGTTAAAATAAATGCTTTAGAAACAGTTTATAACGGTTGCAAGTGGTTTTCTTTTTATGGTTATTTTAATGTGTTTTTCTTCTGTGTGTTGTATTCTGTAATATGTGAATTGTTTAATACTATTCTGCTTCGTTTTTTCATCCTACAGAAAATTTCTCTTCTTCTTCTCCAATTTATTTCTTTTGTCTTTCGTAAACACCAACAATTGGTATCAGAGCATTCTTCTTAAGGGACCTGTGTTAATTTTTTGATACTCATGGAAACCGAAGCAAGTTCAATCTCTATTGCTCCACCAGTGTTTGATGGAGAGAACTACCAAATTTGGGCAGTTCGAATGGAGACTTATTTGGAGGCTTTGGATCTTTGGGAAGCAGTGGAAGAAGACTATGAAGTTCCAGTTCTTCCAAACAATCCCATCATGGTACAAATTAAAGCGCAGAAAGAAAAGAAGACGAAAAAATCAAAGGCAAAAGCATGTTTATTTGCTGCAGTTTCTTCTACAATTTTTACTCGTATTATGTCGCTAAAATCAGCAAAGGCGATTTGGGATTATCTCAAAAAGGAATACGAGGGAGATGAAAGAATCAAAGGGATGAAAGTTCTGAATTTAATTCGGGACTTTGAGATGCACAAAATGAAAGAATCAGAATCAATCAAAGAGTATTCTGATCGATTGCTGAATATTGCAAATCGTATTAGATTACTCGGTTCTACTTTTACTGATTCAAGAATTGTTGAAAAAATTCTTGTAACAGTGCCAGAAAAATTTGAAGCATCAATTTCAGCCTTGGAAAATACCAAGGATTTGTCTCAGATTTCGCTTACAGAAATTCTTCATGCACTGCAAGCACAGGAGCAAATAAGAGCCATGAGACAAGATGATGCTGTTGAAAGAGCTTTATTTGTCAAGCATAAAAAATTTGTGAACAAAAACAAGAAGAAAGATGTTGAAGGAAGTGGAGCAACTTCAAAATCAGCAAATGAAAAAAAGGGAAATGAATTTCAAAAGAAATCGTTTCCACCTTGTCGACACTGTGGAAAGAAGGGTCATCCTCCATTCAGATGTTGGAGAAGACTTGATGCAAAATGCACTAAATGCAATCAATTGGGACATGAAACTGTTATTTGTAAAAATAAAAATCAGCAAAACGATGAAGACGCAAAAGTTGCTGATCAAGAAGATGAAGATCAATTGTTCGTTGCTACATGTTTTTCGAGCATCGAATCAAGTGATAGCTGGCTCATTGATAGTGGTTGCACCAATCACATGACACATGACAAGGATCTGTTTCGAGAATTAAAAAATTCAGACACATCAAAGGTTCGAATCGGAAATGGCGAGTACATAAATGTAGAAGGAAAGGGAACCGTTGCAATTTCAACTTGTTCAGGTACAAAGTTCCTTGCTGATGTGATGTATGTTCCTAAAATTGATCAAAATTTGTTAAGTGTCAGACAACTGATTGAAAAAGGTTATCAAGTTATGTTTCAAGACAAATTTTGCTTAATAAAGGATACTGATGGTAAAAATGTTTCAAAGTAAAAATGAAAGGAAAAAGCTTTGCTTTGGATCCACTAGAGGAGGAGCAAACTGCTCTTCAAATGAAGGAAAATGTTACAGATGTGTGGCATAAGAGACTTGGGCACTACCATCATCAAGGGTTGTTACAAATGAAATCCAAGAAGATGGTGAATGATCTTCCTGAACTCGATGATAAAATTTCAAATTGCAAAGCATGCCAGTTTGGAAAGCAAAGTAGGAAATCATTTTCTAAGGTCACATGGCGGGCAACAAGAAAATTGCAATTGATCCATACTGACATCGCGAGCCCTCAAAGAACGCCTTCTCTAAAAGGTAGTCGCTATTATGTTGCATTTATTGATGACTTCACTCGCATGTGTTGGATTTTCTTTTTGAAATTCAAATCCGATGTGGCTCAAGTTTTTTGGAAATTTAAGCCAGAGTTGAAAATGAGAGTGGATTAAAAATTCAGACTCTTAGATCTGACAATGGCAAAGAGTACATTTCTGAAGAGTTTGATAAATTTTGTGAAGAGGAAGGCATTCAACATCAACTAACTGCTCCATACACTCCACAACAAAATGGAGTAAGTGAGCGACGAAATAGATTCATAATGAAAATGACTCGCTGCATGTTGCACGAGAAGAATTTGCCGAAGCAATTTTGGGCTAAAGCTGCAAATACTGCTGTGTATTTGCAAAATAGGCTTCTCACAAAAGCAGTGAAGTATCAAACTCCTTTTGAGGCATGGTATGGTTATAAGCCATCGCTAAATTTTCTTAAAATATTTGGATGTTTGTGTTTCACTCATGTTCCACAAATCAAGAGAGATAAACTTGATAAAAGAGCAGTGTCAGGCATCTTTATTGGTTACAGCTTGGTTGCAAAAGCTTACAAAATTTTTCAGCCACAAACTGGAAAAATTATTGTAAGTAGAGATGTGCATTTTATGGAAGATGAAGAGTGGAACTTGGATGAAGAAAAAAAGATAGATCCAACCATAAAAGAGCCAAACTTCAAGTTATCTGAATTGGGGATTGAAGAGCAAAACATTGGAGATTGGCAAGATGACACGGTGGATCAGATTCCTATCAGAGGCACAAGATCACTATCTGATATTTATGACAGATGTAATATTGCCGTGTGTGAACCTGCTGATTATAAAGATGGCAATGGAGGAGGAGCTACTCATGATTGAAAGGAACAATACATGGGAGTTAGTGGATCAACCTCAAGACAGAAAAATTATTAGAGTCAAGTGGGTGTATCAAACCAAACTTAACTCTGATGGCTCTATTAACAAGCACAAGGCTAGACTTGTGGTAAAATGCTATGCTCAGATTTTTGGAGTAGATTACTCAGACACCTTCGCACCGGTAGCCAGACTTGATACTATTAGATTGTTGCTTGCTGTAGCTGCACAAAAGAATTGGAAGGTATTTCAATTAGATGTCAAGTCAGCTTTTTTAAATGGTTTTTTGTAGGAAGAAATTTATGTTGAGCAACTGGAAGGCTATATAAAAGAAGAAGAAAAAAACAAGGTCTATCGTCTTAAAAAGGCACTATATGGTTTGAAGCAAGCTCCACGAGCTTGGTATAGCAGGATTGATGAACATTTGCAGAAGTTGGGATTTGCTAAAAGCTTGTCTGAATCAACATTGTACATTAAGAATGAAGGTGCCAACATTCTTATCATCCCTCTTTATGTGGATGACTTGTTTGTGACCGGAAACAACACCAATCTTGTTGAGAAGTTTAAACAAGAGATGATGGAAGCTTTCGAAATGACAGATCTTGGATTAATGTCTTTCTTTCTTTGAATGGAAATTAAACAGAAGGAACATGAAGTATTCATCTGTCAGAAAAAATATGCCAAAGAAATTTTGAAGAAATTCAAATTTGAAGAATGCAAGGAAATGAGTACTCCAATGAACCAAAAGGAAAAGCTCTGCTCAGACGATGGAACAGAGAAGATTGATGAAACATATTTTAGAAGCATAATTGGTTGCTTAATGTATCTCACAGCAACTCGTCCTGATATTATGCATGCTGTAAGTATTCTGTCACGATTTATGCACTATGCAAGCGAAATACATCTTAAGGCAGCAAAGAGGGTGCTTAGATACGTGAAAGGAACATGTGATTTTGGCATTAAATTCACAAGGAGAAAGGAGTTCAAGCTGACTGGTTTTTCCGATAGTGATTGGGGAGGTTCGATTGATGATATGAAAAGCACCTCAGGTTACTGTTTTACATTTGGGTCTGGTATTTTCTCATGGAGCTCAAAGAAACAAGAAATTGTTGCTCAATCCACTGCTGAAGCAGAATTTATTGCTGCAACAGCTGCTGTTAATCAAACATTGTGGTTGAAGAAAATTTTAAAAGATCTCAATATGGAGCAAAAAGAAAGTACTGAGATTTTTGTTGATAATCAAGCTGCTATTGCAATCTCTAACAATCCAATGTTTCATGGAAAAACTAAGCATTTCAACATCAAGTTATTTTTCTTACGTGAAGTACAAAAAGATGGAGCTATTGTTCTTGTCTACTGTAAAACTGAAGATCAAGTTGCAGATATTTTTACAAAGTCACTGCCTGTGAACAAGTTCGAGTTGCTGAGAGAAAAACTCAACGTTTGCAGATTCTAAAGCAAGGAGGAGTGTTAAAATAAATGCTTTAGAAATAGTTTATAACGGTTGCAAGTGGTTTTCTTTTTATGGTTATTTTAATGTGTTTTTCTTCTGTGTGTTGTATTCTGTAATATGTGAATTGTTTAATACTATTCTGCTTCGTTTTTTCATCCTACAGAAAATTTCTCTTCTTCTTCTCCAATTTATTTTTTTTGTCTTTCGTAAACACCAACAGATACTCACAACGGAAGTTCGGTCTCGAGTGTCAAAGTTGATATAGGAGTGCAGACGACCGAACCTCACTTGCAGACACCTGTAACGGATGTTAAGAGTCAACTACAGAAGCCCAATCTAGACGTAATGTTTTTCAAAGCTTAAATTGTGGAAGCTCAGAGACACGTGTAGACACCCGCAATGCACACCTAGGGAGCCTCACTTAAGTCCAGTTTAGAGATAACGATTCAAATTGAAACTTTCCACTGGTGCCTAATCAAGGATTGTAGATGCTTGTTGCTATATCACTCAACTCAATCCACGAAAGCCTATCGCCTCATTAATGTATCTAATGGACATATTGCTGGTGCGTGAAACTCAAGATTTTTGAAGACATCGATAAATACAAGCTCACTCTGCTTTGCAAATCACTGAACAAATTTTATGTCAAAGTGGCGGCCATTTAGCCTTCATTCTTGTGTGTTAGCCTAACTTCTATCATTTCTTGAGGTTTCTCATTTGTGAGAGTTAGGGTTTTGAACTTAAGCCTTCAAACTACTACCTTTGTTAATTATGGAATGAATTAAGGGTGCTGCTTGAGAATAGTCATCGTAAGATCTGATTAATAATCGAAAGGTCAATCAATTATAACCGAAAGGGTTATTGAGAAAAGAATCTTCAAGGAGGAGTTTTAGAGTACAGACGTAAACAGTTTGGTCAAATTACATTAACAAACCATTTATAATCTCTTTCCTTTCTCTCTTTACTTTATTGTTATTGCTCGCACATTAATTTTAGTAAATTCAATTAAGAGTAAAAGTATACAAGAGATAGCAAATTAGTAGAAATTTAATCACATGCAAAAGTTTGTTAAACCTAATTAATTGTTCCCCTTTTAGATTAAATCAATCCTACAACAACTATAGTTATAAAACAACTAGAAAATATGAGAGTAACACAAGTTGTGAGCTAATACTTAAAAGATGAAAAAAATGTCTCATATATTTGATTGATCTTAATATTTATTTTTGCTCTTGGCGATGAGGGATAGAATGTAGAGTTTGCTAGTGAAAGATGGAAAAGAAAAAAACTAGATAGTGAGAGAAAATACAGCTTCTTGACGCAAATCACCATAAAAGAACTATTTGTAAACATTACAAAATATAACTCCTCGACTATGTTATGGCATAAAATGCAACATCAATAGCTATCCTTCACTTTTCTTTCTATGGTTGTATCTGAATTGATTCGCCTATGATTTCCCTCAAGTGTCCTTCTTCAAGAATGACCCTTGCGAAGGAGTTTGAAGTCCTAAGATAGGGAAAAAGCTAATACTTTTTTTAATGCATATTAATGGAGACACAAAACTAAACCAACGTTAGAGGTGAAGGATTATTAGTATGTTTAGCGTCTGAGCAATCCTTCTCTTGGTGAAGTTCAACATTTGAAGAAGTCGAGGAACTGATCTTTTCTTCTCTGCTCTTCCCCCATAGAACGCTGTAAAGCCCTCCAATCAACAACAATCCTCCCAAAACACTACAAAAAAAAAAAATAAATAAATAAATAAATTAAATAAATAAAGAAACTCATTTATATAAATTTATTTGATTGTTCAATAAATAAATGATACATAAATTATAAAATGTACCTTCCCAAAGTAATGACTTCTCCTAAAAGAATGGTTGAGAAGAAGAGAGTAATGATGAAAGCTAAAGGGGTCGAAATGGCTATAAAAACAGGCCCTTTTTTCTCAATCACCCATGCTTGTAGATAATATGTAACACCAGTCACCACCAGGCCCTATCAGATCGAGAGAAAGAAATAATGGGCAATTAGGGAATGGTATTAGTGTTCTTGAACATTGAAAAGATATTCATTGTTTAGATTTTGATCTTAATTTCTTCGAATAAAGAAGAAATATAATAAGTTAGATAGATTTACACAGTATGCCACTGCGAGGAGATTGAGATTCCAGCTGAGTTTCCATTGATAAGGGTTTCTCTCCAAAGCCATGGCGATTGCAAACGACTGGATTGAGCTCAGTAGGCATAGCAAAGCTGTGAACAGAAGCTTTGAAGGATAGCTTTTCAAGACCAACCCCTGTCATTCAACCAAAGTTTGTAATTGAAGTTCGATTCGCTCAAGGAAAAGAAGCTCATAGCCTCTTCTTTTTTCTTGTTTTAAGACCACAAATATAGAGAACAGTTAGAAATTTTGGAAACATTTATATTTCAAAAACAATTTTTGCAGAATAGATTTACGAAATCATTACATTCTCTTGTGCTTAAAAAAATTAGTACAAAATTTTCTTTTTTTGTTGTGTTAAAAAAATGAGAATATTAAAATTGTTCCAAGAATTGTCCGGGAGAAAGATCAGACCTGTAAAACAAGCCAGAGACCCCAAAACATGTTGGAAGCAAGCATGAGGAAACAACCCTTAATCCATTCCGCCGAAGGAAGAGCTACTAGGTCTTGGACTTGGCTTCTGTCATGAAGAAGATGATGACGAGGCAATAATCCAAAATTGGGGCCCTTATAAAAAGCCAATATGGCTGCGCCACCTAGGCACACTATAATTCCTCCCATTTTTGCAACTCCCGACACTGTTCTTAATCTCAACACCTCCATCCTGTGACACCATTTTAGTTCTAATCCATCTTAATTTCATTTTTCAAAAACAAAATATAGAAAAAAACCATTAAAATTTTGACTCAGGTTTATCGAAAAACTTAGGGTAATAAAAACCCTAGTAGTGAGGATAAACAACAACAAAAATAATAACCACAAACATTCAAGCAATGTTATCCTTAAACAATTCCTTTTTGAAAACAAATTGATAATTGAAGAAAATATTTATTTATTGTTTGTGGAACATTAACAAGATTTCTGTCGTGCACAATATTACTTTCAATTATTAACTTTAGAAAAAAAAGTTTTGTCAATATCTTAAGCACTGTTAATGATACGATGCATTCACCTAATAACAACTCATGATTCTCAAAGTCATGGATTAATATATGAATTTATTTTATATTAAATAAAAATTAGGACAAAGCATCCACTAAACTACTTCTTTTCCATATATTTTAACTTTATGTACCAGATAAAGATTGCTTCAACTCTGCAACAGTTTACATCGTTTTCTCCTTTTCGTTACTTTTCACTGCTTTTGATTCTCTCTCTATTTTTCATTTTTTACTCACTTTTGTCGAAATGTTACATCGTCTTTTCTGTACTTTTAAAATTAACCTATCTGCTCCACAAAACCAGTCTTCAAAGCTCTCTTAAAAATAATTTACAACAGTTGATAGGACAGTTAAAATTATAAACCCAGATAAAAAAACATTTGCCTAAGTTTAAGCGACAAAGCAGTAACATTTTAGTGACAAATAATATAAACAAACCTAAAAAATTGAAATATTTAAGATCCATGTATTTGACGTAATGCAGTCAATTACAACTTAGTTTATCAAGGTAACATGTTCATATTTCAAATTTATCAGAAAATGATATTTTCGGCATCAGAAAATGGAGCCAGATTTTCCTATATGATGCGTCATTTTACAAAAGGGGTTAGAAAACGAAACAGTTTTGCCATATTAATGGCAATGGCATGTGGCTGCTCACGTTCTTGTCCAGACTAAGGTTTGTATTTTCGATCTATCCAAAATACATGTCATCTCTTTCAATCTATTTTGATAGCAATAAGTTGAATATGTAAACCCTAATTGAGGATGTCGGTGTTGCTTTTGGTCTTAATTTTAATTAGTGTATCTAAAATCTATTATTCTGTGAATTAAATATAAAACTTGATTTAAATCTTTCCTAAGAGTTCCATTTTCTTTTTTATTTGATAAATTCAAATAAGTCTCCAATATTAATGAGTATAGCTATCAAACTAATTACAAACACTTCTAAAAATGTAGATCACTTCTATATTCAATTGTCTTAAGTTTAAATGATAGATACATAAATTATTACAGGGTGACACATAATTCTGCGTTCAAAACTCTAGCAATTTTGTGCTAGAGTTTGGTGACCAAATTTCTTATTGGATTTGACAAAAAAGCTTTCACGGTGACAAAAGCTTCCCAACAAAATTATAATGTTTTTTTTCACGGGTCTTCAGTTATGCATGAGTCTTCGGTAGCAATATAGACTTGTTTTAGGATTTAAATGCACTAGACATATCATACTTGAGTCGCAAAATTACTTTTCCTGTTTGTTTTTTTTTTTTTTTTTTAATTTGATAGTTTATTTAATTTTTTTTCCCATAACAGGGGAATTTTTCCATTTTAGTAGGGTTTAAAAAAGGAAAATGAATTTTAGAAAGAAAAAAGAAGGAAGACTACTTTTTTTTTTCTCCAAAATAGAGTGTGTATGAATGAGTACCTGAATAGAACGGCCAAGAAGAAAGTGATGACGGGAAGGCAGTTTGTAGTTGCAGCAGCCAAAGTTGCAGAAGTGGAAACGAGGGCAACTCCATTAACATCTAAGCTCATAGTTATCCTGCAATTTCAAATTTCATCCCTTTTACGCTATACTTCTCTTCGGCTCATCATTCCCCCAAAAAAAAAACAACACATACCCGAATAAAGAGAGCATGAAAATCTTGCAGAAGGTGGCCAGAGAAAGATGAGGGGCTTTCTTCCTGAAGATAAAGAAAGAGTGGAAGATTTAAAAATATAGTTTTATTGTTTATATATATATATATATATATAAAAGAAAATATTACTCTCGTGTTAGTACCATTCCAAGTACAAGGCAAGTGGGACTAATAGAATTGTGGCTGTCGCTTGTCTGTAGAAAACAAAAACGAAGCAGTTCATTCCGCCATTAAAAGCTGCTTTGGAAAGCAAGAACATTCCAGCATAGATTGCTTGAATGATGATCACAGCAAAGTAAGATTTCTTTTCATCCATTGAATTGATATCTCCTACGAACATCGGTTTTCTTCAGACTGTTAATATTGCGAGAGAGAGAGGGGGTTTTTTTTTTTTTTTTTATTGTGTAGATATAAAGAGAAAGGATTGTTTAGGCTTGTATATATAGACGCATAAAGGAAGGGGAGGGCGAGAGAGAGAGAGAGAGAGAGAGAGAGAGAGAGAGAGAATCAACCACATGATTCAAAGGAAAATTGAGATCCTTCCCGGAAGGGGTGTTTGTGTGCTGAGCTGCTGGAGGGCCTGAAAAAAGTTAGGTCGTCGTCTTTCATCCATCAAATGCATGCTTGAAAAATCTTTTTCCATCACCCTCTCTTTAGTCTCACCTTTTCTATATGAACTTTCGTTGCATGGATAAAAAACATAATCAAATTCAAGTACAACTAAAATCACGGGAAGATAATTTTTGTAGAACTCATTATTAAGGCAAGAGAAGACTTCATTGAAAATAATTTTAAATCATTGAAAATCGAACACAAAACGAAAAACAAAGCGTGATAACAAGGATATTGCGATTTACATGGAAAACCCTTATGAAAAAAATCATGGGCAGAAGAGAAATTCACTAATAAAAAATCAATGTACAATAATGTAATTGAATTTTGGGACTCAAACGTCAATATATAAGAAAACCACAAAACTTGATATTGAAATATGGGCCCAACCTGACTCAACTAGAATTCAGGTCATATCAAACTCTAATAATGTCCATCTTGACACGAATTTTACATGAGAGATTCAACAAAAGCTTCTTAGCTCTACACAAAATGATCCAACCCACTAAAAAAAAAAAAAAAAAAAAAAAAAAAAAAAAGTTGTGGACCAATAACCTATTTAATTCATTACCTAGTCAAGTGTATTACTTTAATAATAAAGGCTGGATTTCGATAAACCAGGTGCTACACTTAAGCG
>CM039516.1:18450294-18485779 GCA_022432975.1 Begonia masoniana | reverse complement strand
AGAAAAGTCGCATGATTTACGACTCATAGCACAGCATGCATTAGCATTTACGTAGAAACTTGCTGAGCCTTTAAGCTCATAGATTGTCTGTATGGTGTAGTTATCCTGACATAGGTGAGGACGATATCCTTCCACCTAGGAGTGATGCAGTTTACGGAGGATGGCCTCGCTGAGGTGTGCTGCGAGTCAAAAAACCGAAGATGCTTGACCGACCCCTGGTGAAAGATGTATAGGTTTTGAGGGGTTTTTGGAGTGTATTGGGCTGACTGGTGACATTGTTTAGAACTTAGATCCTTGGTTCTGGTTAGGTTTAGCAGTTTTATGTGTTGATGTTTTTAAACGTTTTTGTTTAAGCCATTAATTTACGTTATGGGAATGTTTTTATTTATAAATTGTATAGTGGATACATTTTAGGGTGTTTGGTTACGTTCGTTGCCTAGATTTGTTTTATAAAACTTTTGTTAAGGTTTTTTTTTTTTACCTTTTTAAAACTTAGACGTCAGAACCTGTACATTATTTAAAATCTGAGGATCAGTACAGAACCTAACATATATTTGCAGAATTCCCCAAGAACAGAAGTTTTTACCAAGTTTTTACAACAAAACCAAAATTTCCAGAAAACTTTATAGATATAGACATTACAGAAAACTTAAACCTCGGGACAGAATTTGTCTGACAGCAGCAGCCAAACCCCGTGAGCTCGATCCTCCAACTACATCAGCTCGTCATTTTTAGGCATAAGGTCCTCATCTGGAGTATCCGTACCTACAACAGGGAGTTCATCTATGAGCCTAGAGCTCAGTAAAACATACTAGAATGCAGTGTGCATTTGCTAATGCATGACATTTTCAAATACATGAACATTACATTACATTACATTTCACTGGACAGGAAGGTATAAGTGGGAAGAAGAGCTGGCGCAACAGGAGTACATGCCACAACAGGACATAACAGGAGTACATGACAGGATGCCAGTCCTCATCCACACTTAGCCATACATTTCATTACAGGTTTTATCTTACTTAACTTCAAACCGTGTGCAGAAAACATTTTTGTGACTTTCAGAGAAAAACGTGTATGCATGAACATTCATAGATAGGCAACAGAATAATAAGCAGGATATAAAACAGAACACACTTAACCTAAAACATAACCTATAGTTTAACTACCCAACAGAAATCCTGACAACATAAAAACCTAGTACCTCCTTATTGTAGGGCCTTAAAGGCCAAACCTATAAGTATGAACTTACCTGTTGCTGCAAAGTTGATAGTCCTGAACATCTCGAAAATGCTCGGACCTGTACATGCACGTTCAGAAAATAAACAAGCTGCAAATGCTAACAAATAAGCTAGAAGAATTTGTTCCAAACTCATTCAAACCCTTAGAAAACAAATCGGTGTGTTTTCGTCCAAAAACAGTGAGTTTTACCAAAGTATCACAATCCTTCACTCTAACCAAAACTCACTTTAAACTTGTCCAAACTTGTTAGCATTTAAAAGATGCTTACCCTAGTAGAAAAACAGAAAGGAGCCGAGGAGATCGAAGTAGCTTCGATGGCTGATTGTCGACTGGAAGAGAGAGTGCCGAGAAGAGAATGTAGAGCGAGCAGAGAAGAGAAGTGAAGAGGGTTTCACGTAGGAGGAAGAACTTAGCTTCTTCACCAAGTCGCCAGATGTCACTTAACCGTTGGCTATCTCCCACCTACCTTAATTTCTCCCCAATTTACCCTTCCATGCCTTTTAAACTTAGTGTTTTGTTAGTTACACAAAAGTTAGGTTCTCCCCACACTAAATGCTCCAACATTTTACAATGAAGTTGTTATCGTATTTATGGCAATTTAAATCCATACAATAATTCAACAGAATAATACACGACCAAAATGCCGGGTGTTACAGTCAAGGCCTGCAAAAGAAACAAAGTCATCAGTAAAATGATTAAGTAAAACAAGGGACTTTGTTTGTGAGCGAGTAACAAGCCTCCTGGGCATGTCATTCTCTCCAGGTGAGTTAACCATAAATGTACATTTTGCTTTGATTATTTCAGTTTTCATTGAGAGAGAGAGACATCCATCGACCCGACCAATCGATTATCGCCTGGGAGAGCTTCACCAATTCTCTTTCACCATTGCACAGAAATTCTTGCATAAAATTTAAAAGGTAATTTTAGTAATTGTATTTCATTTTTGTTTCTAATGTTCTCTTAATTTCTTATTGTAGTTACTCTGTAGAATGTACATTATGATTTTTTTTGTGCTACGTTATGGTGTTGTAATGTTGTCTGTGTAACTGTGTTGTATGGGATGTGAGACTGATGGATGTGTAATGCGAGTTCTGTTACAGAACTTATATAACAAATTATAGCCTCCAACCAGCTTGCGTTTTTCTTCCAATTTCACTGCCTTTCTTACTACTTTTTCAGCCCTTTTGAAGATATAAACTGAATACAGGTTAGCCTCTGTGGAGTCTGGACTTTATTTTATCATATAAATACACTCTGAACTATTAAAAATTTTTTTTTTCTTTTGTTTGGACTTTGTGTTTACGTCTTATTGTGAGAGAAGACTGATGTCAGTTAGAATATTTTTTTCATCTCTTTCCTTGGTTTTAGGTTCTAGTTTTACCTTATAAGTTTGTAAAAGTACTTGACGTTTTGTTACTTTCATTTCAATAACAAGAAAGATTATATGTGGGCTTGGTTGTTGCTCATTCTCTTACTTTTGTAGTTTGTTTTTCACACTCACGGAATTCTTCTTTTATATTCCGTACTTCAGAGAGTAAGGTCCATATGAACCCTAATTAAAGGTCCCAAATTGAATTTAGATTTGTACAAAAGGGGTAAGAATTTTGGGAGAAAATAACATGCATGACCTTGTTTGGCTCCTTAGGTTTTTGTTATTTGATAAAGTATTTTTATTAGCTCTTGTAGTGCAGGTTTCAATTTAGTTGTTTAGTTTTAGTTCTCATTAATGTTGTTTGCTTGAATAAATTCTTTATTCCCTCAACCCACAAACCTTGCATAAATTCTTTAGGCCTCCAATTACTCTGATTACCATTTGTCGTTCCTCTTATGAGTTATGCCTTCATAGTTTCATACTTTGATTTCAATAACAGAGACAATGCGTGTATTATGTTTGCTATATTTATATTTTAGTGCTCATTTTTCAAATTTGTAGGATGGAAAATACTATGAACAAGGGCAAAAAAAGAAGCAAAACATGTAAAGCATGGAATTACTTCACTAAAACATAATCAATTAACCCGGATAATCCTCGAGCAACTTGCAATTACTATGAAAATACGTATGTTTTCCATCTAGTACGACATGAGACTTCAAACTTGAACAAACACACAAGTGCCTTTAAGAAATTGTTGGTACTTTAGACGAAACACAGAAGACATTATTGTTTCATAAAAATGATATAGTAGGAGAAAGTTCAGTTCGTTGTTTAGTTGTGAAATCATTTAGGGTAGAAAGATGTCGAGAGAAGCTCGCTTGGATGATTGTAATTGATGAATTTCCTTTTAGTGTTGTTAAAGGAAAATTTTTTATTGATTTGTTAAATGAGCTGGAATCGAAATTTATTGTTCTTTGTCGCAAAAACTGTTGCGAAAGATATTTTCAAACTCTACGTAAAGAAACAAAGTAAGTTGAAAGTTTTCTTTTCCCAATTGAAAGGAAGAGTATGTTTAACCATTGATACTTAGAAGTCTATACAAAATATAAATTACATGGTGGTGACTGCTCATTTAATTGATTCAAGGTTGAATTTGCATCGAAAAATTATCAATTTTTGTCTCATTCTTCATAATAAAGGAGAAACTATTGCTCAGATTATGGAAAAGTGTTTATTGGATTGAGAAATATAGAGAGTTTTGAATGTCACAATTAATAACGCTTCTTCTATTGAAGTGGCGTTGACTCATTTAGTTAAGTGTATTAGAAACTGAAAAGGTTTGTTGTTTGATGGAGAGAGTGCATGTTAAATGCTTTGCTCATATTGTAAATTTAATGGTTTGCAATGGGCTAAAAAAGCATAATGAGTTTATTATGAAGATTCGTAAGGCTGTAAAATATGTTAGGACTTCTCCTGCGATGATGGTTAAGTTCAAACAATATGTTGAACTTGCGTAGATCACGTGCAAAAGTAGCGTGTGTCTTAATGTTCCAACTCGATGGAACTCAACATACTTAATGTTAGACACTGCTGAAATGTTTGAAAAGGCTTTTGCAAGAATGGGTGAGTATGGCATTCAATTCATAGATGAGTTTCATGAAGATGAACATGTAAGTGCTCTTCCCACTTATGAAGATTGACATGTCGTTCGGGAATTTATAATATTATTGAAAGTATTTTATTATGTGACGTTAAAGGTTTTGTTGACTTTGCATATTACCACTAATGTATTTTTCTCTTAAGTTTGGAAACTTCTTAGGGTTATGAAAAAATATGCTACAAGTGATAACTTATCACTTAGAAACATGCCATTCGACATGCAAATTAAGTATGAAAAATATTGAAAATTTTCAGCAAAGTCAACCACTTAATGTATGTAGTTGTTGTGTTGGATCCACGATATAAATTGAAGTTTGTGAAGCATTGCCTAATGAAGTTACATGGACTTGAGATAGCTAATGAGTTGATAATAGAATTACAATATACGATTAGAAGATTGTATTCTGAGTGCCTAGTGAATTCTACAATAACTAACCTTGAAGAAACTTCTAGACCAGTGTTTGATGCTCTCGAACTTGGGGATGATGATGAGTTTGAGTCAATATTTCAAACATAATTGAACATTGAAGGTGAGTTGCACAATAAAAATGAAGTTGAAAATTATTTGTCAGACAAACTTGAGAATTTTTCCAATAATTTGGATATTCTAAGTTGGTAGAGAATGCATACTCTGGAATATCCAACTTTGAGTAAAATCGCACGAGATGTCCTTGCTATTCTTATTTCTACAGTTGCCTCAGAGTCGGCATTCAGTTGTGGTAGGCAGGTGCTAGAATCTTTTTGGAGTTCATTAGCTCCAAAAATTGTGAAAAGTCTCATCTGGCTTCAAAGTTGGATTCATGATTCAAATAGAATTAGCAATATCTACGAAACATTAGAAGAAGTAACATAGTTTGAGAAATGTATAATTTTGAATTGATATATTTGTCATATTTAATATTATTTGTTTCATATGTTATGCTAATTGTTTTTTTTTTTTTTTTGCAGATTTGGATGACATTATAGCAGACTGTAACGCCACGAGTTATCTGAACCCGGTTCGTTACACAAAAGTTCGTACATGACTAAGAAATCTCAACTGTATTATTTTTTTTAAAAAAACTTTGCTCAACAGTCAACATTTGACATAAGCTAAAATCTCAAAACATTTAAAACTTGCAGCGGAAATCTTTTTGACAACAATAGAGTTAAACAAAACTATGAACATTGTTGGAAATGTAAGAAATAATCGGCTAAAAGAAATAGAGGTTTAAATCGTGAAATACTTGGGAAGTCACAGAAGTCAAACGCATCTGCTGGATAAATCAATTATCCAACATCAACCGATGACGTCAGCCGGATAAATCAATTATCCAACATCAACCGATCGCAAGACGACAAGTTTTGCGACTCGTATCTACCGACGGCAAAACGAAAAAATCTCTCATTCCCTTCTTCCGATAGGATAAACTGCATATACCGATCACTAAACGACAAAGCATAATACCCACTCATACCGGTAGTGCAAAATCTACATCTTCCGATAGAATTAAACCTACATCATCCGATGGCTTTTCTGAAGACATCTTCCGATAGACCACAGAGCAACATTTTAACTACTCCTTGCTATACAAACACAACTCTAACTACAGAAAAGAATTTACTTACTCCACTGAAAATCATTCAGAAACAATTCAAACCCAAGCATTACTCAAAATCCAGTAAGTACCAACATCAAATCCCAACAGAATACTACTATTAGAAAAATCTCAAAACGTATTCAAAATATTAAAAACCACTACTGTCATGAAAACTCAACATACTTAAATTGAAACATTGTCAACTAAACCTTCACACCAACAGACATCAGTTAAACCGCCTCATCAATTTACCAGACCGAAACATGAATGCACTCCTCCAACCATGTCTAATCATCTGTGCACTCAAGAAAATCATCTGCAGTATCCTCAACACCTACATCACAAAACTCATCTATTAGCTTAATGCTAAGTAAGTAAAGCAGTAATGAAATGAAATGCTGAAACATAAATTCCTAAACATGCAATTTCTACTTTCTCATCTCAATTGCATTCACATTCATTCATAAGCTGATCTGATCCCTCGGTTCCCTTGGGAAGTGGATCAATTTTCCCAATGTTATACATCCTCTACTCGATTAAGGGGCGGATGAATTCCCTTAATAGCTGATCTGATCCCTCAGTTCCCTTGGGAGTGGGATCAATCCTCCCAATGTTATAAATCCCTTCATAAGTTAAGGGGTGGATTAGTTCCCTTAATAGTTTGTCTGTCACATTCAGTTCATGCCTTACCATCCCTACATGGAAATTCATTTTCGTAATCTTTCAAAAACATGATGCATGACATACAAAATCATTCACAAGATATATAACCCTACTGTTTTGTGATGTAGGCCCGAAGGCACATGCATACTTTACTTACCTGGCTTCTGGAAATTGTCTGGTCGCTAGCTACTTCGGAAATCTGCTCACCTAAGTTCATAACAGAATATAAATCAAAACTTCACTAAACCTCACCAAGAATCAAACAGTGGTTCGAGGAATCAAGTTAGAAACTCTACTACCCGAGCATTCTTCCTTTATCACTAAAACCTGAATCTACACTCAATCTTAGCATCCCCAAAATCCTCACATTGTACTCCTTCAGGTATTTAACCACTATATCATAAGAGAAATGAGGGAAAACTTACCTAACTTGAAGGAGAATCGGGCGAGGAAAATCGCCTAGAGAGCTCGGCTGCTTGAGCTGAAAAACCCGAAGAGAATGGTATGAAATGGTGGCGGCTACAGTGCATTAAACCCAATCCCTCTTTCCTTAAATACGTTATCCACTTTTTAAAAATGTAATTTACTCTAATGCCCTTGTCTAGTCTAATCATTCAATAACCCTACTTGAATTATTGACTACTAAAGTGTATACCATTAATAATAAAATAGCTGGTTCGATAGAACCGGGTGTTACAATCTACCCCCTTTAAAAGAATTTTGTCCTCAAAATTCAGTACCTGAATAACTCTAGATGTTGGTCCATCATGTCTTGCTGGCGTTCCCAAGTTGTTTCCTCAATATTCTGGTTGTGCCACAAGACTTTCACTATGGGAATCTCTTTTTTGCGCAATACCTTCACCGCATAATCTAAGATCTTTATAGGTTTCTCTTCGTAGGCAAGGGTAGGATGAATCTCAACGTCTTGCTGTTCCACGATTTGATATGGATCCCTTATGCATTCTTCAACATAGAAACATGGAACACACTGTGTATCCCATCCATAGACGCCGGTAGCTGCAACTTATAGGCTGCTCTCCCAACTCTCTTCAGAATAGTGAATGGTCCAATAAATCTGGGGTTCAACTTTCCTCTCTTTCCAAATCTCACTACTCCTTTGAAAGGTGACACCTTAAGGAAAACTTCATTACCTACTTCAAATTCCAGTTCTCTTCGCCTTTTGTCTGCATAGCTTTTCTGCCGGCTTTGAGCTGTCAAGATTCTTTGTTGGATAAGAGCAATTTTCTCCACTGTTTGCTGTACGATGTCAGGACCAATCAATCGTGCTTCTCCAACTTCATCCCAATACAATGGAGATCTACACTTTCGTCCATACAGTGCCTCGTATGGTGCCATGTCTATTGTTGCCTGAAAACTGTTGTTATAAGAAAATTTAATCAAGGACAAGTATTTGCTCCATGAATCTTGAAAGTCTAAGACACATGCACGGAGCATATCCTCTAATGTTTGAATAGTCCTTTCGGATTGTTCATCTGTTTGAGGGTGGAAAGCTGTGCTAAAACTAAGCTGTGTTCTCATAGCCTTGTGCAAACTTTTCTAAAACTTAGATGTAAATCTAGAGTCTCGGTCTGAAACTATAGTGCTTGGAACTCCATGTAGTCTAACAACTTCGTGCACATACAACTCAGCCAGTTGATCCATCGAGTATGTTATCTTCATTGGTAGAAAGTGAGCAGATTTGGTTAAACGATCAACTATTACCCAAATTGCATCGTGACCCTTTGCTGTTCTAGGTAATCCTATAACAAAATCCATCGTTATTTGTTCCCATTTCCATTCGGGAACTGGTAAGGGTTGTAATGTTCCAGCAGGCCTCTGATGTTCAGCTTTGACTTACTGGCAGATCAGACAGGACTCCACATACTCCGCCACACTTCTTTTCATAGCTGGCCACCAATAATGTTGCTTGAGATCTCTGTACATTTTCGTACCTCTGGGATGAACAGAGAGTCTAGAAGAATGTGCCTCATATAGGATTTCCCTTCTAAGTTCAGTATCAGCCGGAACAAACCATCTATTTCGAAACTTGAGAATTCCATTAACTGAGTAGTTGAGATCCGACTTGTTAGTAGAATCCATGCACAACTTATACCTATTGCATTCAGTGTCATTCATTTGAACTTCCTTTATTCTCTCCAAAATAGTAGGCCTCAAGGATATGGTCGAAAGTATGACTGTCATACTAGACACAGCTTCCAGGTTGAATCTTTGGAAGTCTGTCTCTAAAACTATTGGTATGTCTAAAGTTAATGTAGAGACCGAAGGAGTCACTCTACTCAAAGCATCAACCACTACATTCGCCTTGCCAGGGTGGTACTTAATCTCAAAATCATAATCTTTGACAAACTCTAACCACCTACATTACCTCATAATCAGTTCCTTTTGCGTGAAAATGTATTTCAGACTTTTATGATCTGAAAATATCTCACAAGTTTTTCCATACAGATAGTGCCTCCAAATCTTTAATGCGAAGACCACAACAGCTAATTCTAAGTCATGTGTAGGGTTATTCTTTTCATGTAATTTTAACTGCCTAGAAGCATAAGCTATAACCTTTCCATCTTGCATCAACACACAACCTAGTCCAATTTTGGAAGCATCACAATAAATACTAAATTTACCATCTTCAACTGGAAGGGTTAAGATTGGAGCATTGGTCAGTTTTTGTTTCAAGGTCTGAAAGCTACGTTTACATTCTTCAGTCCACATATACTTCACATTTTTCCTTGTTAACCTAGTAAGGGGTGTTGCAATCTTTGAAAATCCCTCAATAATTTTCTATAATATCCTGCTAATCCAAGAAAACTTCGAATATCAGTAGCATTCCTTGGTTGGGGCCACTCCTTGACTGCTTGAACCTTGGCCGGATCGACAGATATTCCATCTCCAGAAATCATGTGACCAAGAAAGTGAACTCTGTCCAACCAAAACTCACACTTGGAAAACTTAGCATACAGTTGGTGCTGCCTTAGTAATCCTAACACCAAACCCAAATGTCTTGCATGCTCATCCTTAGTTCTATAATATATTAGAATATCATCAATGAATACAATGACAAACTTGTCCAAATACTCGTGAAACACCCTATTCATAAGATCCATAAAGGCTGCTGGTGCATTTGTCAAACCAAAAGACATAACCAAAAACTCATAATGTCCATACCTTGTACGAAAGGCAGTCTTTGGGATATCTTCAGATTTAACCTTCAGCTGGTAATAACCGGATCTAAGGTCAATCTTAGAGAAAACTCTTGCACCCTTAAGCTTGTCAAATAAGTCATCAATCCTCGGCAAAGGGTACTTGTTCTTGACTGTTAACTTATTCAATTCTCTATAATCAATGCACATACGCATTGATCCATCTTTCTTTCTGACAAAAAGGACAGGTGCACCCCACGGTGAAAAGTTAGGGCGTATGAACCCTTTCTCCAACAGATCCTCCAACTGTTTCTTCAATTCCTTAAGTTCTGCTGGTGCTAATCTATATTGATTCTTAGATACAGGCTCAGCGCCGGGGTAAACATCCACAACAAACTCAATTTCCCTATTTGGTGGCAAACCAGGAAGGTCATCTAGAAATACTTCCGAAAAATCTTGGACAACTAAAACATTTTCGGGGCTCGCTTTTTCTACTAGCTGTGTGTCTAAAACACTGGCCAAAAAGCACAAATACTCTCTGCATGGGGAGGGTCTACAATTGACAGAAGTCATTACAGTCATTTCCTTACTCTTCTTCAGAGCTTGGAAGGTTTGGTTTAAACCACCAGGGGGTTGAAAACTAACAACTCCAGTCCTACAATCTATTGTGGCATAATGTTTAAATAACCAATCCATTCCCAGAATTACATCAAATTCCACTATGTCCATAACAATGAGATCGGCAGGCAAATTCATGTTTCCTACTAATACAACACTATCAGGCATCATTTGGTTAGAGTGCATGCGTTCACTAGAGGGTAAGGCAACTTTGAATACATGTTCAAAAGAAGTAAACCGTACATCTAACTTATCAGCAAATGCAGAGGCTATAAAAGAATGTGTTGCACCCGAATCTATCAAAGTAAAAGCAGGTATAGAGTTAATCAGTATGGTACCTGACACTACAGCAGGCTGGTGCTCATCACATGACTCCATCATGGAGAATATTCTTGGCTTAATCTTGACAGGGCCACCCTTCAAAGCTGGGCAGTCTCTGTTGATATGGCCAACCTTGTTGCAATGGAAACATCGAATGACCCGGGGCTTTGGACAATCCTTGTACAAGTGTCCAACCTCTTCACAGTTGAAGCACTTACCCGTTCCAAATCTACACTCCCCCGAGTGATTCTTCGAACATTTCGGGGACTGAGGCAACTTCTGGGTATTCGGTATCTTCTTTCCAGATCCTTGGCCACTCTGGCCCTCAATAGGCCTCTTCATTCCCTTCTGATGGTGTTGCTGGATAAACTTTTGTGGAACCTCCTTTGGTCCAGCACACTTCTTTTCAGCTTCTTCCACTTCCAGAGCAGTGGACACAACTTCACTAAATGTCAAGCCTTTAATTCCACAGAATTTGACTGCCTCGGTAATCTCCGGCTTCAAGTCCATGCACAAAGTTTGAACACCTTATCCTCGTCCTTATGAGCAAAATGTACAGCAAACCTGGACAGGGACTCGAAGTTGCCTACTGTAAATCAAGCCACAAGCCCTGTCTGCTTCAAGTGTCAGGAAACGCCAACTTCCTTCGCGGTCTGGACAGTGCTGTTAAAATACTTCCCATAGAAAAGGTCCTTGAATTGTAACCAAGGCATCACTAAAACATCAGTGGTGGTCTCTATTGTTGCCCACAATGAGTTGAGCTTCACGAGCTAAATGAAATGTTGCCCAGAAAGTGACGCCTTGTCTCCTTCTCACTTGTTGGCAACAACTTAAACATACTCTCAATCTTTCTAAGCCATCCTTCCAAGAACTGGATAAATGCTACATCATCCGATGGCTTTTCTGAAGACATCTTCCGATAGAATTAAACCTACATCATCCGATGGCTTTTCTGAAGACATCTTCCGATAGAATTAAACCTACATCATCCGATGGCTTTTCTGAAGACATCTTCCGATAGAATTAAACCTACATCATCCGATGGCTTTTCTGAAGACATCTTCCGATAGAATTAAACCTACATCATCCGATGGCTTTTCTGAAGACATCTTCCGATAGAATTAAACCTACATCATCCGATGGCTTTTCTGAAGACATCTTCCGATAGAATTAAACCTACATCATCCGATGGCTTTTCTGAAGACATCTTCCGATAGAATTAAACCTACATCATCCGATGGCTTTTCTGAAGACATCTTCCGATAGAATTAAACCTACATCATCCGATGGCTTTTCTGAAGACATCTTCCGATAGAATTAAACCTACATCATCCGATGGCTTTTCTGAAGACATCTTCCGATAGAATTAAACCTACATCATCCGATGGCTTTTCTGAAGACATCTTCCGATAGAATTAAACCTACATCATCCGATGGCTTTTCTGAAGACATCTTCCGATAGAATTAAACCTACATCATCCGATGGCTTTTCTGAAGACATCTTCCGATAGAATTAAACCTACATCATCCGATGGCTTTTCTGAAGACATCTTCCGATAGAATTAAACCTACATCATCCGATGGCTTTTCTGAAGACATCTTCCGATAGAATTAAACCTACATCATCCGATGGCTTTTCTGAAGACATCTTCCGATAGAATTAAACCTACATCATCCGATGGCTTTTCTGAAGACATCTTCCGATAGAATTAAACCTACATCATCCGATGGCTTTTCTGAAGACATCTTCCGATAGAATTAAACCTACATCATCCGATGGCTTTTCTGAAGACATCTTCCGATAGAATTAAACCTACATCATCCGATGGCTTTTCTGAAGACATCTTCCGATAGAATTAAACCTACATCATCCGATGGCTTTTCTGAAGACATCTTCCGATAGAATTAAACCTACATCATCCGATGGCTTTTCTGAAGACATCTTCCGATAGAATTAAACCTACATCATCCGATGGCTTTTCTGAAGACATCTTCCGATAGAATTAAACCTACATCATCCGATGGCTTTTCTGAAGACATCTTCCGATAGAATTAAACCTACATCATCCGATGGCTTTTCTGAAGACATCTTCCGATAGAATTAAACCTACATCATCCGATGGCTTTTCTGAAGACATCTTCCGATAGAATTAAACCTACATCATCCGATGGCTTTTCTGAAGACATCTTCCGATAGAATTAAACCTACATCATCCGATGGCTTTTCTGAAGACATCTTCCGATAGAATTAAACCTACATCATCCGATGGCTTTTCTGAAGACATCTTCCGATAGAATTAAACCTACATCATCCGATGGCTTTTCTGAAGACATCTTCCGATAGAATTAAACCTACATCATCCGATGGCTTTTCTGAAGACATCTTCCGATAGAATTAAACCTACATCATCCGATGGCTTTTCTGAAGACATCTTCCGATAGAATTAAACCTACATCATCCGATGGCTTTTCTGAAGACATCTTCCGATAGAATTAAACCTACATCATCTGATGGCTTTTCTGAAGACATCTTCCGATAGAATTAAACCTACATCATCCGATGGCTTTTCTGAAGACATCTTCCGATAGACCACAGAGCAACATTTTAACTACTCCTTGCTATACAAACACAACTCTAACTACAGAAAAGAATTTACTTACTCCACTGAAAATCATTCAGAAACAATTCAAACCCAAGCATTACTCAAAATCCAGTAAGTACCAACATCAAATCCCAACAGAATACTACTATTAGAAAAATCTCAAAACGTATTCAAAATATTAAAAACCACTACTGTCATGAAAACTCAACATACTTAAATTGAAACATTGTCAACTAAACCTTCACACCAACAGACATCAGTTAAACCGCCTCATCAATTTACCAGGCCGAAATATGAATGCACTCCTCCAACCATGTCTAATCATCTGTGCACTCAGGAAAATCACCTGTAGTATCCTCAACACCTACATCACAAAACTCATCTATTAGCCTAATGCTAAGTAAGTAAAGCAGTAATGAAACGAAATGCTGAAACATAAATTCCTAAACATGCAATTTCTACTTTCTCATCTCAGTTGCATTCACATTCATTCAGAAGCTGATCTGATCCCTCGGTTCCCTTGGGAAGTGGATCAATTTTCCCAATGTTATACATCCTCTACTCGATTAAGGGGCGGATGAATTCCCTTAATAGCTGATCTGATCCCTCAGTTCCCTTGGGAGTGGGATCAATCCTCCCAATGATATAAATCCCTTCATAAGTTATGGGGTGGATTAGTTCCCTTAATAGTTTGTCTGTCACATTCAGTTCATGCCTTACCATCCCTACATGAAAATTCATTTTCGTAATCTTTCAAAAACATGATGCATGATATACAAAATCATTCACAAGATACATAACCCTACTGTTTTGTGATGTAGGCCCGAAGGCACATGCATACTTTACTTACCTGGCTTATGAAAATTGTCTGGTCGCTAGCTACTTCAGAAATTTGCTCACCTAAGTTCATAACAGAATATAAATCAAAACATCACTAAACCTCACCAAGAATCAAACAGTGGTTCGAGGAATCCAGTTAGAAACTCTACTACCCGAGCATTCCCCCTTTATCACTAAAACCCGAATCTACATTCAATCTTAGCATCCCCAAAATCCTCACATTGTACTCCTTCAGGTATTTAACCACTATATCATAAGAGAAATGAGGGAAAACTTACCTAAGTCGAAGGAGAATCGGGCGAGGAAAATCGCCTAGAGAGCTCGGCTGCTTGAGCTGAAAAACCCGAAGAGAATTGTATGAAATGGTGGCAGCTACAGTACTTTAAACCCAATCCCTCTTTCTTTAAATACGTTATCCACTTTTTAAAAATGTAATTTACTCTAATGCACTTGTCTAGTCTAATCATTCAATAACCCTACTTGAATTATTGACTACTAAAGTGTATACCATTAATAATAAAAGAGCTGGTTCGATAGAACCGGGTGTTACACAGACTCTTTGATTAGATGATTAGTTGTTGATTATTTGATTAGTTGGTGATTATTTGATTAGATGATTAGTTGTTGATTATTTGATTAGTTGGTGATTATTTGATTAGTTGGTGATTATTTGATTAGTTGGTGATTATTTGATTAGATGATTAGTTGTTGATTATTTGATTAGTTGGTGATTATTTGATTAGTTGGTGATTATTTGATTAGATGATTAGTTGTTGATTATTTGATTAGTTGGTGATTATTTGATTAGATGATTAGTTGTTGATTATTTGATTAGATGATTAGTTGTTGATTATTTGATTAGTTGGTGATTATTTGATTAGTTGGTGATTATTTGATTAGATGATTAGTTGTTGATTATTTGATTAGTTGGTGATTATTTGATTAGATGATTAGTTGTTGATTATTTGATTAGTTGGTGATTATTTGATTAGATGATTAGTTGTTGATTATTTGATTAGTTGGTGATTATTTGATTAGTTGGTGATTATTTGATTAGTTGGTGATTATTTGATTAGTTGGTGATTATTTGATTAGATGATTAGTTGTTGATTATTTGATTAGTTGGTGATTATTTGATTAGTTGGTGATTATTTGATTAGTTGGTGATTATTTGATTAGTTGGTGATTATTTGATTAGATGATTAGTTGTTGATTATTTGATTAGATGATTAGTTGTTGATTATTTGATTAGTTGGTGATTATTTGATTAGATGATTAGTTGTTGATTATTTGATTAGATGATTAGTTGTTGATTATTTGATTAGATGATTAGTTGTTGATTATTTGATTAGTTGGTGATTATTTGATTAGATGATTAGTTGTTGATTATTTGATTAGTTGGTGATTATTTGATTAGTTGGTGATTATTTGATTAGTTGGTGATTATTTGATTAGTTGGTGATTATTTGATTAGTTGGTGATTATTTGATTAGTTGGTGATTATTTGATTAGATGATTAGTTGTTGATTATTTGATTAGTTGGTGATTATTTGATTAGATGATTAGTTGTTGATTATTTGATTAGATGATTAGTTGTTGATTATTTGATTAGTTGGTGATTATTTGATTAGTTGGTGATTATTTGATTAGTTGGTGATTATTTGATTAGATGATTAGTTGTTGATTATTTGATTAGATGATTAGTTGTTGATTATTTGATTAGTTGGTGATTATTTGATTAGTTGGTGATTATTTGATTAGATGATTAGTTGTTGATTATTTGATTAGTTGGTGATTATTTGATTAGTTGGTGATTATTTGATTAGTTGGTGATTATTTGATTAGTTGGTGATTATTTGATTAGATGATTAGTTGTTGATTATTTGATGATTAGTTGTTGGTTATTTGCCAAATCACTTTGTTTCTTTGATGAGAGCATCCAAGGATAGGACGTCAAGTCGACGCAAAAGGTGGTCCGATCACCAAGTTGCTCTGAGTCGCGACACTCTGTCATGAGAAGCATAGAGTTGAAGCCTAATTCTGTAACGCCTCCGAACCCACCCCGGCTCGGTGCGCTACTTTACTCACACTTACCACATTTAAAACGTAATTTAAAATAATTTTTGATAAAAATTTGACTCAATTTTTGGGTTTTTCAAACTCTCGAGAACGGTTGGAAAACGTGCATAAAATAAGTGTCAAATGTGTCGAAAAAGATCAGGTCAAAACATACTTAAAATAGGAAAGTTTTTTTAAAAAAATTCAGAATGGCCCAAAGGGGCGCCACGTGCGCGCCTGCTGCACGCACCGTGTGCGCAGCAGCTCGCGCTGGTGCCGATCGATCGGCGCCAGGTGCCGATCGATCCGCACCATCTTGGGTGCGCGACCAATCCTTGCCGATCGATCAGCCCTATTCACCGATCAATCGGCGCTGGGTGCTGCATGCGCTCACAGCGCGAGCCCAGCCAGCACCCCGCGCGCGCCTCTAGTATTTGCGCGCGCCATACCTCGGCCACTAGCGACCTTTTCCCTCTTTTCTCCATTTTTCTTCAAACCACTCACACCCAAATCGATGACGTCAGCCGGAAGGCAAACTCATACAACTTCTATCACACTTCTCCTGCCGATGACGTCAGCCGGAAGACAACAATTCTCCTCTTCCGATGACGTCAGCCGGAAGACAACAATTCTCCTCTTCCGATGACGTCAGCCGGAAGGCAAACTCATACAACTTCTATCACACTTCTCCTGCCGATGACGTCAGCCGGAAGACAACAATTCTCCTCTTCCGATGACGTCAGCCGGAAGACAACAATTCTCCTCTTCCGATGACGTCAGCCGGAAGACAACAATTCTCCTCTTCCGATGACGTCAGCCGGAAGACAACAATTCTCCTCTTCCGATGACGTCAGCCGGAAGACAACAATTCTCCTCTTCCGATGACGTCAGCCGGAAGACAACAATTCTCCTCTTCCGATGACGTCAGCCGGAAGACAACAATTCTCCTCTTCCGATGACGTCAGCCGGAAGACAACAATTCTCCTCTTCCGATGACGTCAGCCGGAAGACAACAATTCTCCTCTTCCGATGACGTCAGCCGGAAGACAACAATTCTCCTCTTCCGATGACGTCAGCCGGAAGACAACAATTCTCCTCTTCCGATGACGTCAGCCGGAAGACAACAATTCTCCTCTTCCGATGACGTCAGCCGGAAGACAACAATTCTCCTCTTCCGATGACGTCAGCCGGAAGACAACAATTCTCCTCTTCCGATGACGTCAGCCGGAAGACAACAATTCTCCTCTTCCGATGACGTCAGCCGGAAGACAACAATTCTCCTCTTCCGATGACGTCAGCCGGAAGACAACAATTCTCCTCTTCCGATGACGTCAGCCGGAAGACAACAATTCTCCTCTTCCGATGACGTCAGCCGGAAGACAACAATTCTCCTCTTCCGATGACGTCAGCCGGAAGGCAAACTCATACAACTTCTATCACACTTCTCCTGCCGATGACGTCAGCCGGAAGACAACAATTCTCCTCTTCCGATGACGTCAGCCGGAAGACAACAATTCTCCTCTTCCGATGACGTCAGCCGGAAGACAACAATTCTCCTCTTCCGATGACGTCAGCCGGAAGACAACAATTCTCCTCTTCCGATGACGTCAGCCGGAAGACAACAATTCTCCTCTTCCGATGACGTCAGCCGGAAGACAACAATTCTCCTCTTCCGATGACGTCAGCCGGAAGACAACAATTCTCCTCTTCCGATGACGTCAGCCGGAAGGCAAACTCATACAACTTCTATCACACTTCTCCTGCCGATGACGTCAGCCGGAAGACAACAATTCTCCTCTTCCGATGACGTCAGCCGGAAGGCAAACTCATACAACTTCTATCACACTTCTCCTGCCGATGACGTCAGCCGGAAGACAACAATTCTCCTCTTCCGATGACGTCAGCCGGAAGACAACAATTCTCCTCTTCCGATGACGTCAGCCGGAAGACAACAATTCTCCTCTTCCGATGACGTCAGCCGGAAGACAACAATTCTCCTCTTCCGATGACGTCAGCCGGAAGACAACAATTCTCCTCTTCCGATGACGTCAGCCGGAAGACAACAATTCTCCTCTTCCGATGACGTCAGCCGGAAGACAACAATTCTCCTCTTCCGATGACGTCAGCCGGAAGACAACAATTCTCCTCTTCCGATGACGTCAGCCGGAAGACAACAATTCTCCTCTTCCGATGACGTCAGCCGGAAGACAACAATTCTCCTCTTCCGATGACGTCAGCCGGAAGACAACAATTCTCCTCTTCCGATGACGTCAGCCGGAAGACAACAATTCTCCTCTTCCGATGACGTCAGCCGGAAGACAACAATTCTCCTCTTCCGATGACGTCAGCCGGAAGGCAAACTCATACAACTTCTATCACACTTCTCCTGCCGATGACGTCAGCCGGAAGACAACAATTCTCCTCTTCCGATGACGTCAGCCGGAAGACAACAATTCTCCTCTTCCGATGACGTCAGCCGGAAGACAACAATTCTCCTCTTCCGATGACGTCAGCCGGAAGACAACAATTCTCCTCTTCCGATGACGTCAGCCGGAAGACAACAATTCTCCTCTTCCGATGACGTCAGCCGGAAGACAACAATTCTCCTCTTCCGATGACGTCAGCCGGAAGGCAAACTCATACAACTTCTATCACACTTCTCCTGCCGATGACGTCAGCCGGAAGACAACAATTCTCCTCTTCCGATGACGTCAGCCGGAAGACAACAATTCTCCTCTTCCGATGACGTCAGCCGGAAGACAACAATTCTCCTCTTCCGATGACGTCAGCCGGAAGACAACAATTCTCCTCTTCCGATGACGTCAGCCGGAAGACAACAATTCTCCTCTTCCGATGACGTCAGCCGGAAGGCAAACTCATACAACTTCTATCACACTTCTCCTGCCGATGACGTCAGCCGGAAGACAACAATTCTCCTCTTCCGATGACGTCAGCCGGAAGACAACAATTCTCCTCTTCCGATGACGTCAGCCGGAAGACAACAATTCTCCTCTTCCGATGACGTCAGCCGGAAGACAACAATTCTCCTCTTCCGATGACGTCAGCCGGAAGGCAAACTCATACAACTTCTATCACACTTCTCCTGCCGATGACGTCAGCCGGAAGACAACAATTCTCCTCTTCCGATGACGTCAGCCGGAAGACAACAATTCTCCTCTTCCGATGACGTCAGCCGGAAGACAACAATTCTCCTCTTCCGATGACGTCAGCCGGAAGACAACAATTCTCCTCTTCCGATGACGTCAGCCGGAAGACAACAATTCTCCTCTTCCGATGACGTCAGCCGGAAGACAACAATTCTCCTCTTCCGATGACGTCAGCCGGAAGGCAAACTCATACAACTTCTATCACACTTCTCCTGCCGATGACGTCAGCCGGAAGACAACAATTCTCCTCTTCCGATGACGTCAGCCGGAAGGCAAACTCATACAACTTCTATCACACTTCTCCTGCCGATGACGTCAGCCGGAAGACAACAATTCTCCTCTTCCGATGACGTCAGCCGGAAGACAACAATTCTCCTCTTCCGATGACGTCAGCCGGAAGACAACAATTCTCCTCTTCCGATGACGTCAGCCGGAAGACAACAATTCTCCTCTTCCGATGACGTCAGCCGGAAGGCAAACTCATACAACTTCTATCACACTTCTCCTGCCGATGACGTCAGCCGGAAGACAACAATTCTCCTCTTCCGATGACGTCAGCCGGAAGACAACAATTCTCCTCTTCCGATGACGTCAGCCGGAAGGCAAACTCATACAACTTCTATCACACTTCTCCTGCCGATGACGTCAGCCGGAAGGCAAACTCATACAACTTCTATCACACTTCTCCTGCCGATGACGTCAGCCGGAAGGCAAACTCATACAACTTCTATCACACTTCTCCTGCCGATGACGTCAGCCGGAAGACAACAATTCTCCTCTTCCGATGACGTCAGCCGGAAGACAACAATTCTCCTCTTCCGATGACGTCAGCCGGAAGACAACAATTCTCCTCTTCCGATGACGTCAGCCGGAAGACAACAATTCTCCTCTTCCGATGACGTCAGCCGGAAGGCAAACTCATACAACTTCTATCACACTTCTCCTGCCGATGACGTCAGCCGGAAGGCAAACTCATACAACTTCTATCACACTTCTCCTGCCGATGACGTCAGCCGGAAGGCAAACTCATACAACTTCTATCACACTTCTCCTGCCGATGACGTCAGCCGGAAGACAACAATTCTCCTCTTCCGATGACGTCAGCCGGAAGACAACAATTCTCCTCTTCCGATGACGTCAGCCGGAAGACAACAATTCTCCTCTTCCGATGACGTCAGCCGGAAGACAACAATTCTCCTCTTCCGATGACGTCAGCCGGAAGACAACAATTCTCCTCTTCCGATGACGTCAGCCGGAAGGCAAACTCATACAACTTCTATCACACTTCTCCTGCCGATGACGTCAGCCGGAAGACAACAATTCTCCTCTTCCGATGACGTCAGCCGGAAGACAACAATTCTCCCCTTCCACTGACGTCAGGCCGGAAGGCAACTCATACAATTCTATCACACTTCTCCTGCGATGGACTTCAGCCGGAAGGCGAAGACAACAATTCCCTCTTCCGATGACGGTGCCGGAAGACAAACATTTTTCCCTTCCGATGACGTCAGCCGGACGGAACTCATACAACTCTATCACCACTTCTCCTGCGATGACGTCAGCCGGAAGACAACAATTTTTCCTCCAGGTCCCTCGGCAGAAGACATCCTGGCTTTTCTCAGACTTAGATTTTAGATACATAAACTTCATAGCCTCAATCTTAATAACCAGGACTCAAGCGGAATGAACCATAAACTTACTAGAACTCATACAGCGAAAGACTTAATAATTCATTTCATATCCTCATAAATATCCTCAGATTCAGTACTCATACCAGACAAACTCAGAACTCAATAATTCGAAAGTAAAGTCATCATACTTAGACTTCCATAATCATAAACATTACTACTTAAACTTCAGAACTTATAAACATCCTTAAATCATGAACGTTAACCAGGGTTACTCATTTGCCATCCAGCCACAGAACTGCCCCTGAACACCTCCAGCAACCTAGCTTAGACATTTTCATCAACTTTGAATTCCTCACCTGATATTTCTTCACCTACATCATAAGGTGTAACTGTAAGCCTAAGGCTTAGTAAGGAATGCAAACTATTATGAGTTCATGAATGCATAACTTGGAGAAAAACATGCTCATAAGTCTTTTCTTTTCATGTACTTATCTTAATCATCATTCATAATCGTATCTCGTATTCATTGTTCATAATCATCATTCGTAGACATGCTCATATTCATCATTCCTTTCATCATTCATATTCTTCATTACATTATGTGGTTTAAGGGAGGATTTGTGCCGGTAAAGGGGGTTCGACAGTGAGTTTGATCATGGTCCCTACTGCGGGTCGTATTCATATGTCCTACTGCGGACTGTGACATACGCCGAACCACCCCCAACCCTCACTTAACCACGTTGCATAAGTTTTATCTTCTTACCTTATTCATGAGAAAACATATTTCAAAACATTTTCATATGCTTGAGAAGTAAAACATGATGCATAACATAAATGCACTTAATCATCGAACTAAGACAGGGGAGTACATGAGAATAACAGAACCATATCCATCGACATTTCATCAAACATA
Organism: Begonia masoniana; assembly: GCA_022432975.1. Taxonomy (NCBI): domain Eukaryota; kingdom Viridiplantae; phylum Streptophyta; class Magnoliopsida; order Cucurbitales; family Begoniaceae; genus Begonia; species Begonia masoniana. Next base: position 18,463,951 of record CM039516.1, on the reverse strand, counting down.
TAGCAGACAATGTTCACTAAATCTAACTTAATCCTTTGATGTAGGGCCCTATTGGCCGGAAACTTAATACATTCACTTACCTGGATTCCTTAGCAACTTGAATCACCTTCTCTTCAACTTCTTCACCTAACACGTTTCACATTACAGTAGTTAAAATAAAGTCCTAAAAGTTCTAATCATAGGTCATCCTAGAATCTAATAGCTAGAGTCATCTCCGAATCCTTAGTCTAAAGCTCTGTGCAGAATCTGAAATCCAAAATAGAACAAGAGGTTCTACTATTGATTAAATCTGAGTTAGGTTACTTAAAATGACCAGAATCTATTCGGGTTGACATTACTACTCTCGGATTCTAAAATGTTCTAAAACGGCATGGCCATTGATAAACTCCAAGTTCAGATGCTGAGCTGAAAACAGAGCTGATAAACTAACAGATAGCTACATTGTCTATTGCATACCTCGGGTACGAACTTGCAGAGAAAATGCAGGCTGAAAATAGTCGTCAGTGAGGGAGAACGCCGGTAACAGAGAGCAGGAGCTCGGGAGAGAAGAAATCGCCGAGAGAAGGGGTGTCGGCTACAGTGAGGTTTAAATGAGATTTAAGGTTTCCTTTTTCTATTTATACTTAATCCATCAATCTTAATTACAATTCTGCCACCCAACCTAGTTTTACTCAACTTGTAATAAATTTGTCTTAACATCAAATTTAAATCATAAAGGTTAAATAAAAGGGTGATAAATAAAATGGTCAGAAAATCACCTGGCCGAAATGTCGGGTGTTACATCCACCCCTCCTTAAACAAAATTTTCGTCCTCGAAAATTGGTCGAGCGAAAAGCTTTGGATACTTGTCCAACATATCTTGCTGTAGTTCCCATGTAGCTTCTTCAATACCATGATTCTTCCACAAGACCTTAACCAACAAGATTTCCTTATTCCTTAGAGTCTTCACTGCAGAGTCCAAAATTTGCACTGGTTTTTTCTTCATACTCTAAAGTCGGCTCAATCTCGATTTCTGATGGCACAACAACATGCGCTGGATCACGTATGCATTTCCTTAGCATAGACACATGAAAAACATTATGAACTTTCTCCAATGACGGGGGCAATTGCAATCTGTAAGCTGTGTTACCAATCTTTGCTAGAACAATGAATGGTCCAATGAACCGTGGGTTAAGCTTCCCTTTCTTGCCAAATCTTAAGACTCCTCTAAATGGTGAAATCTTCAGGAAAACTTCATCGCCAACAGAAAATTCAAGATCTCTTCTTCTTTGGTCCGCATAACTCTTCTGCCGGCTTTGTGCAGTTAACATCCTTTTCCTAATGACTGTAATCTTGTCTGACATCTGTTGTAAAATCTCTGGGCCCAATAACTTCGCTTCACCAACCTCATCCCAGTACAAAGGTGACCTACATTTCCTGCCATACAAAGCTTCATAGGGTGCCATACCAATGGTGGACTGGTAACTATTGTTGTAAGAAAACTCAATCAGAGGTAGGTGTCTACTCCATGTAGTCTGAAAGTCAAGCACACATGCTCTCAACATATCCTCGAGTATCTGAATGGTCCTCTCGGATTGTCCATCTGTCTGCGGGTGAAAAGCGGTGCTGAAGGATAACTTTGTGCCTAAGGTACCTTGTAAACTTTTCCAGAATCGGGAGGTGAATCTAGGGTCACGATCAGAGACTATGGATACGGGAATCCCATGCAATCTGATAATTTCTTGAACGTAAAGATTAGCAAGTTGGTCCATCGTGTAGGTTGTCTTTACAGGTAAGAAATGAGCTGACTTTGTCATCCTATCAATCACAACCCAAATACTGTCATGTCCTTTAGTTGTTTTAGGTAAGCCTACAACAAAATCCATGGCAATGTTTTCCCACTTCCATTCGGGAATAGGTAGAGGTTGAAGGGTACCTCCTGGACGTTGATGTTCTGCCTTAACTTGTTGGCATACCAAACATGACTCTACAAACTTGGCCACGTCCCTCTTCATGTTTGGCCACCAATAATGTAACCTTAAATCTCGATACATCTTGGTGCTACCAGGATGCACAGAGAAGGAAGATGAATGAGCTTCGGTCAAGATTAACTCACGCAACTCCTTGTCATTTGGAATGTACCATCGGTTCCTGAATTTCAAAATACTATCATTGGAGAGACGAAAATCAGGGAAGGCATCTTTTAACTTACTCATCATACTATTATTCTCCTCTGAATCCACCTGCTGAGCCATCTTGATCTTATCCAAAATGGTTGGTTGGATGGTTAGAGTAGCAAGTAGACTCGACAGCTCAGGAACTATCTCCAATCCAAACTTCTGAACCTCCATCCTTAGAGGTATGGACATGGTTGACACCACGGGTCGCATTGTTGTTGACATTCTGCTTAAAGCATCGGCTACAGCATTAGCCTTACCTGGGTGATACTTAATCTCGAAGTCATAATCCTTTACAAATTCTAACCAACGTCTCTGTCTCATGTTTAATTCCTTTTGAGTGAAAAGATACTTTAAACTCTTGTGGTCAGAAAACACATCGCACTGCTGTCCATACAAATAGTGCCTCCAAATTTTTAAAGCAAAAACAACTGCAGCTAGCTCTAAATCATGAGTGGGGTAATTCTGTTCATAACCTTTTAGCTGCCTAGAGGCATACGCCACAACTTTACCTTCTTGCATCAAAACACATCCCAAACCAATCTTGGATGCGTCACAATAAACACTAAATTTTCCTTCTTCAGTTGGGAGAGTTAATAGCGGGGCTGTCGTTAACTTCTGTTTCAATGATTGGAAGCTATCTTCACAAGCTTCGGTCCAAAAGTACTTGAGGTCCTTCTTGGTTAAATTGGTCAAAGGTTTAGCTATCATAGAGAATCCTTTAATGAACTTTCTATAGTAGCCAGCCAGACCAAGGAAACTTCGAACTTCACTGACATTCTTTGGCTGTGGCCAATCCTTAACGGCCTGAACCTTAGTTGGATCTACTGATATGCCCTCAGCAGAAATGACATGACCTAAAAAGTTGACCTTATCCAGCCAAAATTCACATTTGGACAATTTGGCATAAAGCTGCTGCTGTTTTAAGGTTGATAATACTATTCTCAAATGTTCTGCATGGTCGGTTTCAGTCTGTGAGTATATTAAAATGTCATCTATAAACACAATTACAAACTTATCCAGGTACTCACGAAATACTCGGTTCATCAAGTCCATGAAAGCGGCAGGCGCATTAGTCAGTCCAAATGACATCACAAGAAATTCATAATGTCCGTAGCGGGTTCTGAAGGCTGTCTTTGGTATATCTCCTTCCTTAACCTTCAGTTGGTAATAACCCGAACGTAAGTCAATCTTTGAGAATACCTTAGCTCCTTGTAGTTGGTCAAACAGGTCATCTATCCGGGGTAAAGGATATTTATTCTTGACTGTCAACTTATTCAGTTCTCTGTAGTCTATACACATTCTAAGAGAACCGTCTTTCTTTTTAACGAAAAGGACAGGTGCACCCCAGGGAGAACTACTAGAACGTATAAATCCCTTGTCAACTAATTCCTGTAGTTGGACCTTTAATTCTTTCAACTCAACAGGTGCCATTCGATAAGGGTTCTTAGACACAGGTAATGCCTCGGGATATGTATCAATCACAAATTCTATCTCTCTATCGGGTGGTAGTCCCGGTAAGTCGTCCAAGAATGCTTCAGGAAACTCTCGTACGGTAGGAATATCTTGTAGTTCCGCTTATTCTTCACTCGGACATCCATTATGTTGGCTAGATAACTCAAGCAACCATTATTCAGTAACCGTTGAGTCGCTAGTGAGGATATGATTGGTATCTTACTCATCTTTGGAATAGCTTGGAAGGTATACCGATCTCCATTTGGGGGTCGGAAATCAACTAGGCCAGACCTACAACTAATCGTGGCATAATGCCTAAATAACCAATCCATTCCTAAAATAATCTCATATCCTTTCATGTCAATCATAATCAGTTCTACATATAGCTCCTTATCTCCTAAGGACAAAACATCACCCTTCAACATTTGCTCAGAATGTAAAGACTTCCCTGATGGTAACATAACTCTATACGGTTTATCAACTGGCGAAAGTTCTAACTTATGTTTACACACAAACAGGGTGCTATGAATGAGTGTGTGGCTCCCGTATCAATAAGTGTATAAGCAGAAAACCACAAACCATAATGGTACCTGATATGACCGTGTGTGGTTCAACTCTTCATTCCTCCATCATAGCATAGACTCTTGGTGCAACTCTAATTCGATTCGGGTCTGATGGCATCGCGGCAGTCTCTGGCTATGTGTCCAACTTGTCGCATCTATAGCAACGGCCAGAGTGCAGCCTGCACTTCCCATGGTGATTCTTCTGACAGTTGGAACATAGGGGAGCCGAAGGTCGCTTTCCTCTTCCTTGGTCATCACTTGGATTGAAGGATCTCTTAACACCTTGCTGTTGTTGTTGCTGGTTTCTGTTCTGCTGGGGTTGCCATCCCTTGTTCTGCCGTGGTGGTGGTGAGTCTCCTTAGTGAACTTCCTTGGCTGTTCACGTGTGCATAAGCTGTCATCTCAGCCTCCTCCAATCCAGGGCCTTAGCCGTCACTTCGCCATAAGGTATATTGTGTATCCCAGAAGTCTTTACCTTCACATACAAACTCGGCTTCAGTCCTTGAACAAATTGGTAAATCTTGTCTTCATCATTCTCAACCAGTCGGGGAGCAAACCGTGACAAAGCATCGAATTTGCATATATAATCCGTCACGGAGCCAGTTTGCCGCAGGTTCATAAATTCTTTCTTCTTGCTGGCCTGAACGGTCCTATTGAAGTACTTGTCAAAGAAGGCAGTCTTAAACATATCCCAAGTCATAGTCTCTGCATTAACAGTGCTCTGAAGAGAATCCCACCAATGCCTTGCATTCAGCTCCAAATGATAGACAGCATAGGTGACTCTATCTCCTTCATCAACTTTCGCATACTTAAACATGTCCTCTACTTTTCGGATCCATTCCTCAGCATAAATGGGTCAGAAACTTGGCCATTGAATGTCGGGGGTCTGAGCCTGTGGAAGCGCTCACCCCCATGATCATGAGTTACATTAGAGCTGGAGTTCCCAAGCTCTTCTCTAGTAATCACTAGTTGCTCTATTTGTCGTGATTGGCGATTAACTAATTCTATTAGCTGAGCAACGGTGGTACTATCCACGTTGTCTTCCCTCTTCCGATGACGTCAGCCGGAAGACAACAATTCTCCTCTTCCGATGACGTCAGCCGGAAGACAACAATTCTCCTCTTCCGATGACGTCAGCCGGAAGACAACAATTCTCCTCTTCCGATGACGTCAGCCGGAAGACAACAATTCTCCTCTTCCGATGACGTCAGCCGGAAGACAACAATTCTCCTCTTCCGATGACGTCAGCCGGAAGACAACAATTCTCCTCTTCCGATGACGTCAGCCGGAAGACAACAATTCTCCTCTTCCGATGACGTCAGCCGGAAGACAACAATTCTCCTCTTCCGATGACGTCAGCCGGAAGACAACAATTCTCCTCTTCCGATGACGTCAGCCGGAAGACAACAATTCTCCTCTTCCGATGACGTCAGCCGGAAGACAACAATTCTCCTCTTCCGATGACGTCAGCCGGAAGACAACCATTTTTCCCCTTCCGATGACGTCAGCCGGAAGACAACAATTCTCCTCTTCCGATGACGTCAGCCGGAAGACAACAATTCTCCTCTTCCGATGACGTCAGCCGGAAGACAACAATTCTCCTCTTCCGATGACGTCAGCCGGAAGACAACAATTCTCCTCTTCCGATGACGTCAGCCGGAAGACAACAATTCTCCTCTTCCGATGACGTCAGCCGGAAGACAACAATTCTCCTCTTCCGATGACGTCAGCCGGAAGACAACAATTCTCCTCTTCCGATGACGTCAGCCGGAAGACAACAATTCTCCTCTTCCGATGACGTCAGCCGGAAGACAACAATTCTCCTCTTCCGATGACGTCAGCCGGAAGACAACAATTCTCCTCTTCCGATGACGTCAGCCGGAAGACAACAATTCTCCTCTTCCGATGACGTCAGCCGGAAGACAACAATTCTCCTCTTCCGATGACGTCAGCCGGAAGACAACAATTCTCCTCTTCCGATGACGTCAGCCGGAAGACAACAATTCTCCTCTTCCGATGACGTCAGCCGGAAGACAACAATTCTCCTCTTCCGATGACGTCAGCCGGAAGACAACAATTCTCCTCTTCCGATGACGTCAGCCGGAAGACAACAATTCTCCTCTTCCGATGACGTCAGCCGGAAGACAACAATTCTCCTCTTCCGATGACGTCAGCCGGAAGACAACAATTCTCCTCTTCCGATGACGTCAGCCGGAAGACAACAATTCTCCTCTTCCGATGACGTCAGCCGGAAGACAACAATTCTCCTCTTCCGATGACGTCAGCCGGAAGACAACAATTCTCCTCTTCCGATGACGTCAGCCGGAAGACAACAATTCTCCTCTTCCGATGACGTCAGCCGGAAGACAACAATTCTCCTCTTCCGATGACGTCAGCCGGAAGACAACAATTCTCCTCTTCCGATGACGTCAGCCGGAAGACAACAATTCTCCTCTTCCGATGACGTCAGCCGGAAGACAACAATTCTCCTCTTCCGATGACGTCAGCCGGAAGACAACAATTCTCCTCTTCCGATGACGTCAGCCGGAAGACAACAATTCTCCTCTTCCGATGACGTCAGCCGGAAGACAACAATTCTCCTCTTCCGATGACGTCAGCCGGAAGACAACAATTCTCCTCTTCCGATGACGTCAGCCGGAAGACAACAATTCTCCTCTTCCGATGACGTCAGCCGGAAGACAACAATTCTCCTCTTCCGATGACGTCAGCCGGAAGACAACAATTCTCCTCTTCCGATGACGTCAGCCGGAAGACAACAATTCTCCTCTTCCGATGACGTCAGCCGGAAGACAACAATTCTCCTCTTCCGATGACGTCAGCCGGAAGACAACAATTCTCCTCTTCCGATGACGTCAGCCGGAAGACAACAATTCTCCTCTTCCGATGACGTCAGCCGGAAGACAACAATTCTCCTCTTCCGATGACGTCAGCCGGAAGACAACAATTCTCCTCTTCCGATGACGTCAGCCGGAAGACAACAATTCTCCTCTTCCGATGACGTCAGCCGGAAGACAACAATTCTCCTCTTCCGATGACGTCAGCCGGAAGACAACAATTCTCCTCTTCCGATGACGTCAGCCGGAAGACAACAATTCTCCTCTTCCGATGACGTCAGCCGGAAGACAACCATTTTTCCCCTTCCGATGACGTCAGCCGGAAGACAACAATTCTCCTCTTCCGATGACGTCAGCCGGAAGACAACAATTCTCCTCTTCCGATGACGTCAGCCGGAAGACAACAATTCTCCTCTTCCGATGACGTCAGCCGGAAGACAACAATTCTCCTCTTCCGATGACGTCAGCCGGAAGACAACAATTCTCCTCTTCCGATGACGTCAGCCGGAAGACAACAATTCTCCTCTTCCGATGACGTCAGCCGGAAGACAACAATTCTCCTCTTCCGATGACGTCAGCCGGAAGACAACAATTCTCCTCTTCCGATGACGTCAGCCGGAAGACAACAATTCTCCTCTTCCGATGACGTCAGCCGGAAGACAACAATTCTCCTCTTCCGATGACGTCAGCCGGAAGACAACAATTCTCCTCTTCCGATGACGTCAGCCGGAAGACAACAATTCTCCTCTTCCGATGACGTCAGCCGGAAGACAACAATTCTCCTCTTCCGATGACGTCAGCCGGAAGACAACAATTCTCCTCTTCCGATGACGTCAGCCGGAAGACAACAATTCTCCTCTTCCGATGACGTCAGCCGGAAGACAACAATTCTCCCCTTCCGATGACGTCAGCCGGAAGACAACAATTCTCCTCTTCCGATGACGTCAGCCGGAAGACAACAATTCTCCTCTTCCGATGACGTCAGCCGGAAGACAACAATTCTCCTCTTCCGATGACGTCAGCCGGAAGACAACCATTTTTCCCCTTCCGATGACGTCAGCCGGAAGACAACAATTCTCCTCTTCCGATGACGTCAGCCGGAAGACAACAATTCTCCTCTTCCGATGACGTCAGCCGGAAGACAACAATTCTCCTCTTCCGATGACGTCAGCCGGAAGACAACAATTCTCCTCTTCCGATGACGTCAGCCGGAAGGCAAACTCATACAACTTCTATCACACTTCTCCTGCCGATGACGTCAGCCGGAAGACAACCATTTTTCCCCTTCCGATGACGTCAGCCGGAAGACAACAATTCTCCTCTTCCGATGACGTCAGCCGGAAGACAACCATCTTTCCCCTTCCGATGACGTCAGCCGGAAGGCAAACTCATACAACTTCTATCACACTTCTCCTGCCGATGACGTCAGCCGGAAGACAACAATTCTCCTCTTCCGATGACTTCAGCCGGAAGACAACCATTTTTCCCCTTCCGATGACGTCAGCCGGAAGGCAAACTCATACACTTCTATCACACTTCTCCTGCCGATGACGTCAGCCGGAAGACAACAATTTTTCCTCCAGCGTCCCTCGGCAGAAGACATCCTGGCTTTTCTCAGACTTAGATTTGAGATAACATAAACTTCATAGCCTCAATCTTAATACCAGGACTCAAGCGGAATGAACCATAAACTTACTAGAACTCATACAGCGAAAGACTTAATAATTCATTTCATATCCTCATAAATATCCTCAGATTCAGTACTCATACCAGACAACTCAGAACTCAATAATTCGAAAGTAAAGTCATCATACTTAGACTTCCATAATCATAAACATTACTACTTAAACTTCAGAACTTATAAACATCCTTAAATCATGAAACGTTAACCAGGGTTACTCATTTGCCATCCAGCCACAGAACTGCCCCTGAACACTCCAGCAACTAGCTTAGACATTTTCATCAACTTGAATTCCTCACCTGATATTTCTTCACCTACATCATAAGGTGTAACTGTAAGCCTAAGGCTTAGTAAGGAATGCAAACTATTATGAGTTCATGAATGCATAACTTGGAGAAAAACAAGCTCATAAGTCTTTTCTTTTCATGTACTTATCTTAATCATCATTCATAATCGTATCTCGTATTCATTGTTCATAATCATCATTCGTAGACATGCTCATATTCATCATTCCTTTCATCATTCATATTCTTCATTACATTATGTGGTTTAAGGGAGGATTTGTGCCGGTAAGGGGGTTCGACAGTGAGTTGATCATGGTCCCTACTGCGGGTCGTATTCATATGTCCTACTGCGGACTGTGACATACGCCGAACCACCCCCAACCCTCACTTAACCACGTTGCATAAGTTTTATCTTCTTACCTTATTCATGAGAAAACATATTTCAAAACATTTTCATATGCTTGAGAAGTAAAACATGATGCATAACATAAATGCACTTAATCATCGAACTAAGACAGGGGAGTACATGAGAATAACAGAACCATATCCATCGACATTTCATCAAACATATAGCAGACAATGTTCACTAAATCTAACTTAATCCTTGATGTAGGGCCCTATTGGCCGGAAACTTAATACATTCACTTACCTGGATTCCTTAGCAACTTGAATCACCTTCTCTTCAACTTCTTCACCTAACACGTTTCACATTACAGTAGTTAAAATAAAGTCCTAAAAGTTCTAATCATAGGTCATCCTAGAATCTAATAGCTAGAGTCATCTCCGAATCCTTAGTCTAAAGCTCTGTGCAGAATCTGAAATCCAAAATAGAACAAAGAGGTTCTACTATTGATTAAATCTGAGTTAGGTTACTTAAAATGACCAGAATCTATTCGGGTTGACATTACTACTCTCGGATTCTAAAATGTTCTAAAACGGCATGGCCATTGATAAACTCCAAGTTCAGATGCTGAGCTGAAAACAGAGCTGATAAACTAACAGATAGCTACATTGTCTATTGCATACCTCGGGTACGAACTTGCAGAGAAAATGCAGGCTGAAAATAGTCGTCAGTGAGGGAGAACGCCGGTAACAGAGAGCAGGAGCTCGGGAGAGAAGAAATCGCCGAGAGAAGGGGTGTCGGCTACAGTGAGGTTTAAATGAGATTTAAGGTTTCCTTTTTCTATTTATACTTAATCCATCAATCTTAATTACAATTCTGCCACCCAACCTAGTTTTACTCAACTTGTAATAAATTTGTCTTAACATCAAATTTAAATCATAAAGGTTAAATAAAAGGGTGATAAATAAAATGGTCAGAAAATCACCTGGCCGAAATGTCGGGTGTTACATGAAATGCCCCGCATTTCACAAATTTTTTTATGAGATTGAACAACTTCATGTTTTTCTTCATTTATCTCCACTGACAAGTATTAAATTCAAACTAAACACCAAAACAACTAACAACAAATGAGTCTACAGCCCTATCCTTACATCTCCTATTAAACCAACGTCGTTTGCTATATGAAAAACCGAGCAGCATAACAGCTAAACTTTTCTAAAATCGAAATCATGAAAATCAAACATTTTATAAAACATACTCAAAACAATTCCAACACATTCTTCCAAAAGAGTTATAAAATCTCCCGTTATTTATATAAACAAAGTTCAACCAAAACTATCTATATAAAAATCAAAATACCAAATCTTCACAACTTCCCAAGACCATGGTAGAGACGCCCGACAACTGCCCGCACCGGCATACCGCGTACATCACCAACTGCATCCCAATCCTAGCTTTCCTATAGCTCTCACCTGTAATGACGTCGTCACCTACACCACAGAACACAAAACGTAAGTCTAATGCTTAGTAAGTAGGAACAATTCCTTTCAAACCCAGCATCTGCACACACAACTCCCAAACACAACCTACACATGCTGTCTAACATCGCGTTGTGTTCATTTCATTCTCATCTTGTTAATCTTTCACTTTCACGAGTGACTCAAGTGGATACTTATCCTATCCTGATGGTCACGCTTGAACCCAACAGAGCTAGATCAGAGGCACACATCGTGTTCGCACACGGGACTGCAATACACGATCTTCTCCCACGCAATCATAGAACCACGTTCCTAATCACGATAACTTACGTATTTTCACCCGTGCATCTCTTGTAGACACCTCCCGAATTGCCATTTTGTAGGCATAATTGTGGGGGGGGGGACTAGGGCCTCTACAAGAATCACCGTGCATCTTTTGCTGTAACCTCCTGAATTGCATCTGTCAAGCAATATTTCGCGACGAAGCTACTCTGCAAAAGACCATCATACATCTTTTATGGAAAACTCCCGACTTTGCCATCTTTCATGCACTAATTCGCGGACGAGGTAACTCCACAAAAGACCACAGTACCTTACATATTTTCTTATCTAGTTACATTCCATATTCACATTTCAAACCATGCTCAAACTCGTATTTTCGTAATTCAAAATCATGATGCATGTCCACACAATGCCAAACAAAACCAAAACACAACAAACAACCCGAACATCCCTACCGTTCCGTGGTGTAGGCCTAAAGGCCGGCACCGTCGCGTAGTTGCTCACTCTAAGTAAACAATAACTCCTAGTTAAACTAGCAGAAAATGAAAACAATTAACCTAAAGTCATCAAAGAATTCTAACACAATGCATTAAACCAACTTTAAAATCCATAACTAATTCTATACATCTCGAAACGCTTCGATTCTAAAGCTCATCGATTCATAAAGTGTCTATTTTAGTCCATTAAAAAGTTTTGAAAACTAAATAGGAGAGGTTCGGCAAACACCAAAACCGAAACATGCCTACTTTTTTCTTCATAGATTTTGATCTAATTTTGAAAAAAGTATAACTAATCTATACTTATAAACACACAAAACTTCAATATATACTCATAAAAGTTAACCTCTTTCATCAAATTAACTTAAATATACAATTAACCTTGGGATTCCTTGCAAAGATGAAGTCTTAAGGGAAGGAAGAGATGAAGAAAGGACGAGGCCTTCTCTATCGTGGGGGAAGAAAAAAAAATGAAAAGTATTCTTACTTAACACTTTAAATGGATAAACACCAAAAAACCTAACCAATATTCATGCCCAAAGTACCCTTCACCTTTTATCCAACGTTGAAAAGTGCTTCTTATTTTCTTCCAATCATGTTTTCTTTTACATTGTGACCATTTACACAACCAAAACTCATCATAACTTTCCAACTATGTTGACTGTACTATTCACCTTTTTCTTACTTTTCTCTATTTCTTGTGTTGCATCCCACCAAACGTCACTTCTCTCTCTTTTTGTGCTTTGACTTTTCAAACACTTTAACATTCTTTCTTCCATTTGTTTTTCCAAAATTAGAAAAGAACTCCCCACAATACTAATACTCTTTCAATGCCATAATATAAATACATATATCTTCATCCACTTGACTTTTCAAACCCACTCACTTTTTCCTTCATTTGGTTAATGATTCCCCTAAAACATTATCCTTTCCACATCAAAACCAACCCAGCCACCCCCCCCCCCCACACATTCCATTTTTTTTTTTGCTTTTGATTTCAACTTTGCATAAATGATTAAAACCAAATTCCCCATCTCTTAATATTTTCCTTAAACTTTTCTAACCTCATTCCCCTTTTGTCACTAATTTTTCCTTATAACAATTAACTCACAAAAATTCCTAACCACTCAATCCTAGAATTTTCATCAACTTCTCTTCCAACTTGCATTTCCACTCCAAAAGCTAAGAAAACGCTAAAACTAACGTTAAACTCTCACGACATACTCTACTAGGCTAAGTACGTTATAAAAATTCTCGGGTGTTACAAATTGGCGCTGAGTTGATTCTTATCTCCGATCTCGGTACGCGTACAACTGAAGTAAGTACAAGTACAAAAACTAGAGTTGGGCAGTCAATGAGATTCACTGTGTAAGATCCTGCGCGCCACCACAAAACTTGACTTGATACATGAACTTAGATATATGTAGGAGTAAATTTTTGACTTTCTTAAGGATGCCAAACTAATTTTTGGACTTAATCACTTTAAAACTAACTGGAAACATATTTAATAGGCCGTGCATCGCGCACATCGCGCCTCGCACTCGCTTGCGATAGTCACAGTGCGCGGGGCGCTCCCTGAACTGCGCTCGCGCGGCAACTAGCGTGCTGTAATAAGGGGAACAATCGCCCTGACACGGCGAACCCGACGGCGGGCTCTTTGCCCAGTGAAGTCATTGCCTTCTCTTTAAAGCGCCGATCGATAGCGCGCAGGGGGCGATTAATGGCAAGCTCTCTGCCCGAGCCCTTTCGCCTCACTGACGGGCGCCGACGGCGTGTGCATGGGGCGATTGATCGGAGAGGCCCTCATCTGAGCCCCTAAATTTAACATGAGTCGATCATTCGCACCCCCTACAGCAACCGATTGTGGAATATCCGGTTGTACGGACTTTGATTTATTATTATTATATTATTAGTGGCATTTTTGGTAAATATATTCAAATCAGGTCCGTTTCACAAAAGAAGCGTCATTACGATTCTAACGAATAATAAGAATTTTAAGGAATTTAGGAAAATTTTCGGAGATCAAACACTAGTTCCGAGTAAATACGCTTTTCGTAATGAAG